>CM052799.1:34188891-34399629 GCA_028533885.1 Nasua narica | reverse complement strand
CCCCCCCCCCCCCCCCCCCCCCCCCGCCACTGCCGTTGCTTGAGGCTGCTCCTGGTGCTCCAAGGGAGCATGGACTGCATATTCTCTGGGTGGCTAGGCTTGCTCCCGGGATTGGGGGTTCCCGTGGACGGAGCGTCTCAGGTGCTTGCCTGAGAAGCCTTTGGATGTCACATGAGGGCCCAAGGGACGTAGGTGAGGCAACAGCTAACTCAGTTGACTCAATCTGGGTTCCCTGATCCTGGATATCCTTCAAAGGCCAGTATGACTCTCTGTACCGTCCGGTCCCCCTGTGGTCGTCCTGTCCTCCACTCTGAAGACCATGTCTTTCTCAAAGAAAGATGGGTCTGTCTTGAGCAACCCTTCTGCCACTGGTGCCTTCTCCAGCTTTTTCTCCTCGGTGCCTCTATAGTAGGACATCCGACCTGAGGCTCTGAACAGTGGGGGCTGCCTGGGAGATTGGTGTGCTGGTGTAGGAGGAGCTGGTCGGCATGCGGACGATTGAAACATGTTTTGGCCAAAGGAGCAAGGAGGAGGTTCCCTGCGTGGGTGTCTGGAGGTTGGGCCTGAGGCCACGGGCCTGTTGTTTGCCCAGCCTACCTTTCCTCATGACCCCACAGCAGGCTCGGAGTCCTTGGGATGAAGGGGCTTCAGAGGTCACGCTTCTGTGTGAGATGAGGGGATGTGCTCCCTGCTTAGGGCAGGATGGGGTCTGACATTCACTCTGGACTTGTGGTTAGGCTTGGGTTCTAATCCTGCCCGTGTTGCTCTCTGGCTGTGACCTTGGACAAGTTACTGTCTTCTCCAAGCTCATTCTTCTGCATCCGTAAATGGGGCCAGTTCTTTACACCTCCCTCACAGATGAGGGAATAGGCTCAGAGAGCAGATGTGGATTCCTGCGAGCACACAGCCAGGAAGTGGCCCAGCTGGGATTGGAACGCATGTCTGGGTGACTCCGGAATTGGGGTCTTCACCGCGAACACAATAAAAAGAAAGTCCTCCCTTACTCTGAACAGGAGGAAGAAAACTAAACTGAGAAACTCATCTAGTGTGCAGATCAGAGGGGCACGTGAAGAGGGCAGGAGACTTCTCTAGTGGGACAGGCAGTCTAATTTGAAAGACCCTGTGTGAAATGGAAACACAGGGCTCCTTGTTTAAGGATGACTGAGAATTTCAAGAGGGTAAAAGCGCTTATTAAACTGACGGTGGGGTCCTTCTAAGCACGGGCCCTGAATGACTGCTTGGGTGGCACGCCCATGAAATTGGCCTTGTTTCCCTGCTTCCAACAGCTAGGAGGTACCAATAGGGTTCTCTCTGGCAGCCTGGGTAAGGGGCAAGCTCCAGCGTCAGGTGACCCAGATTCCAGTCCGGGAAGCCCGGCTTCCTATCCAGTGACCTTGAACAACTTATTTAAGTTCGCTGAGCCTCAGTTTGCTCCTCCGCAGAATGGGTTGGAGTATTTCTTTTCTAGGAGCATGCTCAGGCAGAAATAAAACCATACAGATAAAATGTTGAGCACAGTGCCTGGCCCATCATGCGGACCAGCCTTACCAGGAACGGGGTTGGGGGGCGAATCCCTCCTCCTACCAACCTCCCCACCGCACAGACTCCAGAGAAATGCTGGGTCCCTGCTGTCATGACCTGTGTGCTGCTCAGCCTGGGCTGGAATCTTGGAGGCTACAGCCTCCCAGATCTTGCAGCCCCTCCTCCCCTCCCCATCCCCCAGGCTTTTAATGAGTTTAGTATTTTCATCAAATCATTCTTCCTACAACACAGGGCTGGGGGAGGCTAAAAATAGCTCCCTGAGTCACATGATGGCTCCAAATGCGGAGGCTCCCAGCAAAGGTACAAGTGCGACTCCTCGTTTCCTAGGAAATGAGAGTCATTGTGATGCCTGACGCCAGGCCCCTGCCAACGCAGCCGGGGCGGCTCGCAAAGGCACATTGTTTCCTGTGACACCTCTGCGTGCACACAACAGGCAGAGGCTGGGGCATGGAAGGGGGGAGGCAGAGGCCCCCAGAACCGGCCGAATCCTGGCCGGGTGCCCTTAGATCTGAGCCAGAAGCTGTCCCCGGCCGGCCGGCAGGACTAGGCGGTCCCCAAGGCAAGCGCTTCCTCACCTGGACCCCGTTCCCTGGGAGCTGGCAGGGAATTGTTTTGCCAGCAGGAGAGCTGAGTTTTCTCTGGTACCTACATCCCCTGCCCCTCGTTCTCCTTGTCAACAACTTGCAGCTTGAGGGGTTTTATTGTTTGGGGAGCACCTAGCTGGTTCGGTCTGTACAATATGTTGTAAGTTCAAGACCCATGTTAGGTGTAGAGACAACTAAAAAACTGAAGTCTAAAGAAGGGTAGTTTATTGTTCGGTAAGGAAAGCCAATCTGTTGACCCTCATTCCCCAGGGAAGCCTTGCCAGGCTCCTCCCTGCCCCCTCCCAAGCTACCAGTGCAAGAGAGCCCCTCGCCCCCTAGGTCAGGCTCCGGAGTATCGCAGCTCCTAGAGGGCCTGTGAACTCACTGGACCTTGGGCCTCACCCCCAAGTGTCTCATCCTGTGGGTATGGAGTTGAGCCTCCCAATTTGCATTTTTGGTTCCCACCTGATGTTGATGCCGTGCTCCAGGGAACAAACTTTGAGAACCCTGTCCTAAATGCTGCAGTCCGTATTTTCCCCAGCCCCTCCTCCCCTTCCTTTTCCTCTCTCCCCACTTCTTGTAGCAACCCTAAATCACATTTAGTCCCCAGTGCCTCAGCCACGCACACCGCAAGACTTTCTGGCCCCTGGGCCTCGGCTTTGGGTCCTGCTGCCTGGAGTGCCCTCCCTCTGCCTTCTCAGTGGCTAACTGCCATGCGCCTTTAAGTACTAAGAGCAGCCACTTAACTACTGATCAGTAACCACATATGCCTCCCTCCTCACGATTCTACATGGTAAGCGCTACTGTCTTCATTCCACTCACTGCTCTTACCTCCGTTCTCCAGTGAGAAAAGTGACATTCAGATGGCCAGTCATGAGAGCCACAGAGCTGGGGTCCAAGGTGGCCTGGGTGTCAAGCCCACAGGTGACTCACAGCTCACCTGACTCCCTCAGGAAGCCTTCTCGGAGGCTTCCAGACTCGATCCTGTGCACCTCGTTGGAGACTGCATATCTGGGTGTGTTTGTGGGTCAACAGCCTTAGAGGACAGCCATGACTGTCCTGGGGTCTGTCTTCTCACTTAGACTGTTCGTTGCCAAAAGACATGGGTTTTATCTTTGTCATCACCGGATCCCAAACGATTGGAACAGGCTCTGGCATTAGTAAGTGCTCAATAAATGCTCCCTTGTTTGCTGACTGCCTGAATGATGGTTGCTAAAGTGTTTGTGGGGTAAGTGAATAAATGGTGGCTGGCTCATCACTATTGAGTGAGTATGTAAACAGGTGCTCATTGCTGAATAAATAAATGAGACAGTAAGTTCTCTACATATTGCTTAAATGAATGAATGAATAGTAGTTGCTAATAAATGTTGGCTGGAGAAATTAATGAGTACACGAATGGCGAGTCGGTACTCACTAAGTGTCTGGATGAGGGGAAGGGTTGGGTTGGAGGCGGTTGGATGGTAGCCCAGGTGACTAGGTAGGTTGGTATGTAAATGGATGGACAGGTGAATAAATGAAAGGAGGGGTGGTGGTTGGATGGGTCGGTGTAGGGAGGGATGAACAGGTGAAAAAACGGGTGGGTGGGTTGGTGGGAAGACAGCTAGGTGAGCAGCTTGGTGAATGCACGGGAGGGGGGCAAGGCCGAGGTTTGGGTATTGTTAGCAGGGACCCTCCTGGTGTGGTGCCATTGTGGCCAGATAGATGACAGAGAGTGAGTTCTCCGTGGAACCCCAGGGCACGTGGAGCCTGCAGCCAGCAGGGAGCCAGCAGGGCAGCCCAAGGGTCCTCCGGGCCATGACTTGGGAAGCCAGATGGATGATGCCTCATGAGCATTGCGAGGGGGGTTGTGGAACTGTTTTAAATGTCAGGATGTCGCCCAGCTGTGAGATGGGGGCTTGACGTTTGTCATGTTCCTGAAGCACTCATTTTAATGACTAATTATTTTCCCTTTTCTGACATGGCTCCTTGAGAGGGGAGCAGGGAGCTTGGCTGGAAGCCGCAGACTTCTACTCCACAATCAAACTCACTAACAAGCCAGGATGAATTAACTCCTACCTGCCAGGTGGAGAGCCGAACCTGGAGGGCCCACGTCGCAGGCCCAGCCAGGTGTTTCTCAGCTGGGAGCCGCTTCTGGGCTGGCTGGCACCTGCAAAGAATCCAGAGCATCTAAACCAAAGCCCTGGGGGATGTCTAAAGATCTGGAAAAAGCCAGGTTGCTGGCTCAAAAGTTATTTGAGTTTGATCTGAATGAAATGATCAGTCATTTGTTTAAAAAAAACCAAAACAAAACACAGGACTTAGTGGGATGCCTGGGTGGCTCCGTTGGTTAAGCATCTGACTCTTGGTTTCAGCTCAAGACATGATCTCAGGGTCCTGAGATTGAGCCCTGCTTCAGGCTCCACACCCAGCATGGAGTTGGCTTGGAGTTCTCTCTACCTCTGCCCCTCCTGCCTGTGTGCTCACTCTCAAAACGAATAAATAAATCTAACCCCCCCACACATAATACTTGCTATGTATGGGGCATTGTATAAATGCTTTATCTGAATAATTTCACCCTTTGAGGCAGACTATTATTATCATAATCTGCCCCATTTTACAGATGGGGAAACTGAGGGACAGAGGATTACAGTGGTTTTAAAATGTGCCTGCAAATTCTTTGCCCCCTTCAAGAGATGGAGTCTGATCCCATTCCCCTTGAATATAGGCTGGGTTAGCACCTCAGTTCTGGGGACTGGAATAGAATAGAGATGACCGTGTGACTTCTGAGACCAGATCACAGTGCTGGAGCAGCTTCCTCCTGGCTCTGCCGCTTTTGAGACATGTACCTTTGGAGTCCTGCACCTCCATTAAAGAAGCTGGGGAGCCTCAAAGCCACCATACTGGAGGGGATTCAGAGAGCCCCCAGTAGCTCCCTCCATCCTCTTACCGGGCGTGTGAGCCTCCCCAGCCCTGGCACCAGACCCGTGAGTAGGGAAGCCTTGGAGCTGACCTCAGCCCCGGCCCCTACCTGACTGTAGCTGCACCAGCGACTTAGGGGGAGGGGAGGACTGCCCAGCCTGCCAGCCCCCAGAGCATGTGCGGTAATGCAATGACTGCTGTGAGGTGTGGGGTGGTTTGTTACCCAGCCATAATGGGAGCAACAGTGAAATCAAGTCCCCTACATCCTCTCGCTAGAGAGTGGCAGAACCAGGATGGGAGCCAGGCAGGCTGGCCGGGGAGCCACAGGCTTCAGGGGTGAGGTGCTCCAGCCCTGCCTTTCCGGTCTTCCCTGTATCATCTCTCCAGTGCACAGACCGGCAAGGTACCAGTCCCAACCATGTAGGTTTGCAGGAGGATTCAATTACACAGTTCTAGGAAAGCATTATGTTCAGTGGTATGACTGTAAGAAATTCACCATTTCGTTCATTGCGATGCTGTCCTTGTAGATACACAGCAGTAGTCCTTGCCAGTGTCTTTCAGGGGCTCTTGTTCCCACATCCTGACTCTAACATGTCCGCAGGTGTATTTGGTGCTCCTTTCTTTGGGTCCGGAAAGCCACTGCATCTCCCTCCCTCCCTCCATTCTCCTTACCTGTTCCAGCCCAGCATCTCCGGCTGGCCTCACTGGAGCAGCCTCGCAACTGGTCTCCCTGCGTCAGTCCCAGCCCCTTTGGCTTCTGCTCAACACCACAGCCAGAGAGATCCTGATAAAGCTTGACCGATCACTTCTTGCCTCTGCCTCGGGCTTTCTGAGAACAGCCCATTTCTCTCACCATAGAAAACAAAGTCCTCTCAATGGCCAGCCAGGTTCTACACAATTTCCCCTATCAAATACCTCCTTGATTCATCTCCTATGATGCCCACGCGGCTCGATTTCCTTATCCCAGCCCCACGAGCTCCTTGCAGTTCCTAGACCAAGCCACCCTGGCCACATCTCTTGCCTGGAGGCTTAGCATCTGCTGTTCCCTCTGCCTGAATTGCTTTGCCTGCTGAATCCAGATGGCTCACATCATCACCTCTTTCGGGTCACGGCAGCAATGTCGCCTTCTTACCGAGGCCTCTCTTCACCACCTATTTAAAATGACAGCCCCCTTTGTAACCCTCCTTCTAGTTTTCTCCACGGCACCTATCACCTTCTTATTCTTCAGTATCTTTGCTTATGCTGTTTTTTAACTCTTTATTCCCCACTAGCATGTAGGCACATGAGGACAGAGATTTTTATCTATTTTTGTCACTGCCTCTGGGATAGTGGCTGGCACATAGTAGGTGCGCAATGCCTACTTGCCCAATGAATGAGTGGCTGTTGACTGTTACAAGGAAGTCCAGGGAGGAATCCACCGTGCTATTCTAGGTAAGATCAGGCTGTGCCACCGAGGTTGAGGGGCATCGTACTTAGGAAAGGACTGCTGGTGGCCCCTGGTGTTCTGGCCTGTGCAGGGACCCCCTGTCCCTGGAGACACGGTGGCAGGCATGCATGTGGAGGAAGGGTAGATGGCATATTGGTGCCAGGTAAGGTGAAGGTGCTGCTGGATGGCCAAGTGAGGTCTTGGTTAGTGGTGGAAATGAGGACAGGAGCGGTGGTGGCAAGTCCGGCATGAGAGCATCCTGGGAACCCCCAGGGAGCAGTGAGAGGAGGGCCCTTGGGGAGTGGACAGCGGGAGCAGAGTTCCTTACTCTAATGCCCGCGGGGCTCAGGCGGGAGCACTAGGAGCAGTGGGATCTGAGGCAGACACAGGGGCGCAGAGCACCTCTGGGAGAAGACGCAGTCTCTCTAGGCTCCCGTAGGCTTGCTGCCGTGTGGGAAGATGGCTCTGGGCTTGTAAGAGCTGCTGGTTTGGTGAAGGGAGCCAGAAATCTGGTGTTTTATGTGACATTTCTTGCGTTTTTGAGACCCTTTATTCAAGCTTTGCCCGAGGGTTATAGGGACCAAATAATCCACATCTGTGAGCAGGATTCAGCCCCTGTCAATCTGTTGACAGCCTCGGGGGTAAAATAGGGAGGAAAAGGTCTGGGGACAGAAGCTCTGGGGAGAATGGAATCACAAGGGGCGCTCCCCAGCCAAAGGCGCAGAAGGTAGAGTTCTCAGCAGGCAGTGTGTTGGAGCGCTGAACGACATCGAGGGGACCCTGGGTGTGAGACTGGAAACCTGATCTTCAGGGGATCCTACGAGGTTTGGGTAATGACACAGGCAGAAACCAGACTTCTCTGGGTGTGGCGCCGTCCCTCCCAGTCCAAAAGGTGTCCACTTTCCTTCCGTGTAGTCGCGGAGGGGAGACAGATGGAAATGTCTTTGTTTCAGCCCCGGGCTGCCCCTAGCAGAGAGTGGGGCCTGGACAAAGGAGGCCAGCACCCCCAGCCCCCAGGGAGGGAGACTGCACTCCCGACTTCTGGCCTGGGCCTCTTGGGGTGTTCCAAACCTGAGACATGGGAAATTACTGATGATGTCCAAAACAGAAAAGCGAGGATCACTGCTCCCACTGCATCCCCCCACCTCCCTTACCAGATGCACAGCCTGGGGGGCACAGCTTGGTCCCTCCACCTGCACGTGGCCGGGAAGGCCCGGAGCATTCCCGCCCAGCAGAACTTCCCACGTCACTGTGGGCGCGCTCCATCCAGGCCGCTCGAGGTGGTCACCCCGGCCACATGTGGCTGTTGCACACGTGATGTGTGTGTAGTGTGACGGAGCGGCTGGATCTTTCATTTAATTTAAAGTCGTTGAACTTTCAGGAGTCTGCCTGGGCTAGGGGCTGCCATACTGGACAGTGCTGCTCTCGGGGTTTGGAGGAAAGAGACTATCCTCTGCTCCTCCCTGCCTCCTTTCTCATCCCTCTCCCAAAGGAGGGAATGCCAGCAGGGACCTGGGTTTCCGGGAGGGCAGGCCCCCTCGCATGGGTGTGGCTTCCCCCTCTCGAGGGCTGGGTTGCCTGTGGAGGCCAGGCCTACCTCCCTGGCGCCCGGGTGACGATCTTGGCTCTCCTTCACTCCTCGTGGGCGTCTCTGACACTCGGTCTTATCAGGCCCAGCAGATAGCCGGACGGGAGGCCAGGGCTTGGCAGGCTGGGGGAGCCCCCTGGGTCGTGGGCCCGCACCTCAGGCTTCAGCTTAGTCACTGCCCAGGGCCTTTGGCCGCCTGGGCAGGGAGCCCAGCTCATAATAAAAGGGCCACTTTTAGTTTCCTTCCCTGATCGCTCATGTGAGTTCATCTCCCAGAGGGACTTTGTGGGACAGGAGGGTGTATGGTGGAGGGGAAGGAGGGCGACCCTGGTTTGGCAGGATCCAAGCATTCCTGAGTTCTTAGAACATTTGCCTCTCATAAGGTCTCAAGCCCCTAACAATGGTTATTTAAAAATTTTTCTTCTGGTATTCTAGTTATAAAAAAAGAACTTCACGTGTAATATATAAACATAGCCCCTTTGTAAAAGATGAAAATGATATAGAAGTTCTTCCGCGGGGGTAAAACGGACTATGACCTTCCTCCCAGCCTTCCTTCCAAATGAACACACACACACACACACACACACACACACACACACACACACACATACAGAGGGTGAGATGTTTTCCCCCACAGAGGAATCCTACCGAGCCTGATCATGTGTTCTGTGACTTGGGGAATCTTGCCGTATCTGTTGATGGAGATTGGCCCCGTTCCTTGTTCACTGCTGCATAGTACCCCTGTGTACTGTGTATGAGTGTGTGAGTGTATGAGTAGTGTGGCTTAGTTAACCCCTCCCCGTTGGTGGATATTTGGGTTTTTCCTCTAGGTTTCAATAGCATCAACTATGGTGCAGTGGGCATTCTCGTCCATACCTCTCTGTGCATGAGTGTGAGCCTAAATAGACGCACACTCGGGACAGAGAGTAGAGTAGGCTGGATCACAGCTCAGCAAGTCTTCCCTCCTCCCCAGCTCGAGACCTCATGGGAGGGGAGGAGGCCTCCGTCCCATTCAGGCTTGGCCACAGGACATGCTTTGCTGGGTGAGATAGGGGTGGCAGTCACGGTGGCCAGCTCTGAGCTCGGGCCTTAAGAGGCCTGAACGTCTCCACTGGTCTCTCTTGTGCGTCTGTCGTGAGGCTCGCATTCCCGGGGGAGGAGCTGGCCCCAGGAGGATGGGAGACACAGCCTGTAGCTCTGCCCAGCCGTGCCAACCCTCCCCGCCGGCTGCACTGCCAGCAGGTGAGCCCAAAAAGAAATGTTTGTTGTGGCGCGCTGCTGAGATTTCAAGGTCGTTACACAGGAAAAGTTGCCTGACATGGGTGAAAACTGGGAGGGCTTTAAGTATCTATCAAAACGGTGAATGAAATGCCCTTTGACCCAGCGTTCGACTTGCAGGTGTCTAGTCTACCACAGCGCTCCCTATCAAGGCGCAAGAACAATGATATTTAGAGCAACTCCTGCTTTGTAAGGGAGGGTGTCCTCCCTGTCCCCTTTGATGGATAGGGTTGTCCAGGCTTGGAGCTGTGGAATCACTTAGCAGCTCTCACAGCGTGCCTGGGGAGGGGGCTGCCGGGAGGCCTCTGGTGCCGCACCTCCCCGCCACTCAGAGAGACAGCTCCAGGCGTCCCAGCCCCCACGGCTGCACGTGTGTGGGCATAGCCTCGTCCGGCTGCAGACACGGGTCACTGACTTGAGAGCCTTCCAGTGTTATCATCTCCAGAGCCTTTCCCCAGCAGGACCTGCAGCCCGCCCCCCGCACGAGCACTTCCAGCCCCTAGAGGGCTACAGGGTGGGGGGAAGGTGCAAGATTGGCTGGAAAACTCCTGAGATAGAATGCCTGGGGAAAGAAGAATTTCCCCTTGGATTGAAGTGGACCATTTTCCATTCACCCCCAGACAGCCGATCTTTTTTCACCAAAGAGCTGCATTTTTCAGACTCTTTTTCCTGCCCCCCTGGTCCTCCTGTGAACTCTTGGATGGGCTTACAGGAAAGCTTCCCTGGACACGGAGAGTCTCAGGGCTGCAGCAAAGGGGCTCGCCGCCTGAGCTCCTGCCTCCTTCCTCAGCCGCTGGCAAAAGGCCGAGGGGAAGAAAATTCACTCCTACACAGGGGCCCGTGGACACCTCCGCAGAGAAATTCGTCTTTTGTTGGGGGAAGCCCAGATGGCATCTCGGAGCTGGGAAATAGATCTGTTTGCTTGCTGTCCCCACTCGCCTCTCGGTTCATCTGTCACTGTTAGCTCAGTCTGATAATTCTGTCGAGTTGGAGCACTCGCCTGGCTTGGCAGCGAATTGAGTTGAGAAGGAGTTTTTCCCCAGCAGAAATGTACTGTGTCCATGGTTTATTTGTGGGGGATGCTATCGTAGAAGGGGGGGCTTCATCTGAGGGCTGGGGCCATCAGGGTCTTCGTGCCCAGCCAAGATTATAGGCCTTAGCCCGCAGGGCCTGCCCACCCACAGGGAGGAGGTGAGCTGAGAAAACTGGGCTCACCCACCGTCCCTGGGTGTCTGTTAGCCCATCCGGAGGTAGGGCTCCCTCTTTCCCTGTAAGGTAATGCAGAGGGGCCCCATTCCTTTTTATTTTTTAGTATTTATTTTTTATTTTTAAAGTAACATATAATGTATTATTTGCCCCAGGGATGCAGGTCTGTGAATCATCAGGTTTACACATTTCATAGCACTCACCATAGCACATACCGTCCCCAATGTCCATCACCCAGCCACCTCATCCTTTTCACTCACCTCTCCCCCAGCAACCTGAGATTAATAGTCTTTTATGGTTTGTCTCCCACCCTGGTCCCATCTTGTTTCATTTTTTCCCTCCCTACCCCCCATGACCCCCCGCCCTGCCTCTCAAATTCTTCTTATCAGAGAGATCATGTGATAATTGTCTTTCTCTGATTGACTTATTTTGCTTAGCATAGTACCCTCTAGTTCCATCCACATCATTGCAAATGGCAAAATTTCAGGGTTTTTTGTTGTCCACATAGTATTCCATTGTCTATATATACACCACATCTTCTTTTATGCATTCATCTATTGATGGACATCTAGGTTCTTTCTATAGATTGGGTATTGTGGACATTGCTGCTATAAACATTCGGGTGCACATGCCCCTTCGGATCACTACATTTGTATCTTTAGGGTAAATACCCAGTAGTGTGATTGCTGGGTCATAAGGTAGCTCTGTTTTCAACTTTTTGAGGAACCTCCATACTGTTTTCCAGAGTGGCTGTACCAGCTTGCATTCCCACCAACAGTGTAGGAGGGTTCCCCTTTCTCCGCATCCTCGCCAACACCTGTCATTTCCCGACTTGTTAATTTTAGCCATTCTGCCTGGTGTGAGGTGGTATCTCATTGTGGTTTTGATTTGTATTTCCCTGATGCGGAGTGATGTTGAGCACTTTCTCATGTGTTTGTTGGCCATTTAGATGTCCTCTTTGCAGAAATGTCTGTTCATGTCTTCTGCCCATTTCTTCATTGGATTATTTGTTCCTTGGGTCTTGAGTTTAATAAGTTCTTTATAGATTTTGGATACTAGCCCTTTATCTGATATGTCATTTTCAAATATCTTCTCCCATTCTGTCGGTTGTCTTTTGGTTTTGTTGACTGTTTCCTTTGCTGTGCAAACAAAAGTCCTTGATCTTGATGAAGTCCCAACAGTTCATTTTTGCCCTTGCTTCTCTTGCCTTTGGTGATGTTTCTAGAAAGAAGTTTTTGCCGCCGAGGTCCAAGAGGTTGCTGCCTGTGTTCTCCTCAAGGATTTTAATGGATTCCTGTCTCACATTGAGGTCTTTCATCCATTTTGAGTCTATTTTTGTGTATGGTGTAAGGAAATGGTCCAGTTTCATTCTTCCGCATGTGGCTGTCCAATTTCCCCAACACCACTCATTGAAGAGACTGTCTTTTTTCCATTGGAGATTCTTTCCTGCTTTGTTGAAGATTAGTTGACCATACAGTTGAGGGTCCATTTCTGGGTGCTCTATTCTGTTCCATTGATCTGTGAGTCTGTTTTTGCGCCAGTACCTCACTGTCTTGATGATTACAGCTTTGTAATAGAGCTTGAAGTCTGGAATTGTGATGCCGCCAACTTTGGTTTTCTTTTTCAACATTCCTCTGGCTATTTGTGGTCTTTTCTGGTTCCATATAGGATTATTTGTTCCATTTCTTTGAAAAAAGTTGATATTTTGATAGGGATTGCATTAAATGTATAGATTGCTTTAGGTAGCATAGAAATTTTCATAATATTTGTTCTTCTAATCCATGAGCATAGAACGTTTTTCCATTTCTTTGTGTCCTTTTTAAACGGCTGCATACTATGCCATCATACATATGTGGAATGGTGGTGGTGATGGTGGCACAGGTGACTACTGATTGAATCAGTGTGGGCGCAAGGCTAACTGTGGCGGTCCTGGGCACCCAGTTCTGCTTGACTGGTGCAACACTGTTCTCCTCAGGGTCAGGCGTGGGGAAGAGGGAGGGTCTCATTTCATCCTCCGAGGTAGGCATGATTATCAACAATTTACAAATGAGCAAATTGAGGGACGCCTGGGTGGCTCAGTCAGTTGGGTATCTGCCTTTGGCTCAGGTCATGATCCCAGGGTCCTGGGATTGACTCCCGCATTGGGTTCCCTGTTTTATGGGGAGTCAGCTTCTCCCTCTACCCCTCCCCTTGCTTGTGATATCTCTCTTTCTCTCTCTCAAATAAATAAATAAATAAAGTCTTTAAAAAAATAAGCAAATTGAGGCACAGAGAAGTTAAGAATCTTGGCCAAGATCACACAGCTGCTAAGTGGCAGAGCTGGGATGCCAACCCAGGTCTGACTGACCCCAAAGGCCATCACTCCTGTAACTAACACCCCCTAGATGCCTGGTACTTGGGAAATTTGCTGAAGTCCTGCTGTCGACGGGGAAGATAAGAGAGCACAACTGTTCCTTAGTCCCTGAGTTGCTTGGGGTCCCAGGTGTGACAGTAACCCTCGCTGTCCATACCTGACCCTTTTCAGTGGCCAGGGTGGGTGTCTGGTTTCTGTCAGCAGTCTGATCCAAAGCTCTTGACTCTCAGTTTGCTTCCTTTTCCTTAAAATAATCAGATAATTGCAGCCGAAGCAAGAACCTCCGCTTGAGTTGCATGAGCTGGTTGCTTCCTCACTGGGCTTGCTGTCCCCAAGGAAAGCCATTGCCCTTCCATCACCTGCTCGGGGTGGTCACTGTCAAAGCCAGAACCCTGGACCCCAGCATCAGCTCCTACTCCACTGCAGTCAGAGACCCCAGACCCAGTGGGAGTTGGCCCCTCCTGGTCATGGGGCACCGGTGGGGGTGCCAGTGTCCGCCGGCTGAGTTCTCGCTGGCGCCAACCTTCCGGAAGCAACTTGGAGCCCTGGAGGGCCAGGCCGGGGTGGTCCTTCTGCCTGGCAGCTCCTGGCAGGCGTGCCGCTCAGGGCTCCAGCACACTTGCTCTTCTGCTTCCAGCGCTCCCAGGCTGGGCCAACACTAATATTTACTTCTGCAGGCAAAGCTGTGGCTCTGGGCCGTTTCCCATCCCTGTGGCTCTCCTGGGCCCCAGGGATGGATTTGCAGGATGGGGTGTTGGGACACAGCTTGTGTGGGCTGAGCGGGAGCCGCAGGAGAATTAGATCCAAGGCTTCAGATAACAAAAATAACTATAATGGCAGCAATAACAATTATTTATAAAGTGCTTGCCATATGCCAGATGCTGGGATAAGTCTCTCCCCTGCATTTTTTTTGTTTGTTTCGCTCCCCCCCCCCCCCCTCCAGCCGGTGCTCCAAGGCAGGTGTATCAGAGTTTTACAGGCTGGAAACCGGAGGCCGAGGACAGGAAGGATCTTGTCCTAGTTCCTACAGCTACTAAGGGATGGACCCGGGTGGCCAGCTGAGCCGAAGAGACTTGGGAATTCTAAAATCAAATGCCTCCAGGGACTAGGCAGTTTACCACATTAAGCAAAGCCTGGTAAGTTGAAGGCAACAGGGAGAGGTGGGGCCTGGGGTGCACTGGAGAGGACAGCCCGGGTCACGGTCAGCTGTAGCTCCTTGTTGCCGCCCGGACAGCTGGTGGGCCCCACTCATCTGATTTTCCAGAGAAAATCTTAGCATGTTTGTTTCTGTCATGGGCGGGGGGAATACATATTTATATATCTACAGGTTTTTATTTGAAGTCTTCCAGTTTTTAAATGTTGGCAACACATTTCTCAAAAGAAAAAAAAAAGAGAGAGAGAGAGAAAAGAAAAGAAAAAAGAAAAAGCAGAGCAGGAGCCAAGTCAAACATGGCTTCGGGTGATAACGCCGCTCTCCCTGCAAAGCCTCGCTTGTTCACCCCTGCACTCTGCTTCCTCCACACCGGGGGCAAGAGGGACACTTGGGCTCAAAGGCCCCCAGTCTGGGCCATCACCCCCGAGCCACTTTGGGGGTGAATGCCAGGGGGCAGCGGCGCCCCGGGAGCCACACTTCAGAAGGCCATGCTCTGGCTCGTCCCCAGCTTTCCCCTCCCCACTGAGAGGAGGGTCTTCTGGCTGAGGGGACGAACCGCCCCTGGGAACCCCAGAATTCCCTGCCTCCCAGGCCTTGAGCCCACTTGCATTCAGGACCAGTGTGTCCGTTTCCCACGGCGGCAGAAGAAACTGCCTCGGGGTCCTGGCAGGAAGCACGCAGCATGCGGGTTCCTCGGCCACCCTCCGTGCGCGTGTTGGCTGGCTGGGCCCCCGTGGCAGCTCTCTCCCGGATCTCCTGGCAGCCAGTTGGAGGGTGGCCTGCGGGAGCCCCGTGGGAGCGTTGCCCACAGGTCTGCAGCCCATCTGACCATGGGCTGAGGCCCCAGTTGGGGCTGCCACCTAGCACCCCACATACGTACCTCTCCATGCGTACTTCCCGGGAGCTGACTGGGCCTCCAAAGGAGTGTGCCGTGAGGGAAAAGCAAAAGGAAGCTGGATCGCTTTGGTGACCCAGCCTGAGGGTCACTTCCGCCATACCACCGTCCTAGTGAATAAAATTCAGCCCCCGGGGGAAGGGAGTGGCCTGACTTCTCCCCCTTGGTGGCAGTGGGGCCGAATTACAGAGATGCGTCCCTGGCCACTTTGGAGACTCTTTTCTGCAATGGTCTGCACGTGTCTCTTCCCTGAGGTCTTGCTGAGGCCGGAGCCGTGGTGACAGAGGCAGAGGGGGCGCTGCAGGCTGGCCGACCCTGCCAGTGTAAAGGGCAGGCTGCGGAGGGTAGGGCAGGCCCTTCGCATTGGCCTTGAGGAGTCCCCACTGAGAGCCACATGCGGACCAGGCAGAGGTCAGCTCCCAGGGGGCCTGTGTGACGGCCACCGCTGAGCAGGAAGGGCCATGGGGAGGAGAATAGAGACAGAGATAAATGACTCGCTGCGCGACTGCCAGCCTCCTGGTGAATACATGGATCCTCACTGAGTGTGGCAAGGAGGCTCAGTCCTTGCAGATGCTGGGAAGGCTACTACAGGCTCTGGGCTTGGGGGGCGAGATAGATACACACGAGCCAGCCTCCAAATGATGGAAGTCGCAGGGAAGATTCAGGTCAAATGGAAGGCCTTTGTAGAAGGGAAAGATTAGAACACCGGTTCCCGTCCTGCCTGCAAATCAAAACTGCCTGGGGGAGCTTGGAGACACACCAACACCTGGTTCCCACTCCACCCAGGGCTACGCAGGGCATCCCTCCGTGGCCAACGTGTGCGGCTTTAAAAATTCTTCCCAGAGATTCTGCTATGTGGCCAAGTTTGAGATCCACTGAGCCAAAGGAGAAAGAGCTTGGGGGGAGATGCTCCCAGGTCTTATGGAGGGAATGGCTTGAATATACTGGGAGGCCGTGAGAAGGCAGGCTAGGTGGGCAGAAGAGCTGAAGCCAAAGAGAGGGGTGGGAACGTGCGTCGCAGCAGTAGGGAGGAGCAGAACATAAGGTTGGGCACTCTGAGGTACGAGTATTGGCGATAGAAAGAGTAGATGTCGTCCATGTAAATCTCTTAGGAGAGGGCCATGCCGGGAACTAGTGCTTTCCAGAGTCCCCAGTACTGTAGCTGCTCTTTGTCTGTCTGCCTCCCTGTGCAGACAGTAAGCTCCCCGAGGGCAGAGGCTGTGCCCGGCATGATGCTTGGCATGCCATGGTACTGGGAGGGTCCTTGGGGCCAAGAGCAGAGATTCGGGGCCTGATCTAGAGGTAAGCAGACTCAGGTGTGGCAGAGACTGGTGGAGGCTCCCTCCCGGGCAGCAGAAACCCAGCATTGATGGGAGCAGCGATTCCAGACTCTGGCAGCTTCACCCACCTGGCTGCCTCAGGCTGGGTTCCCAGAAGCATGCTCTTTGAGGCAAAGGTCTATGAGCCAGTTCATGTGGAAGGTGATTCCGCGAAGATTGTGTATGGAAGTGGGGAAATGAGACAAGGAAGAAGCCAAATCCAGAGTAGGGACGAGAGCAGGTTATTGCTGGGACAACTGCGGCTCCATCCCCCTGGGAACCTCTGAGAGATGCTGTAGGACAGGCCCCAGGTGTTCCCACTCGAGGGCAAGAAAGCTTGGCACTTCTACCAAATGGTGTCCATCATTGGGGGAGGCTGGGCACCAGTAACTCCTGCACTTCTAGTCTGCTCTGTGTGTTGATCTGAGCAAGTGACTGGGGCCACAGGAAGGTGTGTGTAGGAGATTCTGTGGTAACTGGGTGATGACTATCAAGGGGATACAGAAGGGGCAGGCGGAGACAGTGTGTGTTATAAAAGTGTCAGTTGTTACAAAGGACATACAGAATAGCCTCACAAAAGCAAGGCTGACTCAGCTTATAGAGCCCTTTTGTTCATGACTTTCCCACTTTTCTCTTATTTAGAATATAGATTTAATGGCTGGAGCTATGGCAGCCATCATGTCATGTGGCAAAGGCCAACAGGACCATCAAGACTGTTGATCTGACTGACTCTCAGACCAACAGACTGACTCTCTGTTATAACATCTTTTAGTTTTTTTTTTTTTAAAGATTTTATTTATTTATCTGGAAGAGAGGGAGAACTTGGAGGGAGAGCGAGATGGAGAAGCTGACTCCCAGCTGAGCAGAGAGCCCCACATGGGGCTTGACCCCAGGATCCTGAGATCATGACCTGAGCTGAAGGCAGACACTTAACTGACTGAGCCACTCAGGTGCCCCTGACATCTTTTAAACAATTTCCTGCTAGACATTGTCATAAAAGAAAAACTAACATCTCTTTTTATAGTTTCAGGCAGCCATTGACACTTGGATTTCATGTTACATACAGCCCAGCTCAATCTTAGTTCAATAAGTCCTAAATGTTGAAGAATGAATGAGTTGCCACCTGGGCAGAGGTTGGGCTTGGGGTGGAGAGCCCCATTTGCTTACAGAGATATCCAGCAGGTTTGACTGTATTCCCAGACGGTAAGCTCCTGAGAGCTACATGATGATTATTTTTGCTTATTATTTTATCCTCATCCAGTACGGAGGAGACTTGCAATAATTGTTTCCTGAATAAGTAAATGGCCAGGGATCCTGGGGGAGGTGAGGGAGTTGCAGATGCTCTAGACACAGTGTGAGTTTGTGTTCCTGGAGCGTCTTTTCCCATCCTGGATTGTATTTCTCTTTTGCTAGAGGGAGGGGGGTGAGGCAGGGAAGAGAAGAAAGAGCAAAGAAGCTAGGATGCAAGTATTAAAAATTGAGTAGGCTAAATTTCTTCTCTCTGAACCTTGGTTTCCGTATTTGTTAAAATGGGGCTAATAGCCAGAGCAAACTGAGGTTTGTTGTAAGGACTAAACAAGCTAATGTATGACCAGTGATTAGCAGAGCTCCTAGCTACAACTTGGTAGGTTCTCAATGAAGTGTACTACATTGTAACTGTTATCTTTGTACCTGTACCAGGCCCTGTGGAAAGGAAAGAAGACAGGGTCCTTATGATCTGATAGGACTCACTATATGATGAGGAAGGACAGATATGGTTCCTCCCATTTTATTGGGGAGGAACTGGGGACATAGACTCTGAGGGATTATAAAATACAGCCAGGATCGGCTGGGTTTGTGGTGGGATCTCAGCCAGCACCACACAAGAACTCTGGAGAAAAGCTAGAGGTGTTAAGAACTTGGGGAGAAATTCTGTGATTTGGTCTTGGACCCAGAACCAAGGTTTGCCGAGGGTCCCAGTGGGCTCCGTGATGGCGGCTCTGAGCTCCTTCTCACCTCACCCAGTTCCTTCAGAAGCCTCCTCCAAAGGCCCATTCTAGCTCTGAACTTGAAAATGCACTTATTAGAAGGAGCTGATTTGGCTAAAAGAGGTGCCATTTAGCAGAACGATGGGTGGAAATGTCTTCCAAGTTAGGTGAAATGTGTTGTTTTCCAGATTAGTCCCTGAGCATACTTCTTCTCAGGACCGTCTTGGTGCTGAGGACCACAGAGTTATTCTCACCAAGGTGGAGACCATGGTGAACACAGTGGCTGGTCCCACTCTCCGAGGAGAAAGGTGAAAGGTTCCCCTCATCACCTGGCTAGGAGCCTTCCCCAAGTGGGGCAACTTGTTTCCAAACTACTTTTATGGTAACTGATGGTGTTATTAAGATTCACTGAGTAAATAATGCTCCTATTCAAAAGCAGCCCCTTTTCAAAGCACATCTAACTTCCCTCTCAGTCTTGTTGATACAGTGACTTTCCTAAGGGTGGCGGATGGTCACCCTCAGAGGGGAGAAGGATGGAGCTCTGGGCTGAGAAGGCTTGCTTCTGAGACATTGGTATCAACCCAGGCAATCCTGGGCTTGGGTTTTTCCTAGCCCCCCCTTTGACAGTTGGATGTCTTAGGGCACAAAGCAGAAGTGCACATCCCTCCTCCAGCCTCTTGTCACTGAAGAGATAGTTCTGATATGGTGACATATACCCACAGGCACAGCTCTCCTTCTTGTGAAACAAACAAATAAAAATCATCATCATAAGTCTTGACATAACCGTGTGAGAGCAGGTGGTGGGACGCGATCTCTTCTTTGTTCCTGGTGTTTCCACCTTGCTCCCTCCTCCATTCTGCCAGCCGTGAGCTTTGTACTCATTGCCTTGGGGAGAGGGTGACTCAGCAGAAGCTCTGAGAGAAAGGAGTGTCAGCTTTTGGCTTTGGAGTTTCAAAAGCCTAGGCCCCCTGGGCATGTCAGAGACTGGGGGCATAAATAATACATGTGGGAGAAGAGTTGGGCAAGAGGGAAGCTTCTGGACTTGGAGATGGAAGGACTCCCAGGCTGGAGGAAGGGGGAGAGGTGGTGGGGCTATAATAAAGGGGAGGGGACTCAGCTTCCAGACCCTGCTCTCCATGAAGGGAGTCCTCCTCCAGGAAGGGAGCACTTGGGTCGTTGGCTGGGGATGCCCAGTGGGGCCCCGTACCGCTTCAGTCTCTTCTTAGGGTCACCCTATACCACAGACACAGGAGCTATAGAGGTTGCCCTTCCTGTGGACGGCTGCTGAGTCCATTTTGGGGTGGTCAGCGCACTGGCCCAGGGGGCCACCTCTCACAGTGTCCTAAGACCTTGAGTTCTGTTATTCCACGTGGATGCTCCCATTTCCATGTCTCAGGACATGTGTAGACCATAGTTTGGGGAGAGGGAGCTTGGGACCTGGACACCTGGAGGGGTAATAGTGACAGAGGGGACAGAAACCCCCCCCTTCACTCCCATCCCACTGGAACCCGCCAAGAGGTACCCGCTGAGGTGGGGTGGGGTGAACCGTGCGGCTCTCAGAACCTCCCCACATGCTGAGGGACAGAGAAGGTCTGTGTGTCCATGCACATCCCTTAGTATCCGCTGTAACTCCATCTTTTCCGCCCCTCTTTGGAAAACTTAACCGGGTGCAAATATGAGAGAGAGAGGCCGTCTCTTCCTTCCTCCCTTGCAGAAGCTCTGGGGACTCGGTCTGTTTGCTCAGCCCCGCTCGCCCGCCCCTGGGGACGCTGCTCCTCGGCGGGGGGTGGGGGGGCAGGGGTGGAGTCTCCAACTGCCCCCTTGCCAGGCCCAGCTCCCCATCCCCCACACACGTCCACAGGCCTTTTCATTTAAAGAGTTCACTGCTGCAGGAAACAGATGGGAGTAACAAACATAATAAACAGTGAGAATTTCAAAGGTTCCGGAAACTTCGTGTCATGGTCTCAGGACTGCAGTTAAAGACTTCCTTCTGAGATGGGTTCTGAAAGTGGCTGCAGCCACCGTTTATTCGAGCTTCTGGGATGGCTGCGCAGGTAGGGGTGGTGTGGAGAACTGTCAGCCCCCAGGGCTGGTCTGTCATCCTCACAGCGGCCCCCCTCGTGGAGGGAGGGTGTGGTGACTGCTGTTTTTTACAGATGCAAAAATTGAGTTCAGAGAGCAGGACAGGGCCTCATGTTTTATGGGGCCCTGTGCAAAGTGAAAATATCGTGCCCTTGCTCAAAAAGGAGTAAGAATTTCAAGACGGCCACAGCAGGGCGTTCACCCCAGCTGGGGGGCCCCATCTGAGCACGGGCCTGTGTGACGGCACAGGACGCAGGCCCTGTGGAAGGGAGTGGCCAGCGTGTCCCGGGACACCAACCCCGAGAGAGGCAGACCCACGTTTCCGTACACGGCGTCGAGCAGCCTTCAGCTGCGTGTGGCTGGCCTATGTTTACCTGCAGGGGCCCCGACGCCCTCCTGCCACTGACCACGGCTGGTGACTTCTCTGCCGTGACCTGTATTTCTGTGACTTACAAAGAACAGCAAAAAGCAGGGCATGACTGGAAGACGCCAGCACTACACAAATGCTGATGTTGTTTCGAGAAGCCCTTTGGCTTTTGCTACAAAGGGAGCTGAAAGACGACTGGGCATTGCCCCGTCCCCTAGCCTTCTCCATTCAATTAACTTGACATAGAAACATTTTTGAGACAGATGATTCTCATTTTCAATGCAGTTTGAAAGTCCCCAGGGGCAGGAAGAATACCGAGGCTTACTTAACTTCAGAAGTGGTGTCTTCACTCCACTTCATGGGGACTTCATTTTAAGGGACTACAGCGGGCTCAGCCCATGCTGAGGAGTGTCCCCAGTGGGACGTGTATAATAGAGGGTTGTCCGTATACATTTGATGCAGTAGCTTAAAACATGTTTATTTGAGTATATATTTGTATTTTATTCTATTATCCTAGTTGTTCTCAGGAGAGGGAGTCACTTTACCTCCACCAGGGGACATGTGGCAATGTCTGGGGACATTTTTGTGGCCTTGGCTGGGTGTGGGGAGCTGTTCAACCTCCTACAAGGCATGGGTCAGCAACACTCCCTCCCCGTGCAGCAAAGAATGACCCAGCCCCAAATAGCAATAGTGCTGAGGTTGAGAAGCCCCAACTGACCATCAATTATAATTCATTTTGGCTTTTTCAAGGAAAGAAACCTTTAGCATGGGAACCCCACTTGGGAAAAGTCTAGCCCTAGGAAATGAAGTTTTGAGAGATGCTGACTAAAATTGTGATCACTGTATAGATGGCCTTCAAATCAGGGGTCACTTGAACCTCAGGGAAGCCTCACAATGGCCCCTAGAAGTCTGAATTGTTACCCTCATTTTGCTGCTGGGGAAATTGAGGCTCAGAGACGTAATTACCACTTCCTGGAGGTGGGATCATCCAAAGATGCCTTAGCAGAGGCAGGCACAACCGTGGGTTTCTTTGGCTCTAAGAGACCCACTTTTGTCTCTTGGCCCTGAAGCTGCTCGGGTTATCCCAGCTGGGGGGTTTCTCTGCCTCGGGCTCAGGAATCCCCCTTCTTGCTTTTGCTCACAGTGGCTCCTGGTTTCCTTGCCTTATACCCACCACATCTCTCTTTCTTGAATGCACTGTATTTATAACACCTGGACTTTGAGGGAACTACTCTCCTTGGAGCTTGGGATAAACTGACCCCAGTCTCAGAGTCCAGGGATGGGGCAGGTAAACCTGGTAGTAAGCCCCCTCGGCCGCAGTGATGGATTTGGGAGAGTCCCATGACCTAATGAGAGCCAGCGAGAAGCTGTGAGAGGTTTGCTGTCCATTGCTACCCCAGGGGACAAAGGGGCTGCCAGATAAAATACAGGAGGCTCAGTTAAATTTGAATTTCAGATAAACAATGAATAAAAAAAAAGTGTAAAGTAAGAAGTATGTCTTACAAAATATTTGGGATATACTTATACTAAAAAATTTAGTGGGGTGTACTTATACTATAAGTATTTCTTGTTTATCTTAAATTCACATTAAACTGACACCCTGTGTTTCTGTTTGCTAAATTTGGCAATCCATCAGAGGAAGCTGAAGAGGACAGATGGCTCCTGGTGACATCATCTGAGCCCTGAATCAACTGTACCTGAAGCCAAACTACTCATGCACTTGCAGCTGAAGGACTGCTAAGGAACTTTCTAGACCTTCTCAAAATCTTGGCCTTAGGAAGCTTGGAAAGAGAGTCTTCTATGGGTGTCCTACACTCACTTCTTCCTTCTCAGTGCCCAGTCCCCAGGGATATTGAAGGCTTGTTGAGTGACAAGGCTCTGTGCCTCCCTCCCTTATCATCACTCCCTTTACTGTGTTGAGTATCCACTGTATGCCAGACAATTCCTTCCTACCCTTCTAATGTGTTTGAGTCGGGTCACGTCACACCCATTTCACAGGTGAGAAAACAGAGGCCTGCAAAGTTGACAGGCTGAAAAAGCGAGAAACACAGAACGGGGGACAGGACCTAAAGCCCACAGAGCCAATGCCCCTTTGATTGTAGCCCCGGCTCCCGCCCGGCCTGCCAGGCAGCCCCTCGGAAGAACCCCATTGTCATCCATGACCCTGCCTTCCTCTCTCAACCCCCGACAAACCCCATTAGCTGCCCACCTCCTGTTTGAAACAAGCCACAGAACATCTGGAAGCCCTTGGAGGCCATTTCTTTGACGACCTTCGCTTTAAGGGCTCATGGAAATTCTGGCCCCGACTGCTGAGACGAGAGCAGTCCAGGTACACAGGCCTCCGGGGGCCAGACGGCTGGCAACATCTGCTTCCAATTACCCAGGGAGGGACTTCACCACCAGCCGCTGGTAACAGGAGCCCCTGGCCTCTGATTTATGGCCCATTTGGAATGAAGGCTCTGGACCAATTACTTGCTGTATGGAGCCAGGCGAGGGGCGAGATCTTCGCAGAGCAGAAAGCAGATCTGGCTTGCTGTGCTCCCTCCCCAGACAGATAAGAATCATCTAGCGAGTCCTCCCTTATTTACTTAAATTACCAAACTCTTCTGGACCCGCCCGCCTCTGCTGCAGCCACCGTCACCAATGCGCCCTTTGCCCTTCGAAGAGCTTCATGAATATTCACACCCTGAAGCCTCCTGTGAGGGAGATGCTATTATCACCCCATTTTACGGGTGAGAAACTGAGAGCAAGCAGAGGGGTAACTAGCTGCATCCCCGCAGCTGAGACTGCGGGCTCAGCTGGGATTGAAATCCAGGCACCAGCATCCGTGGTGAACAAAGGGCTGCCCCACCAATGAACGGTTCTTCAAACAGGGAAACAGGGTGGCCGGACTGGCTGCTCAGAGCCCCCCGGGGCCTCCGTTCACAGAAGGAAACCCCGAGTTCTGATCTGTGAGGACCTCCTTCCTCTGCCTGCTTCTCTCTTCCTGCTCACCTCACTCTAGCCCCCTGCCCTTTCTTGCTTCTTCTGTCTGCTTGTTTCGTGTCTATTTCACAGCTTTATGGAGACATAATGGCCATAAAACTCACCCACTGAAAGTGCGCTGTTCCACGGTAGGGATTTTTTTTCACGGAATTGTGTAAAACATCACCTCAATCTAGTTGTAGCACATTTTCGTCATCCCCCAGAGAAGCTGCGTCCTGATTCCCAGCTGCCCATGCCACCCCCCTTCTCACCAGCCGTTGGCAACCATGGACCCACTTTCTGTCTTCACAGGTTTACCTGCCCTGGGCATTCTGGAATCCTACAATATGTAGTCCTTGGGTCTGGCTTCTTTCACTTAGCATCAGGCTTCCAGATTGACCTAGGTTGTCTCATCAGTTCTTCATTCCTTTTTGTGGCCAGATAGTAGTATTTTGCTGTACAGATACGCCGCATTTCATGTCTCCATTCATCAGTGGTGGACACCGGGTTGCTCCCCAGTCTGGCTGGGGAATAGTGCCGCTGTGCACATACACGTGGTTTGTATGGACCATTCTGGCTTCCGGGCATACTGAGCGTGCTCTCCTCGCAGAACCTTTATCTCCGCTGCTCTCTCTTGCTAGAGGGGCATGGGGAGCTCTCCTCCAGATCTTCCTGGGACTTGGTCCCCCTTGCTTCACCCCTCTACTTGCGAATAACTTCAGAGGTCCTCCTTGACCATTTCTCTGCTATTCTTCCCCTCTTCCCTTATTCTGCTTTAGTTCTCTTGATTTGACCTTGGCCCTAGCGGAAATAAATACCTTGATTTTTTTATCCGAATATTAAGATTTCTCTTGGCCTGCTCCCCTTGCATGGGAGCTCTGGGAGGGCAGAAAACCCTTGTGGTCTGGCTCCCTGTTGGACCCTCAGGGCTCAGCATGCAGACAGTGCTCAGTAGACAGAGAGTCCGCTGATGAGGACAGGGAACACCCACAACAAGCTCCCTGCCGGCACCGGCTTCTAGGTGGTGAACAAGACGGGCCCAGGGCCACCCTGATCAGGGGTGGCCCTCCCAGCAGCATCTCGACTGGGCCTTTCTCACTGCCTCATGAGAAAGCAGGGGAGGGCGGGAAGTACACCAGTAATCCACGCGGGTGCTGTTTAGGAGGGTGGTGTGGCTTTTCCGGTGGGCACTCCGGCTGGGAAAGAACGGGTTGTTATGATTTAGGAGTTCTGTGACGCAAGCAGCTCATTGTATTTCCTTGGCCTCAGTGTCCCCAACTATAGAGTAGAAAACTTCTTTACTGGCTGGTTGTGAGGGTTGGGTTAGTCAGGGTTCTTCAGAGAAACAGGACCAGTCGAATATGTAAGATTTGGTACAAGGAACATTCCAGTGCTGGTGGAGGCTGGCAAGTCCAGGGGTCTGCTCTCTGGATCCAGAGACCCAGGAAAGCCCAACGGCGGTGGGGGAGGGGGTTCAGAGAACTAGAGGGTCCATGGACTGAGTCCCACGTGAGGACAGGAGACACCTATCTCAGTTCAAGGAGTCATAAACTCCCCCTTTCTTGGCTTTTTTATTCCATCCCAGCCTTAAAGGAGTTGGATGAGGCCCGCCTACACTGGGGAGGACAAGCTGCTTTACTCAGTCTGCTGTGTTTAAATGCTCATCTCTTCCGGAAACATCCTCACAGACATGCCCAGAAATAATGTTTCATCTGGACACCCCACATCCCAGTGAAATTGATGCAGAAAACTAATTACCACACAGGTAAAGGGAATTCATGTGGGTGAAACGTTCAGTGTACGTTGGCTATGTGTATGTGGATAAATAGAACCATCGGGAGAGTGGAGGAAGGGAGGAAGATGCCAGGAAACAGGCTGGAAGGCAGGGTGGGAGGGAATCAGTGAGGGCTTTCTGGAGGAGGTGGCATCTCAGGTGGGGCAAATAGGAGGTAGCCCGGGGAACAGGACATCCCTCCTCCTTCCTCCCCTCCAGCTCATGCTGCCCATGGGTAAGAGATTCCAGGCAGACATCCAGCCACCTCGGCCTCTCTGCTGTTAAGTCTGGCATTTGCGGGAAGATTCCTGGGGGAAGAGGCAACACGACATGGTGGTTAAGCTCAGAGCTCAGGTCAGACCCAGTTCCTTGGTGTTCAAATCCCCTAGCTTCCCAGCTGCCTAGTTCGGTGTCCCTGGACAACATGCTGAACCTCTCTGAGCCTCCGCATCCTCATAAACGGGATGGTAGGTTACTACCATTAGGCACAGGCGAGTCGTGAGAATATCCAGTGAGGAGAGGCACAGAAGCACATGGCACGTGATGCGGGTCAGCGGTCAGCCTTGACCGAAGGCCTCTGGAGCCTCAGTTCTGGTGCCTCCAATCTTCAGAGCCACAGTGAAGCAGGCAACTGTTTTGAACCTGGGCTTTTTACTTAAAGAGCTGGAGCAGAGGCCAGGATGGTGGCATCCAATTCAGCTCTGAGGCTGCTGTGTGGTCTTGGGAAAGTGAACCACCTCTGCTGAGCCTGAGGCGTGGGGAGACTGCTGCGCAGGAGGGGAAATGAGATAAAGGTGGTCCAGCCTTTGCTGCTTCCTGTCTCCCTGGTAATCCCTAGGAGCACTCCCCAGGCCCCTCCTCCACCCTCATTCCATCTCCCAGGGCTTAATTGGGCAGCTGCAGGCACTTGGCACTTAACCTTCTCCCCATCTGCCCTCCAGGGAAAGAAAGCACGCTAATCCCCTCCCGAGCTGCTTCCTGGGCCATCGGGAAGCCTGTGAGTGCAGGGAGTGGGGAGCCAGCTCCTACTGGGCCTCCCAAGTAGGCCAAGTCCCTCACGGAGAACCCAGAGTCCTGCGGCTTTTCCTGGAGCAGCGGGGACCAGCACTGCAAGCCCGTGAGTCACCCGCTTTCCACTCCGTCTTAGTCCCAGGAGCCCAGCACTGCTTGATGGAAATATAATAGAGCCACCTCAGGAACTTTCCATTTTTGAGTAGCCATGTTCAAAACATAAAAAGAAACAGCTGAAATTTGAATAACACACTCTATTTAACCCAATATATCCCAACTAGGATCTTTTCAACATAAAACCAGTATCACAGTTATCAGTGAGATATTTACATTTTTCTAAGCACACTTAACCTTCCAAATGCAGAATCCCTTTTGCACTTTGACAGCGGATTTCAATTTGGATGCTAAATTTTCATGGGAATATTTGGTCTGTATTTAGGTTTCATAAAATTTGTAGTTGAAAGAGTAGATTTACCTACTCACCTTGCTTCACGCCCATAGGAAAGTTTTCCAAATGGAATGGAGTATCTGTTTTTAGGTTTAGATGTACATTAATTAAAATGACATAATGTAAACAATTCAGCTCATCAACTACAGTAACCCCCCTGCAAGGGCTCAGAGGCACAATGTGGCTGCTGGTTACCGTACAGGAGGCCCAGCTCCCATCTCTGCACCTGAGTCCCTGAAGCTGACCCTCCACGGGCTTCCTGGAAGGTGGGTGGCCCCGGAGCACAAGCAGAGGTGGGAAACCTGCTTCCAGGTTGCCCTGAGACCTTGAGTAAGTCACTGGGCCTCTCTAGGTCTTTCTTCTTCCCAGCTGTCAAAACTTTTTTTCAAAGAAACCAAGTGATTGCATCTCACCATGGTTTGTTCTAGGCTTTGGGAGTGTGCAAGGAGCGCTGGGAAGAGAAACAAAGTAGGAAAAAGGAGGGCTGTTATTTTAGATCCAGGGGACGGAGGCCACTCTATCTTCTGGGGGGCCAAGCAGACACTCCCTCCCACCCCTTGCGGCTTTATGAAGGGCCTATCCCGTGCTGGGTTCTGCAGGGCGGTGGGAGGCCCCAAGGCAGAGGGCGAAGAGCTGGAGTCTGTGGTGTGTGGCCCGGCTCCCGTTTGTCCCATGGCAAGACGAGGCTGGGCACCTGAGCTGCCAAACACAGCCAGGCCCTGCCAGGCAGGTTGTCACGTGGGCTGGCAGCCAGGGAGTCGCAGCTGCTGGGCTGAGCCCGGGCCTGTGCCAGGGATCGCAGTCCGGAGGAGCAGCTGGCCCCCCGCCTGTCCTGAGCACACACTTCTGTACCCTCTGGGGTGCACGAGGACCCAAGGCCTGCGCCGAGAGCGCACTGTTCCAGGCCTGGCCCTGAGAGCCACTCCCTCCACGGCTGAGCCTGCCCTACTCTTTGCTGTCTCTTTCTCCTTTTTTTGGCTCATCTTCTACGCGACAGAAATTAATAGTGCTCTGTGAGTTGATTAGGGCACTAACTTCCTAACTCATTGATTACCATGTGAGATCAATCAAGAACAAAAATACCATGGGATCAACCCATGCATCCATCTGTAGGCAATTTCTTTTCTTTTTTTTTTTTTTAAGATTTATTTTTTATTTATTTGAGACAGAGAGAGAGCTTGAGAGGGGAGAGGTCAGAGGGAGAAGCAGGCTCCCTGCAGAGCAGGGAGCCTGATGTGGGACTCGATCCCGGGACTCCAGGATCATGACCTGAGCCAAAGGCAGTTGCTTAATCAACTGAGCCACGCAGGCGCCCCGTAGGCAATTTCTTAAGCACCTAGTACATTTTGCGGGTTGAAGCTCCAGCATTGAACAAGATGGAATTCCTGACCTCAGGGATCGTGAGTCCAGTGTGGGTGACAGGACATTAAAAAAAAAAAAAAAGGTTCTTTGAGGTGATGAGTGCAAACAGGATAGTTGCTGGGGATACTCATGGAGGTCACCACAATGTAACCTGTGGGGGCCAGGGAGGGACGTTGCTAACTGTGACAGCTAAGGAGAGCCTTGAAGCATGGGGAATGGTTAGCTGGGTGAAAAAGGAGGAGAAATTGTTCTAGGCAGAGGGAACTGCTTGGAAAAGTCTAGACCTTGATACACACAAATACATACACACATCCACAGTGTGGACACAAAGTAGTTCCATCTTGTAGGAGTCTGGATCAGGGAATCCTGAAAGATTGTCTGAAGAGGTAAATGAGTCAGATTACAAAGGTGTAGTAAACTATGCTAGGGAGATTAGACCAGAGAGTAACTTTCTAATTTGTGTTTTAGAAAGATTCTGTTGGCCAGATCCTGAATAATGGTGGGGGAGAAACCTGGAGCCAGAGAGACCAGCTAAGGGGCTGTTGCCAAAATCCGGGGGGAAACTGAGAGTGGCTTGAAATAAGGAAATGGCAGTGGGGATGGAGAGAAACAGATGGAGGTCAAGGTCAGAACCAAGGTGAAAGTCCACAGCGACTGCTTATTGGGAGAGGGAGGAATCAAGGACCCCAACTTCATGGCTTGAGCAACTGCAGGGGCCATTGGGGCTGTTAGGCTGTGGGAATGCTGAGTGGGAGCTGATGTGGGTGGGGAGGAAGTTTGGGTCTTCAGGTTGGATGATGAGTTTGGGGCCCTTGTGACTCTGACTGTGGAGGTATTCACAAGGCAGTCTGGTGAATTGGAAGCTGAGATGAAGGATTAGGCTGCTGACCTAGAAATGGGGGTCCAGGCTGACAGACAAGACTGAAGCCAGGGAGCAACAGCAGAAATTCAGGGAGACTGTATCCTAGGAGGAAAGAAGGGACCAAACATTGGACACAGGGTTGGTTGGTTGGATCAAGAGCCAGGAGACTCATGGGTTCTTGAGTCTGCCCCTTGTTGTCTGGATGAGTTTTGTCCAGTCACCCCTGCTCTCTGGGCCTCAATTTCACCATCTGTGAAACACTGGGGCTTGGAGGAGATCATTGGTCTCCTCTGTCCCACAGGAAGTTCCCTCAGACTTCCTAGGAAGTCCTTCAGTGGTCAAGGCATCAGCCGAGGTGGCCCTGGGTGGCTGCGGCTTGAGACAGTCCTCTCCTTCGCAAGCAGGATAGTTCCACTACAGTTTGGTAATGTGAACTTCTACTCTGTTTTGACTTGGAGAAAGGGCTCCATGACTCAAACGAAGTTGATGAGACGACTTCTCATGTGCCATCTGGCAGAGGGTAGAGCCACACCCACACCCAGCTGGGAGCTTCTCTGATGCTAGAAAGAATGACGTCTCCATGAGTTGGAGGGAGTTAATGACAAGACTGACCCGACAGCACCTTTTGGCACATGCAACAGAGTCGGTCGTGATGACTGCATTCCCGGGGTCCCAGTGGACTTGTCTGGAGAGTTAGCATCACCCGCCAGACTACTCCAGGGATGACAAATGAGATTCAGCTCCAGTGACACTGGCAAGGGATGGGAAGGTGGCCTGGAGCTGCGTTGAGGAAGATTCTGAGGCTGTAGCTCAGTGAGGATTAAGTGCTGTGGTTGATTGGCAATGTCTGCTCTGGGCGACAGATTCACGGTAGCGGTCTGTGTGCCGTGTATCTGCTAGCTTTGATCTAATCTTTGTTCTTAACAAGGACATGAACTTTTCATCCCCGTCAGAGTCCCTGGCTGCTCTACTGTGCTTTCTCTTCTTTCTCCTCCTCATGCCGTCGAGCACTTCAAAGCTTCATCCTGGCCCACTTCCCAGTGGACCAGTCACTTCAGGAAACAAATGGGCTGCTCTCCGGAGGAAGCCAGATCACTCAATGAGTTCCCATTTCTCCAGAATTAGATGGTTAGTCATGCCGACCAGGGGCCGTAGGAAGGCTTGTAGCCAGGGAAGCACAATGCCTCCCGGCTCCAACCCAGTGTGTGGGCTTGGTTTCTGAAGATCTTCAAGGCCGTGTGCAGGAGGCTCTAGTCACCGCCCTCCAGTCACCGTGCTCTACTGCAACAAAGGGCTGCCAGTGCTAATAGCGAGGGTGGGGGCAAGAGAAATAAAAGGGGACCCAGCTTCATCGCAGGACATTTATCTTTTATGCTCTAAAAAAGTAATTTTCATTAGTTATGCAAACCCTGTGTCCTGTAGAAAAGTTGAAACTATGGATAAGCAACAAGAAGGAAATGAAAACGATCTACAAGCCCAATACCTAGATAAAGTGCACCATTTCAACAAGTTCCTGTGTATCTTTCTAGATCTTAGCCTCCTGGGCACTAGTCCATCAGAAGAGACAATAGCTACAGCCCTGGGGTGGGCAGGGGCCCCTTGTCGGGTCAGGCATTAACCCTCTAGCTGTGGGATCATGGGGTGGGTCCAGGGCAGGTGGGGTGGCGTGTGTGGGATACACAAGGTAACTTCTTCCAGCCAGGCTGGCAATGCTTGACTATTTAATGACTTGAGTTGGTCCTCTGTGAATGATCGTCAGTGTCCACCCCCAATTTCTTTGAGGGTATAACTGGATCTATTGGCTGGATAAGGGCCTGGGCTGAGAAATAAGATTGGAGGGTGGAGTTGGGAGGTCTCACTTCCCAAACAACGTTTCTGTCTGCATCTGGAGCTTTGTTGCTTCTGGAGGGTGAACTGGGCCACACCCCTTTGTCTTCTTTAACTAGCACCCCCCACCCAAGGACTTTCCTAGAAGTAAAGAATCTAGGATTTTGCCCTTCATCTTGGGATTGCAAGGTAAAAACAACCTTGTCTTGGGGATTTGGCTGAGTTCAGTCAAGGCCAGATAGAAAGGACCACAGGATTTTAGAGCAGACACTTATGAGGGAAGAGACAGTGTGGCTAGGAGCTGGGACTTAGCACTCATGCCCAGCCCAGGGGGAGTGGGAGGCAAGGCATCCTTCTGCGTATGGTTCGAGGCTGATCCTAGAACCCTTCTGATTGCCCCAGCCTAGCTGTGTGGGTACCCTCTTCTTCCAAGGTTCTAATGCTTTGAGGCTCAGGTAGCTTTGCTGTAGGGCCCTTCTCAACTACAGGAGCCTCTGCACTCCAATCTGGAGGGACAGGGAGGCTTCCTCAGACGGAGGATCCAGGCAGCAGTGACAGATGTCACACAGGTTCAGATCAGGGAGGGACATAGAGAGGCCTAAACCCAGCAGCTGCAGAGTCCAGGCACCAGGACCAGAGCTCTCCAACTCCAACAGCTCGCTGAGAGGCTCAGGACTTACTTCACAGCTAGTTTAGCTTCGTGGTTCATAGCACAGATTCTAGAACCGGACTACTTGGGTTTGCGTCCCATCTCAAGCCCTTGTTAGCTATGTGACTTTGAGCAACTCATTTAACCTCTCTGTGTCTCAATTTTCTTACCGATAAAGTAGGGGCTACATAGCACCTATGTTATCGAGCTGTTATAAGAATTTAATTAATTAAAATATAAATTATATTTAACCGATTGTTATAATTACTCGCTGACACATGCATACATCCCTGGGTGGTCTTGAAAATGTAGCAGTGGAGGAGAATCTAGGGAAAAGCTGGAAATTCTTGTTAATTGGGAAGGGGGGGGTTCCTAGAGAAGTGGTTCTCAGACTTGAGAATGCATCAGAATCACCTGGAAGGCTTGTCAAAACAGATTGCTGGGCCCCACCCCCAGGAGGTCTGGGCCAGAGCTGAGAATCTGCATTTCTCAGCAGCTCCCAGGTGCGGGAGGTCTACACAACACCCTTAGAGCAGCGCTGGGTTTGAACTGTTCTAAGTGCACTTCCTCTGCTCTCCCAGGTGTGAAACCCATCTCATGCTGGTTACACATCTCTTTTGACTGAAGTGGGATCTTACGTGACATTTTGTAACCAGACTGTAAACTTGATAGGAGCCGGGGCCGTGACCTTTCTCCCCAGTGTGTATGTAGCATCTGACGCATAGGAGGTACCCAGTAACTATCTGTTGGAGGAAGGAAAGGGACACGCTTTCTGCACTCAGCAGTATTCTTGTGTACATTTTTCCTGTTAATAAATACTCTTCCACAGCATTGTTTGGTTGGCTGCATAGTTTTCCCTTGTATGGATGTAAGGCAGAGAACAACTTGAGCTTGCTGGAACAAAAAGGGGCAATGTATCTGGAGAGGCAGAGTGCCTCAGCGACTGGAACCACGGACTGTGGGAAGCCATGAACCCACCAAATGACCCTTCCCAATGTCCCTCCTTAGGGTGAAGTGATGTTGCTTCACTGTGACAGCTTTGTTCCCTGTCCCTAGCTTTTGCGAGGACTGTGTCCATGTGACATCCAAGATGGCTCCCTACGTGTCCCAGTTCTCTTGTTACAGATCCTGCCTTATGACTAGTCGGTCAGTCTGCCCCTCACTCTCTCTCCTGGTAACCCCAGCTGGGACTCTGATTGGCCCTTCTGGGGTCAGGTGCTTATTCCTCCTCCAATCACAGAGAAAGGCTACATTGTTTCAATATGGAGGCCAGGTGCCATACAGTCAAGTGGGTCATGGTGATCCCCAAATGATCCATTGGAATTGCCTTCTATTCGTCTCTCCATCTCTGTACTTAAGCCTGATTTCAATTTCAATCTGGTGACCAGGATTTGGTTTCTGTGGACTTTTCTGGGCTCAGAACAGGGATTTGACTGACTTAACCCCATCTCGCATCCATTAGCGATAATGGCCCGTGGCAGTGCCATAGGTTTGTCTGATGTCTTTGAACATTTAATCCGTGCAACGTGATTTTGAGGGAGGCAGGAGGTTTCACCCAATGATGCCTGTTTAGCACCAGCAAGTCTGTTCATGACCCGAAATGCAGCTGAAAAAATAAATGTAATTAAAAAGATAACTCAGGCCAGCGTTGCCGGAGACTGTTTTACATGGGCGCATAATGAATGCTAAGCTCAGTGCAGCAGCGCCAAAAAGCAAAATAAATTCTTGGAGTTGGTCTGTTTCCTGCCTGCAGTACATTTGCTTGTTCCAAACAAATATATTTGTCAATACAACACAATTAGGAAGGCTGAGCCAATCAGACCATCAAATATCCAGAGAAGCAGAACGTGGCTTCCATACGCCCTGCTAGATGGAGCCAAGGTCTGAGCATATTATGACCAAATCAATTATAGCCCAGGCCAGCCTCGCGTTCCCGCCAGGACAGGCTTTTTCATCTCTCCTGGTTACTGGGAGGGTTCAACCTCTTTTTTCTTTTTTCTCAATGTTACTCATAACCCTTGAGGCAGGCTTTCCCCCACCCCCCTAATCTCTGAGGTTAATTTGCTTTCTTTTCTTTTCTTTCTTTCTTTCTTTTTTTTTTGTTAACAGCTAGAAACAATTGCTGACATGTACAGTTTTTAGAATGAGAGCCTGCTGAAATGGGGCTAATAATTAGTTTTGATGATAATAGCTACCATTTCTTCCATAGATGCCAAGCTTTTGACATTCATGGTTTTTCCTGATCCTTGCAACAACCCTGGGATAGGCATTACTAGTTCCATTTTATATATAAGGAAACTGAGGGTCCCAGAGACCCAATGGCTTGCCAAAGTCCACTTCACTAGGGAGTGGCTGAGCTGAGATTCAAACTCTAGTCTCTGATACCAGAGCTTGTATTAGGACTGTAGATGTTAAGAGACATAGAACTCAACTCAGGTTGGCTTTAAGTAATAAGGGGAATTAAATGGCCTTTGTGACTTGAGAGCCCTGAGGTGAGCTTCAGGCAAGGCTTAATCCAGCCACTCCAGTGATGCCCCCGAGGACCTAGTTTCTCTTTGCTGTGGCAACCTTCATTGTCAGACTCCATGCCATGGGGTTTGTAGCCCACCACTCTGGGCTTCTCCCTTGTGAAAGGAAATAGCTGCTATATCCTTTAAATCCTCAAGCCACATCAACATGAGAAAGGAAGAACTTCCCCAATGGGGGCTCCCATGGAAGAGAAATGAACTTCTCTCAATATCTTGGTATCCGTTTGCTTGGCTTGAGTTAGGAGCCCATCCCTGAATTCTCACACCTGACAGAAGGATACCACATGCTGATTGCCTTAGGCTGGAGCCAGGGGTAGCATCTGTATCACACGAGCCCCCTGGCTGAGCAGGAGGACGGGGCCATGATCCTAGAGCAGAGCTGGGTACTGTCATCAGAATAGAGGGAATGACCTAAATACCTAACCAACTGGCCTGAGGCACAGGTGCTGGCTGAGCAAAACAGACACTACCCACAGCGACCCAGGTCACCCTTTGCCACTCAAAGTGGCCTCTGCGTGGACAGCCGCACTGGCGTACCTGGGGACCCTTTTGGAAGTGCAGAATCTTGGACCTCCCCCTGAGATACTGAATCAGCATCTGCATTTTAACAAGATCTTTAAACCTTTACAGAGGTTTAGCAAATCTGAGCGGCACTAATTTAGCAGAGAGGTAAGGCAGGAAGGACCATGTTTTGGTGTCAGATAGGTGGGGTTCCATGGCTTACCAGATGGGTGAGATGGGACACGGCGGAATGCTGCTGTATTTATGAATGAGGACACTGACCCAGAGAGGTCTCTGTTTGCCAAGGACACAGAAATGGACCTCAGGTGCCCTAAGCCCTAACCTGGGCCTTTGCTTTCCTGAATACACCAGATTCTCAGCCCTGGCTGTACATTAGAATCACCTGGAGAGTTTAAAATATCTCGATGCCCAGGTGTCACCCCCAAATCAACTTAAAAACTCTTGAGGGGAGACCCAGGCATCAGCAATATTTAATTCCTATGGGCAGTTCCTAGGGGCAGCCAAGGTAGAGAGCCGGTGCCTTTCACTTCCCTGCCCCCAAGTTAATTTGGGTATAAGAAGGCTCAGCTTGGAATGCTTCTGTGGATGACTAGCTGAGAACCCAGTGCTGGGTGAGGGTTCTTGCCTCTGAATGCTGGGCATGTGCTCTGCCTTGGCTTTCTGAGGCAATGTGGAGGAATTTGATTCTCACTTGTACTTCTCTGATGTTCCGCGAAGCTTTGGCTTTTGAGGCAGGGAGTCCGTGGGCTTGAACCCACGGCCTTGGTGCCAGGGATTTGGTGGAGCAGGTGGGGAACAAGAACCATCTCTGCACCTGAGTGAAAAGGAATAGACCAGAAATTCTAAACTTTGGTGTGTTACAGATCCCTTGCATCGGGTGAATCTTCTCAGAAAATGTTTTTATTTTACAGACTAGGACTAAGGAAAGAAATTGTTTCGAAATACAATTATCAAAACAGTGAAAAGAAAATTACAAGTTGGAATATATATGCTTCCTTATTAACATTAAATCATTATATCTAGGGGCGCCTGGGTGGCTCAGTCGGTTGGACGTCTACTTTTGGCTCAGGTCGTGATCTCAGGGTCCTGGGATCGAGTCCCACATGGGGCTCCCTGCTCAGCCAGGAGTCTGCTTCTCCCTCTCCCCCTGTGCACTCTTGCTCTCTCTCAATTAAATAAATAAAATCTTAATAATAAGACTATCCTACCAGTGAGTTAACTAGTTAACTACTGCCAAGTTTGAACTAGTGATGAACATACCGAATATTTTACCATCTCTGTAACAACTGTCCTGTGACATAGAAGTATATGTGATTTCTGTTGGTGACAAGGTCGTAGGCACTGCTAATCCTGCTGGGGGCTCTTCGTTAGAATGCTGAATTGTGGTTAGAGGTCCGTGAAAATAATGATCTGTTTTTTTTTCCACCCACGTCTGCTGTCCCCTGAAATCTCTCCCCAGCCTCCTTGGGTTCTGTGGCCCCATGTTAAGGACCCTGGGGACAGAGAAATGGGCTTCAGGCAAGGCACTGGCTGCAAGGGTCCTGTGAAAGGTGGGTGCCCTGCCCAGCACAGCGCCGTGCGTCTTCTTCAGAACATCCAGCCTGGTTTCCTGTGGTGTCCTGGATGCTGACGCCCGCAGCCACAGAGCCGTGTCCCGGGAGCTCAGGGTGTGTAGGACGGAGCTGCAGAGAGAAGCATGCCCAGGCTCTCATCCCAGGTGTCCTCCTCATGGGTTCTGTAACTCATGCATGCTGCTTTATGTCTTTGGACTTCGTTTGCTTAATCTATGAAATGAGGGTCCTAATGTTCATTTCAAGGGTTTCTCTGATGACGAATGAAAAAGACCTACTAGTTAAGTGTGCTGGCTGTGTGACCTAGGACAGGTCCCTGACCTCTCTGGGCCTTGCTTTCCACATCTGTAAAATAGGCTGCCATGAAGTTACCTGCCTTAATGTAAGGATGCCATGCATGGTGGCAAGGGAGCATTTAATGACCTTGACCTTTATGGTCATTGAATTGGGGCCTGGCACATACACAGAGCCCCCATACACGTGGCTATTGAGCCGAGGGCCTCTGACATCCTGGGGGTTGCTAAGCCCAGTGGCTCTGGAGCCTGCTTCTTCAGACAGACTCCCTGGCTTGTTTCCTTGGCTGGACCACACAGGCAGCTGGCTGCCAGTGGCTGGGACAGCCTTGGGGGATGCTTGGTGACCTCAGCTTCTCTGGCACACCAGCCTGTCCCTGAGGTGGGGAGGAATTTGAGGGGAACCTTGTGGCAAGATGGCAAGCAGCTGCAGATGGGCCCTCCTGCCGGCTCCCCAGCTGCTGGCCCCGCATCGTTGGGCTGGGCTCCTGAGGGCCCTGGGGTCTCCCCACGGCTTACTCCAGACTCAACTGCGCCAGAGGGACACCTGCAGCCCTGGGCGGGCCAGACCTCAGCCAGCGTGGCCTGGGGCCTGGTTTTCTTAGGAAAGGGCTCTGCTGCAGGCCTTTCAGTGGGTCACTGCATCTGGAGTTTTTTGTTTTCTATTTCTTTCTCTCTCTGTTTCTGCGAATGATTCTGTGCCTTGTTTCCATTTCTCAATCTCTCTCTTGGTCTTTCTAGCTGCCTATCTCTGTCTCCACCTGTCTACATTTATCTGTCTCTTGGGCCTGCCTGCCTCACTCCCGCCTGCCTCGCTCTCACCTTCCCTCCCTCCCTCTCCTTCTGTCTCTCCCCACAGGTGTGGCTCTCTTCATCTTCCTGTCTCTTTCTTTTTCTTTCTCTCTGTCTCTCCCTCTGTCCTGCTATCAGTGTCTCTGTCTCCGATCCTTTCTCTCCAGTCCCTGCCCCCCATGCTTGCACCTCCAGCTTCTCATCAACCCCACAGGCCTCCGGCACACCCATGCTGACTCCACTCATTTGCTGCGGTGACCTGTGTGACTGGAGGGTAAATGCATCCTGAAGTTTCCATTCCCCCACTCCAGAGGCAGAGTCCTGGCAGGAGGAAGTGGCACAGAGTATGGGTGTGCCTGGGGCATGTGAGTGTGCCATAAATCTTCGTGGTTGGAAGTGGAGGACAAGGGCCATCTGGGTGTCTCAGTTGATTAAGCGTCTGCTTTCAGCTCAGGTTGTGATCCTGGGGTCCTGGGATCGAACCCCGCATTGAGATCGCTGCTTGGCGGGGAGTCTGCTTTTCCCTCTCCCACTCCCCTTGCTTATGCTTTATCTCTCTCCCTCTTTCTCTCAAGTAAATAAATCTTAAAAAAAAAAAAAGAAGTGGAAGACAAGATTGTGTCTACATTAGCTTGGAAGCACCAACAACTAGCACTGCTGGGGAGGTGAAGGTCAGTAACTTAATTTACATGAGAAAGTGGTAGAATGAATGGACTCACAGTTATCTTCCAAAAATACAATTTACTCATGACGGTTTTTTGGCCACTGGTACTTCATAGTTTTAGATGATGAGATCCATAGGTAAATCTTTAAATAGTTCATTTTTATTTGCTTCTGTAGTTCTAATTCTCCTACCATCATCCTTCACATTCCAGAATATTCTAGAATGTTTCTTCCCGCTTACTCCTCTTCCTGCTTCCCATTTCCTCTTGAATGTCCTGCTCTCCAGGAAGCTTCCCTGACTGCCAGGCCAGGTTAGGTTTCCTACTGCCATTCCCCCACAGTAAGCCGTGCTCACATGTACTGTACCCGCCTCTGTGGACTTGTCCCTTCTCCCCATGGGACTGTACGTTGCTGGAGAGAAGGGAGGACAGCTTTCCTTGCCAGGCGCCGGGCCTGGCACCATGCCTGGTGGGTCCCACAGGCTCACCAAATGCAATTGGAGCACAGGAGCGCGTGAGGGGTGTCCGTGGAGAGCCCAGCAGCCCCACTGTGCCCCTCAGCCCTATCTCTAGGTTTGAGCTGTTAGAAGACAATACAGCCCAAGAGCGAGAAGACCACACAGAGTGCGGGCAGAGGCCGGTCCGGGGAGGCCCCTCCCAGGAACGCCAGGCTGGCTGTTGCCCACAGAATACTTACCTGGCCTTCCACTCCCACTCTTGACACGTGGGTTCTCAGCCAGGCTGAGCCCCAGGCAGAAACATAACTACCTGGTCAGACCACTGGTTCCACCCCACACCCTTTCCCCCAACCCCTGCAATATTTTCTCAAGAGGAGGAGGTGAAATGAATTAATTATGAGCCATGTGTGCTCACAAGCCTGCATTCTGTCGCCTGAGCTCCCGTTCTTGAAATGTGCAGTCCCAGTTGCAAATGAAACCCTCACGTCCTCCACCCCCCTAACCCCATGCTCCAGAGGGTTTTCATAACAGTGCCTTTGTGGGCTCCCTTGAATGTCTGCCATGCCAGGGAGGCCGCACATTCCTCTGACAGCCTCGCTGGGCTTTGAGGAAATCTGCTGGCGGAGGCCCCACTTTGCAGGAGGTAGGAGGGCATGTCGGAAACGTCGCTCTTAATCTGCCCATCTCCCCTCCTGCCCCAGCCGCCCAGGGAGGGGGGCTGAGATAAAGCCACATGCAGCAGGCTGGAGATTAAGACTGCTGTTTTGACCGCTGCCCTCACAGTCTCCTGTACCATGGACATTAGCCAGCTGAGGGGGCGGGGGACGGGGTGCCGCGACAGTGGAGGGGGGCCCGCGCCACTGCCGGGCGGCCCACCATGTCCCGGCTGGGAAGCGCGCGTGGGCAGCCATGGTGAGGAGTAAAAGACACAAATGATCCTCGACGGTGGGCTGCACATGTGAGCTTCGTACAGTGGCTGGAGGGTTGGCGGCTTGCGTTCAGGAGTATGGAATGTTACCGTGAGCCTGTAGCAGCCGCTGACCTTGACTCTGCCCTTGCTGCCTTCCCGCCGCTCGCTAAGGTGTCTTTTCACCTGTTCCTCTAATTAGTCCTCGCAGTAAGTCTGGGCTATAGGTGCTGTTCGGAGTCCCGTTTTTTCAGAGTAGGAAATGGAGGCTCACGGGGGTGTGGGGGCTCCTTGGGAACGTGCAGAAGGTCTCCCGATGGTCAGCCATGGAGGTGGGGTTTTAACTTGCGGGAAGTAACTTGAGCACATGCACCTTTGCTCCCTGTTCCTCCGAGGGAGCAGAGGGGACCGCAGAGCCTCCTGTTGGGAGGAAAGCACCGGAGCGTCTTCAGTCTGACATAGAACCTGCTTGCCTTCCAGCTCCGTGGCTTCCTAGCTGGGTTTCCTGGGGGAGGGCATGTCCCTTCACCCCTCAGAGCCTCCATGTCCTCATCTGTGACACTGGGACCATCACCGCTGCCCTGCAGGCTGCCGTCAGGATGAGAGGACACAACACTTAGAAGGGGTCTGTTCGGGCTGAACTGTATGCCCCCCAGAAGATATGTTGAAGCCTGAACCCCCACCCCCCACCCACGCCCAGTTCCTCAGAGTGGGACCTTGTTTGGAAATAGGGTTGTTGCGGATGTGATTAGTTGAGGTCATATGGAGTCTCTGGGTCTTTAATCTGCTATGACTTGTGTCCTTATTAAAGGAGGTCATTTGGACACAGAGGCAGACACACATGGCCCAGACACGGCGAAGGTGGCCTAGAATCACATTGCTGCAGGCCAGGGAAGGCCAAGGGTAGCCAAGAGCTGCCACAGCTGGGAGAGGCAGGAAGGGATCTTGCCCGGAGCCTGCAGAGGGAGCCGAGCTCAGCCGGCACCTCAATGTGGGATTTCCAGCTTCCAGAATTGTGAGGGAAGACACTTCCATTGTTTTAAGCCACCTGGGGTTTGGTCCTCCATCACAGCAGTGACAGGAATCTACTGTCTCATCATAGCAGATGCCTTCTCCAGGCTCCCCCGGAAATCCCCCACAGCCCAGTGTGCATGGCGCGGGTCCTACCACGAGCACTGGTGTCTCTCGGCCTGCAGGCCTTCCCTGGACGCAGCAGTAGAGCCCAGCTGGGCATGGAGCCGGCTGCAGGCACCCGGGAACGGACAGCCCTGGAGGCAGCTTGTAGGTGATAGGGACAGGAGCTCCTGGGCAAACAGCCCAGCTTTCTCACCCCTGGATGGGACCCTTGTCAGGCACGCGCCACTCGGTGTTTCCAAGGTGTCCAGTGGGATTGAGGCCAGGTTCCCAGAGCGGTAACCAATTATTAATATGCACGTTAATGGCCTCCTCCCATCCTTCTCCCTTCCTTACTCTCTTCCTGGTAGACTCCTTATGTCCAAAGCCTCATCTCAAGTCTGCTTTTGGGGAGACCCAAGAGAAGGCCAGGCATGGAATGATTCTCCAATGGCACCTGCTTTCTCTTCCAGATCATGGATAGAGGTCAGGTGTTGGCATTAACTTAAATGAACCAGTAGGTAGGCCTCTACCAGATGGGGAATTTTGAAGGCGCTCAGAGACTGATCCAGTGTCTCAGGGCGTAGATGACAACGAAGATGGAGAAAATAGTGTTAATCAGAATTCTTGGGCACAGGCCTGGGAAGGCAGCCAGTCGACAGAACTGCTCCCATAAAATAATATGAAGAGTAGGCTGCTACTCCCCAAGGGCCACTGGGTCGGGGGTGGGAGGTCTGTTGAGAGCCTGGGCTCTTGGAAGGTGGGAGAAGGGAGGGCTGAGATGCTGAGAGGCTGGGCTGTGGGTGCTGTGGTCCCATAGGGACTCCTGTTCAATCTTCCCCCAACTTATTAAACCAGGAACTCCACGCATACGACAGGATTTCTAGTGAATTGAGTGGCAGGGCCCAGGTCTGAGTACAATCCAAGCTGAGCCGGCACAGTAGACTCGGCAGTGCAGGAATGAGATGGTCAAGCTGCCGGGATTATGGAGAGGGGCCTGGAGCCACATGCGCTGGGATACGGGGGTCTAATCCAAGGTCATCCAAATCCCAAGAGATCGAGTAGCATGGAGCAGACTTGGTCGTGTGTGGCGGCCCATCCCCCAAGAACCCTCTCCCTACATTTCAGGTAGTTTTGACCACTTTCAGTCCTGCATTAAAAACTGAATATGCATTGCTGGATTCCCTCGCCTTCTGGAACATAATCTGCAAAGCGATGCTAATTCGAGGCATGCCCAGGAGCCTACGATTCAGAACTGAGTGCCCTGAGGAGCTCCCAAGGGAATGGCAAAAAGGGAACCTGATCTTCTGGCAAGATGGTGGCCCAGGAATTCTGCCCTCCAGGGGCAGAGGTGTGGTGCTCCTGGCTGTTTCTGTCTGTCTGAGGAGCCTCCAGCAATGACAGGAGGGCCTTATTTTCTCCAGGGAGGTCCCACTTCAGCAGTGCAGGAATGAGATGCGTGACCAGTGGCCCACGGTGGATGGCCAGTCCGTGTTCTCCCTGCAGAGCTTAGCCAGCCTTCCACAGCCCTCCCAGGGTTAAGCAGACTCTCTGAGCTCCGTGAACAGATTCTGCCCTGCATAGCCAACTGGTCTCTGTTGCTGCCCCTCACAGCCCCATCCGATAGGGCCTGGGTGGCTTCCGGGGTTCAGCAAGACCAGCTGACCCTTCCCAGGGGTTTATTAGGAAGCGGAGGGCGCCCGGAACAGCTGGTGGGAAGCCGAGTGGCAGGCTCGGGCCTGGACCGACCCACGCTTAGGTTGTTCACCTTCTCTTGGATCCACAAGACCTACGGACAACGTTCTTCAGGGCCATGCTGAGTGGTGACTACCTTATTTGAGGTACAAGAGCCCAGCTGAAAACTACCTTCCCTACTGCACTCTCTTCCCCTGCCCTCAGGACGGCCCCCTACTGCTCCCAGTAAAAGAAGCCCGAGTTTAGTGCTTCAATTGCCAGAAGGAGCGAAGTTGGAAGTCGGGAGGGGGTTGTTCCTCCAGAATCTTCTTGTTTCCTACATTTAGCTGAGTGGAAATGATATAAAATTAAGTCCTGCTCTCCAGTGTGAATCTCCCCTACCCACTACAGCAGAAATAGGCCATCATGAATACTCTGGGGGTCGGAAGCGAATGCATTTGACCTCTTTCCGAAGCCGACGGTACTGTGGATGCATTGAAGGTGAGGTCGACTTTTCGATATACCAGCGATTGATTACAGCCGGCAGAGAAAAGATGGAAGGACTAAGAGCTACCAGATGTTGAGAGCTCACACTACCTGCCAGGCGCTACACTCCTGCTCTCTTTCATTATTAGTGGATGGGTACTCCTATTAATCGCTTCAGTTTACAGAGGAGGCAACTAAGGTGTACAGAGCGGTGCGGTTTGCCTGGGGCCCCCCGGGGTGGGGAGAGGGCAGAGCCTGGAGGGGGAGTCCAGAGCCTTGCTCTTGACTGCCGTTCTGGAACACCTCCCAAGAAATCCCACCTTAAATCCTCCGATTGATTTTAAGTCACGTCTTGATTTTCGAAATGTTACAAATTGAAGAAGCACGTGTCTTAGAGGAGAGGAAATAAGGAAGTGCTTAGCTAGCAAAAGAGCCCCGGGAAGGTCTCCGTAACTCACCACTGCCTCCCCCTGCCTCCTTCCCAGGAGGAAGAACACAAAGATGGGACGTCTCAGGAGCCGATGGCCCAGCAGGGCCAAACCTGCCTCTGCCTCCATTTCCCTCGGAGGGTACCAGTCATTTGGACGACAGTGACTCTGGTGATGCAGGCCGGCACTGTGAATCATGACTGGGCTGGACCCTGCCGCTCTGAGTGGAACTTTTCCTTGGGTGACACCGTTCCGGGTTCTTTGCTGTGTCTAAAAGCCCAGAAAGCCTCGTCAAGGGGCTGAATCACATTCCCCTTCTCTTTTAATTATTCAGGAACTGACACGCTGACTGGGAATACATCACTCAGAGTACATGGCTGGTAAGATTAAATATTAGAGGAAACTCTTAATTAATTTTTAATGTGTTCTTTAGAACAATTCTTCATACCTAACCATGCACTGAAACTGAGTACTTAAAAGAGAAATTAATGTTCAAGATTTCAGGGGGCTTGTGAGTCGGGGCAGCCCCTCTGTTTTGGTTTTCTGTGAGCTACACATCATGATGTACAACGGATGACATCCGTGGTGTGGAAGCAGGGGGACCACGTGTCCTGCTTTTACTGGACAGCCTCAGGGTACACCTGTTGTCTCAAGGTTCTCATTAATGGTGCTCCCTTTTAGTTTCCAAAGTGTTCCAGTTTGGAGGCTAAATTATACGATCGCCCCACAGAAAGGCCACCAGCCTCCATTCCCTTGCCAGTGACAGACATCAGTAGTGGATCACAGCATTCTTTCCATGCTGATTTCATGTGCATTCTCCAAGGCATTCTCAATACAATTCTTCAGGCAACCAGTACACGTGGTTAAAGCTGGCGTCAAGATGAACACTATTTTTTTTTTGGCTGAGAAACAAATCCTTATATTTTAATTTCTCTTCTTCTTTTTTAAAAAAGGATTTTATTTATTTATCAGAGAGTGCGTGCACAAGCAGGGGGTGGGAATAGAGGGAGAGGGAGCAGCAGACTCTGCTGAGCAGGGAGCCCGATGCGGGGCTCGATCTCAGGACCCTGGGACCATGACCTGAGCCAAAGGCAGACGCTCCACCAATTGAGCCACCCAGATGCCCCTAATTTCATCTTTATCTTCAAACCATTTTTCCATTCAGCCCCTTAATTTTGTGACATAACTATTTTTTAGTGGGAACACTCATCATTTTGTGTGAGGCGATTCGTTGTGGGTGACTATCTCAGACATTCTAGGATCTTTAATAAGTTTACTATCCTTGGCCCCACGGGCATTAAACTCTAGTAGCACAACGTCATCCACTCCATAAGCCTGGTAACTTTGACAGACAACATTGTGTCCCTTCTCCCCAGTGTTTCCACAGCACCCTCAGGGCCACATTGCTTGCCCTGAGTTGGGAATAAGGGCGAGCGCGAAGAACTCTACTAGGCCACAGGAGGTTGGTTTGGTTATCTATTGCTGTGCACTAAAGCCCTTTGGTGGGTTAAAACGACCTTTGCTTTTGCAAACATCTGCCCACAGGGTTGCAATTTCGGCAGGACCTGATGGGGCAGCTTCTTTGGTTCTTTGTGGAGAGTTCTTTCCGACAGCAGCCATGTTGCAGGCTGTCAGCTGTGGAATGATCTGGGACAGGAGCTCCAGTTCAGCTCTCTCTCCTGTGGCCTCTCCATAGGCTGCCTGGGCTTCCTCACGACATGGTGCCGAGGCTTCAGATGGGAGGAAGTGGCTGGGGCTGGTCCTCCTCAGGGTACGGCCCGGAACTGGCGTGTCCTCACTCTTTCCATATTGTGTTGGTGAAAGCCGTCATGGGCCTGGCCTGGCTTTGGAGGCTGAAGGAAACAGAGCCCACTTCTCAGTAGGGGGAATGACCAAAGATTTTAGTTCAGTGCTTGTTCCTTCACATGATCTCATCTTGAGAAGTGCTGTGGGCAGATCCCACGAGTTTTCTCATTTCATGTGTGGGGAAACTGAGTCTCAGAGGGATGGTGTGGCTGGCCTGTTGCAGATAGCTAGTCAGTCAGCTGGGGGCTGGGGGCGGAAGGAAGGGTGGTGGCAAGCCCTGTAGAGTCCCTGTGGTTTCCTTGGAATCGGCGTAGTGAGAACCATACCGGACAGAGTCAGAGACTGTTCCTCGGGTGAGGACATATTTCCTGGTGGCTCCGGCCTGACAGGGCCCTTTGCTGTATTGGACATATTAACTGTGCCAGGTTCCTGCAGGGCCTGGAGCCTCTGTCTCTTCCTCAGTTATCACATACTTATTGAGCATCGCCAGGGACCAGACACCGTACTCGGCCCTGGGGAAGGCAAGGCGAACGAGAAAGCGGTGGCTCCGGGGGCCTCACAGGGGAGACAACAGTGACTTAATTGCATACACCGGGGGATAGCTGTGACTGTGAGGAGAGAGTAGGGGGTGCTGTGGGCGTGCGTAAGAGGGTATCCGAGGAGGTGTCCTTGAGGAGGTGACACTTCAGCTAAGGTCTGAAGCACAGGGAGTAAATGAGGAGGCAAAGGGATCGGTGCAGGAAGGATGTTCCAGATAGGGCCACACCATCATGTCATGGTGGGCTTGTGGGGGTAGGCTGCAAGCAACTAGAGGAAGCCGGCTGGTGGGATCATAGAGAGAGGCTTCTGGGGGGAGGAAGGGACTGGTGGAAGGGGCAGGACCCAGTGGGCCAATGACCAATGCTCCTCTCCTTGTTATTCTGGGAAAAATGAGAAAACATTTTGTTTTGGAGAAATTGTTCCAGCTGTTATCTTAGAGGATGGATTAGGAGGCAGGAGTGAGTGTGGGGAGAGCAGCCACATCCATCCGAGGGACCCAGCTGGTCCTTCCGGCTGCTGGCAAGCACCCACCCCATCCGCGGCCCAGTGTTTGAGTTGCACTGATTGGGACAGAGGCTCGGCTCTGTGATGTTAGGGGGGCTCCCCATTCCTAGCCTGGTGCCCTGGTCCACAGGCACCGAGATGCAGGCTGGGACCAGGGCGAGGGGAGTTGAATTGAGGCCTTTGAATGAGGCCTTTGTTCTTGGTCTGCATGGTGCAACCCTAAGCCTTGAGTGCCTGCTTACATTTTGCACCCTGAATACCTACCTCCCTTGCCTCCCTCTTGTCCTGGTTTTTCTTCAGACTCACATGGTATGGGCCGGAAGAGGAGAAGCGGGAAGGGGGAGGCGGGCCCCTTCCCTGCCAGCGGTCAGCTGTAGCACTGCTCCGGCACCTCCTGTGGGCCAGTATGGAGTCACTGCCCCACAGGGCGGCCAGGGAAGCCACGTACGTCATCCGGACCGAGCGCTGTCACTGCGGAGGGGACTTGGCCCTGAATCACAGGGCAGTTGAGAGAGGCTTTAGAGCATGGGGCGTAGGGGTGGGAGGTGAGCTTCAACGCTGCACAGGCCAGATTCAAACCCCAATTCTGCCAGCTCCTGGCTGCGTGACCTTGGGCAGGATATTTACGCTCGAGGCCTCCCCTCCTTGTCTGTGAGATGAAGATTCTGAGAGTCCTTACTGCACAGAGTAGTAGGAGGGGATGATTCTGGTTATTGCCTCTTGATCAGATTCCAAAGCCTGGGCTGAGAGCGAGCCAGGAGGTCAGTTAGTGGCCGACCTCACTGCAAACGTGAGAACACTGGGCTCGGAGAGAGACAGCGCTTGCCAAGATGACATATGCATAGAGGTTGGGGGGCTGGATCCCAGCTCCAGGGAGCCCCCTTTCCTGAAAGCCCATTTTCTTAGCAACCCCTGTATGGAGCAGCTCTGACAAACTCCTCCTGAGGGATGAGAGGCTCTGGCAGGTGCTCTCCTGTGGGAGATGGTTGGGCTTCCCGGCCCCCTCCCTGGTGGGCGGGGACACACTGGAGAGGGGCTGGAAGGCGCACCTGGAGACTTCTAGTCTCTGGCTGAATTCACAAGTAGCTCTTCCTCCTCCTCCCTCCTCCATCCTCTCCCTTCTTTCTTAGCTCTTCCTCCCTTTCCCGTTTGTCCTCCTCCCCTCTGCCCTCCTCCTCCTTCCTCTCCCCTCTTCAGGATTCTTTCATTCCTGCTGCACTCCCCACCCCATCCATTTGCCCTTTGTCCCTCCCTGCCACTGCTGACACCTCACTGTGGAAAGTCCCCCGTTTATGCTTTAGGCAAAAAGAGCCCCATGACTCCTGGACTGTAGCTCTCTCCTGGCCTGTTCGCAGGCTCGTCAAGTGGGTGAATGCTCCTGCCTCCCCATAGCAGCATCCTAGGCCACATGGCCTGCCTTGGGTTCCGAAGGGCCCTGTCTGCAGGCAACCCTCCCCTCCTTTCCCTCCCCACCCCGCCCCTCCCCTCCCGTTTCCTCTGTCCAGCCCGTTCAGAGAGCCTCACTGGTGAGAAGTTCCTGCGGGGGAAACTCAGGATGTTGGAGAACTGGGGAATTGCAGACAGAGCAGCGTCAGGCTCCATCCTGGACCCACTTCATGTTCCTTGTGTGGGTGAATATTGCACATTCTCCTTGGATTTTGCTCTGCAGACAGTCTTGGGGGAGCGAAGCTGGTTTCAGAGGGAAGATCTCCCTTCCTCCTTCCCTTCCTTTCTCTCCCTTGCACTCCCTGCCACCCACCCCTCCATTCTCTTCTTACCTCTTTGCAGATCTGCTTGCTTGCCTTCCATTTTCTTTTTTCCCTTCCTTCCAAAAAATAACAAAATGGTAGCAAACATTGTGCCACATGCACTGTGGTAAGCACCTTGAATGTATTAACACATCTAACCTTCCTAAGAATCCCAGAAAGTGGGTATTATCATACCCACTTTTATCATACCCATTTTATGGATGAAGAAACCGAGGCCCAGGAAGCTTAGGTCACTTGCCAGGAGCCACACAGCAACTAACTGACAGCTGGCATCTGAGCCTGGGCTGGCTATATTTCCTCCCAACCCCTGCCTGCACTGCTGCCTTCCGTCCCTGATCAAGGAGCAAAACGTGCCCTTTTGGCTTTCTCCTCCTCATCGCCCACTCCCTTCGCTGTCTCCCTGTGCCATTTGCACATGGGAACGATTTGTGTCCCCATCTCCTTGCCACCCCTGCCTGACTGGATGCCCTTTATGGGCCAGGCCAGGGCCCGCTGTCTTTGCGTCCGCTCTCAGTGCTTTGGGTAGAACAAGGGTGCATCTGGAACCGGAGAAAAGGGCCAAGAGAATCCAGCTCTCCCCGAGGCCTTGAGTGATAGAGATTTCAGGTCAGAGTCTATCCCAGTGTGCTCCATAGAGGATAGAAAGATAAAGAGAGGAATAAAGAACTGGAGAAAGATGGCACAGGGTAGCCCTGTGGGGGAGTGGCTATTAGGCATTTGAAATGTGGTTCGTCCAAACTGGGACGCAGGCTGGGAAGACACACTGATTTCAAAGTCTTGGGAGGAAAAAGAATGTAAAATAACTCCAAGTCATTAATAACTTTTTGTGTTGATTATATGTTGAAGAACATTTTGGATATACTGGGTTAAATAAAATATATTAATGAATTCTAGCTCTTTTTACTTTTTATTTGTGACTACTAGAAAATTAAATATTACATGTGTGGCTTGTTATATCTCCATGGGTTAACATGGGCCTAGGGGGTTTGGGCTACAAGAAGGGAAAGGCTTGTGAACTAGAGAAAGGAGGGCTGGATTTGGTATAGCCATCAACGATGACATCTTCTCCCCCAGAGGTGGTTTCAGGCATTTGGGACAAGTATCTCATTGTCTCTGCCAGGCTGAATGTCTCTTTCTGAAGGTAGCAATGGATACTCTTATGTTATATGGTATTGATATGGATAACCCTAGGACACTGGAGGCATAAGAAATACATATTTGGTCTTTGTCCCTAGTTCCTGGCACACAGATCCTAAAATCCTTGGAATCTCCAGGGTGATGAGTATCTTTTGTATGCTGATGAGATGACAGGTGGTTGGGTTAGGCTGAGACACCCTAAGTAGTTGCGGGATGGGGGCTGGTCTCCAGAAAGACCAGGGCATGAGTGGAGGATTGGAAGTCTCAACCATACCCCCAACCTCCAGGGAGGGAAATGGGCTGGAGATTGTGTTCCATCACCAACAGTTTAATCAACCATGCTTATGTAACGGAACTTCCCTAAAACCCCCTAAACGATAGGGTTTGAAGAGCTCCCCCACTGGTGAATACGTCGAGATGACAGAATGGTGGCACCTGGAGAGGGCGCGGAAGGTCTGAGCACATCGCACACCCCCATACCTTGCCCTGCACGCCTCTGCCATCTGGCTGTTACTGAGTTGTAATCTTTTTGGAAAGTCCATAGTAGTCAATAAGGCACTTTCCTGCATTCTTAAAGTCGTTCTAGTGAATTAATTCAAACTCAAGGGGGCTTACAGGAACCCCTTGAATTTGCAGCCGGTCAGCGAGAAGCCCTGGTGACAACCTGGGCCTTGTGAGTGGCATCTGAGGGGAGGCAGTCTTGTGGGATCCTGCCTCCACTTGTTAGATCGGACCCTAACTCCAGGTACTCGGTGTCAGAGCTGACTTGGATGGTAGGATACGCAGTTGGTATTGGAGAGGTGGGGACGTGGCATTGGAAAAGACACTGCACATTTGGTGACGGACTGTTGTGAGTGAAAACATTACAGGGCACTTCTCTTATCTCTGTGTGTCCAACGTCTTTTCCTTTTTGAAAAGGAAGATGTCCTTGTTGCTCCCAGCAGGGCTGGTCCATGCCAGGGTCTCTGAGATGGGGAACTGACCCCAAATCGCCATTAAGAGTCCGGGTCAGCCAGAAGAGAGTGCTTTTTTCGTAAAGGAACCAGCCAGAGTCTCAGGGAAGGCTCGGAGAGCCCGGCGTGAGTCAGATGGGGAGAGCCTGGGTCGAACCTATTTCCACATCTTCATCACGGGAAGCTGTGATTTAGGGATAATCCAGAAATCTGCCCGATATCTAGAATAACTCCTGGCATATATTCAGGGCGTGGTAAATATGGGACTGCTGAGTGTCTTTCTATTGTCCATACTGGCAGGAGCTGAAGCCGGGCCTAGAAACTTCACTCGATGACCTCCCCCCACCCCCGCTTTGTCTCCTTGCAAGTCACAGAGTTTTCTGAGAACAAGTCAACCAAAAATAAAAATAGAGCCTGGATTTTGAGACGTTTGACAGATGTTTTCTTCTCTGGTGAAGCATTTGCGCTTCCATTTTTACGTTTCTGCTCAGGACCAGCTCGTCTGGGGAGAAGAAGGCTGACTTAAGCTCTGGGAGGCAGGTGTGTATGAGGCTTATACACTGTGGCTCTGGAACCTAATGGCCGGGGTTCAAATCCCCATTTTGCCATTTGCTAGCTGGGGGCCGCTGGGCAGTTTGCTTAGCCTCCTTGTGCCTTGTGTTCATCTCTAAAACGGGGACGATGGCAAAGGTGCCTGTCTCACAAGGAGATGGGGAGGATTCAATGAGTCCCTAAATATCCCCGGCTGAGCAAGGCGTCTGGCCGCCCTGAGGCTCTGTGTTAGATCTGCGACCTTAGATACACCCCCCAACCTTCGCCATGTGTCTGGGTTTCTGGCCTCGGGGACCGTGATAAGGGTTTGGTGAGATTGTGTGAGAAAAGCCAGTGTGGCAGGTCACGGCGCTGGGACAAAGATGGGAGAGTGGCGACATCACCGATGTGGGCCCGCTGGGGTTCTGGGGCGGCAGATCCACTTCCTCCCACTCTTACTTGAGCACAGCGGCCGGGTCGGTCCCTCGGCCCACTCACTTCCTGTCCCTCTCAGACAATGAGCCTCTGGCTTCCAGGGCCTTGACTCCGTGGTCACATGACAGCGTTCCATTAAAAATCTCTTTGCATCGCTACAACGCAGTGAGAGACGACTGTGCTAGGTTTGGGGGGCGGGGTGGGGGGCAGGCACTGATTCTTGAAAGGACAAGGAAACAAAGTGCTTTTATTCCCTGTTGGATGACAAAATACTTCCAAGTTCTCTGGTGTCAAATCATTTCCTCACTTTCTCCCTCAGCAATTTGCCAGAGACCGTGGCAATGAACCTCTCTCCCTGGCTAATTGTTCTTCTATTTGACTTGCATGTCAACTGTGGCTCCTGTCAAGAGGAAGCCCATTGATCTGGGAGCCTTTGTGCTTTTCTGGCTTCGAGCATCTGCTTTGGGTGAAGAAAGCAGAGTCGCAGTCAGTCAGGGGTCCCCCTTGGAGACTCCGAGGCAGAGAAGGAAATTATCTGTGGACGGGCCCTTTGGGGGAAGTGGGAGGAGCTTCTCCCCTGGAGACTTTACAGCTCCCCCCTCCTTCCCCCTTCCCCCACCCACTTGACCCTCATCGTAGGAGAGATGGGTACTGTTTCCTCTGCCAGAGAGAACCAGGAGAGGGGAGATGATAACTTGAAGCCAGCTCTGGCTGTGTTCCCTTGGGCAAACTGCTTTCCCTCTCTGGTTTCAAGTTACGAAAAAGCACCCAAAACTTGGAAAGCAGGCAAAAGGATGACGACCTGTCCCTTGAATGCCGCGCCAGAGCTCGGGCCCACAGGCCGGCCCTCAGGTTATCTAATTCTTCAGGGCATAGGCCAAATCTGGCTGCCGCCTGTTTTTGTAAATAAAGTTTATCAGAACACACCACGCCCACTCATGTGCGGGTCTTCTCTGCCTCCCGCTTTACAACCAGGCAGAATCCAGTTGTTGCAACAGAGACCAGATGGCCCACAAAACTGAAAATTATTTACTGTCTGTCCCTTTATAAAGGTTTACTGACCCCTGTTCGAGGGGAATGGAGCGTTCTTTGATTTACTATTTACTACTGATTCGGGCCCAGACTCTGGAAAGTGTGATGCTAATTTGTGGAAGATTGATAATTTGCAAATGATTTTGGTCCAGTAGTCCTGAAAATGATACACCTACTTTGCAGGTGGGGCGTCTTTTATAGACGCCCCACCTGCAAAGTATACGATTTTATTGACCTGTAGGATATTCATCATTGCTGTGTCTAACCCGGCAATCTTACTCCAACATTCTTTCTGTCCTTTGCTGTATGGACTTTGGTCTCTCTTTTAATCCTTTGAGCTGGCTTTCTCAGCCTGCTGGTTCTCCTATTAATAAATTAATAAATACTGCTTTTTAAGAGGGTAAAGAAATCCCTGCCATGTGCCTGTTTTCTCTTTGTGTGAGAGTCATGTTCTTAGCTTTTTGAAAATTGTTCTTTGACACACACACAGTGAGTCCTCACTGGACCCGATTGGTGGTTAACAAACCGCGTTCTAGGGAACCTCTGGTGTCTTTGGAAGTCCCTTACTGGGACACTAATGGGATAAAGAAGCAGAAAAGTCAAGGTTCCTTGCCTCTTTACCAACCAGAGAAACTCCGTTTTATAAACCTCCCTTATCTTGTGAGATATCAAGCAAAACATTCCTTGAGAAAAAAAAACAAAACGTTTTGTTGCAGAAGAAATATTGCGAGCACAGATCAGGTGATGGGGAAGTTGTCAAGTTCCTGGGAAGTCGTGTTGCATTGCGTCGAGCTGCAGGGCCTTGTAGCTGCTGGGGGCTGTGCATTCCTGGGCTGGGTCTGTGACAGGCCCCGGAAGGCCTGTGGCCAGCTGGAATGCCGTGTATTTATGCTCCCTCAGAGGAGAGCGAGGCCTCCGGAGAGCTGGCTTGAATACCAACAATTCTCCCAGGTCTTAACCCGGAAAAAAAAAGTGTGGCTTTCCTTCCTAATTGTGTTTCTTAAGAAAACCTATCTGGAGTTGCACAAAGCATGGTTTGTGATGCCTAGTTATTGACAATTTCTCATGAGAACATTCTGGAAACTGGCAGAGCTTCATGCCTGCTGGAGAGTTGTGGGGCTTACCAAGTACTGAGAGGGTGAGTAGGACCTTGTGGGGCTGCTGGAGGCAGGGTGGGAGTGGGAGGAGAGAAAACCCAGAGCACCGTGTGTGTGTGTGTGTGTGTGTGTGTGTGTGTGTGTGTGTGTGTTTCCCCTTTTGTTTGGGGGCTTAATTATTAATTGCGGGTTTAGGAGAGGTGAGACCTGTGAGACTCAGTTCAGCTACTGCCTTTCCGGAAGCCGGCCTGCCTTCTCCCTGACTGGGCTTCCTGAGAGTGGGGCCTGGAAGGGATAAATTAGAGCAGCTCTTGGAATCTGAGCCATGCTTGTTGGTATTAGCTTGGATGAGCCCATCGAATGGGCCTTTCTGTTCTTGCCGGATTGATCTGTTTTTTGTTTTTTGTTTTTTTTTTTTGATTGAGGTAAAATGCACATAACTGAGAACGATTTTAAAATGCAGTTCTGTGGCAGTGCGCACACCCACAGTGATGGGAAATCATCACTTCTACGGAGTTCCAGAACATTCCCTTCACCTTAGAAGTAAATACCCATGAAGCAGTCCTGCCCATTCCCTGGACCCCTGGCCCCTGGTGTGTAATCTGTGGCCCCTGTCTACAGATTTATCTACTCTGGGTTGTTTCATGTCAGTGGAATCCTACAGTGTACAACCTTTTCGGTCTGGTTTCCCCTGGAGAACAACGTTCTGAAAGTTCCTCCACACTGGAGCATGAATCAGTACCTCATTCCTTTAGATGACTGAGTAGTAGTGCATTGTGTGGCCAGACCCCATTTTATCCAGTCATCCAGAGATGGGCACTGATTTTGTTTCTACCTGTTGGTCATGGTGAGAAGAGCTGCCGTGTAACCCCCTGGGTCCCTCAGCTGCCTGACTGCTCACATAGTGACAGCCCCTACCGCAGAGTCTCCCCCAGGTATTTCTGGGTCCCGGGGGGGTTCCGCGTGACTGATCTTCTGTTCCAGGTGCCTGCTTGCAGCCTCTGTGCTCGGTGCCCTCTGTGGGCAGACAGCACCCCCTGAAGCCCCGAGCCCCGAGCAAGCTCATTCTACGAGGCCCTCTGTGCAAGGCGTGCATGGGGGGCAGGACCTGGGGACCGCTGCTGTCAGCTCAAGATGGGAGCCCTACTGGCTCAGGAGGGCCTTTCCTTCCTCCCTCTCAGCCTGCAGGTCTTTCTTCCTGGGCTGATCGCTTTCCCCAGCAAGGAATCTTCTGGTCTTGGAGCGATAGACCCAGGGCAATAGTTCATCCTGGTTTAACTCAGACTTTCATGGTCTTAACACTGAAAGTCCATCTTCCTAGGATTCTCCTTTCATCCTAGGCAAAGGGAGTCGGTTGGTCACCCACATTTCAGCCCGTTTGGGGAGAGTTTTGTCATTCAATGTGTTGAGTTTCACCTAATCCTCCTGTTTTGAATCTGATGGCTGAGCTTGGCCCTCCATTGTGCCCTAAGCCTCAAATCCCACGCCTATTTGCCCAAAGCCAGCTAGAGGCTAAGCCTCTTTTCTCCTACTGGACTGGTGGGTTATCTCCCTGCCTGGGGTTAGGGAAGAAACCTGGAGATCCAAACTCTCTTTTTAAAGACTTTTTAGCCACTCCTCTCGTGTTCAGCCCCACTAGCTTTCACGGTGCCTTAGTGCCTCCAATTCTTGACGTTTTCTGGGATTCTGGGGCTACAGATCACCTTGCTTCATGTAGTTTTCCCTTAGATTTGGCTTTAGCTTTCTTAGTCTGATGCGTTAGTTAGCACTCATCCACCTGCTTTTCAGGACCCCTACCTCCCCACCCCCGCCCCCATTTAAAAAAAGTCTTTTTTGGACATCCCTTGCTTGCACTTCCCCTCTGCTCCCTTTTCCTTGCTGGCTTATTTATGACTTAAAGTTTTTTCCTTTATTCTCATGTCAGTGATTTTCTGAAAGGAGCAGAATAAAATTTGTGTGTGTGTGTGTGTGTGTGTGCGCGCGCGCGTGTGTGTGTTTCTGACGTTTTTAACAGGAAGTCTCATTTCCTCAATGTGTGAGGCCAGCTTGGGTTTCCATCTTGGCTCAGCCTCTCAGCTAAGTGGCTTTGGACAAGTACATTGACCTCTCTGAGCTCCATTTCCTCTAAAGCCGGGTCTCCTTCAGAATGAGATGAGTGGAGTGGGATAATAATAGCAAGCCGGAGAACACGGGCAGCGTGGAGCGTGGGCTGGGTGCGGGCGGCCAGCTCCAGGAGGGTGTCTGCAGAAGTGAGTTCCAGCCCCATGTCTCCCAGGGTCTTAGACACACGTCCTTGGCCGCCTGTCTCCTCTCCCCACCTTTGTCCCATAGAAGCTCAGAGCCCAATTACAGTCTGGAGGGAACGTACTCATCCTGCCCCCATCTTTCAAATTCATTGTTTCTAGTTCTTTAAAGCAAAAACCTTCCTCTTTCTTCTGCCAAGGGGATTGTCAGCCCACCTTTTCCTCCAGAATCTTGGACTGGGCTCGGCACAGACACCTGTCCTCGGCTTTCCAGTCTTACCTCTGCCACACACACGTATTACTGACCCCTCAGGGCCAAAGTCAAAGCCATCTACCCCCTTCCGCAGAGGCCACCTCCTGCGCTTACAAAGTCGAGCTGTCCCCCAGACTCCAGGTTTGAGTCTCAGCTCTACACTTACCAGCTGGGCTGCTCCGGGCAAGTCGCCACACTGCTCTGAGCCTCAGTTTCCTCCGAGTCCACTGGGGGCTAATTATAGCGCCCGACAGTCACACGGAGGATTGCTTATTCCCGAGATGAAATGATGGGGGTAAGGAGAGAACGTCCAGTGGCCAGTGTATCCGTGTAAATACCCAGTGGAAGCTTGTGATGATTTCTGCGTCTGCCATGTTTTGACTTTGATTTAGCTTAGCTGTCAGGCTGTCTCTAGAGGAGGGGACTTGTCTTCTTCCCCTTTCCATGCTTTGCTCTGGTGACCCGGGAGGTAGGAAAGTTGCTGCACCAAGAATCTGAAGTCCTGTTTGCCTTCCATTATGGGCACAGTAACCTCAGGCAGGTCTCATCACTTCTCTGAGTCATTGTTTTTGGAGACAGCTGGGAGAGAAATTCCTGCTGAGGCATGCAGAAAAGAATCGAAAAGGAGACTGTAACTTTTAATGCGTGTTTCTCCCTCTTCTAGTGAGTTCATTCCCCACCAGCTCATCCAGAGAGCCTTGTTATCTCAGAGTCAGGCAAGTTTTGGGGTCCCTGAATTTCTGGCTCTCAGTCTCGGCTTTACGTGAGAATAAACTGGAGACATTTCAAAAGCATTAAGGGCAGGGCCTGACCTCAGATGAGGGACTCTGGAATTTTGGAGGATGGGGTCCAAATGACGTTTTTCAAAGCTCCTAGATGGTGCTGATGTTTCTGAACCGTAGCCCCAACTGAGTATGGAGGCTCTCCCCAAACCTCCTGTTGCTCCAGGAAGCATCTCTGAGGCCCCTCTGTGCAGGGCAGAAGGGGCTATCTCCCTTTCCAGAGCTCATCCTTTGAGCTCTGGCTTGAGTTCCTCTATGGAAGCAGCATCTCTGCTCGTCCAAGGCCCCGTGCATGGCTGGACAACAGCTCTGATGATTAGCGAGTTCCTCCTTTCATTGAGCTGAAGCCAGCATCCACGAAAGCAATCCCTTGGTCTTTGTTGAGTGTGGCTCAGCCCAACCCAGGGAAGCCACCATGCTCTGAGCTGCCCCTCATCTTAGTGGCTCTGGCAGGGGTCAAATGTCAGGGGCCCTTGGAGAGTGGGACTCCAAAGGCAACCTCGTGGATGTCAAATGGCCTTGGATCCAGAAGAGAGGCCTTCTTCTCTTATCTCGGCATTTAGTCTACTGCTTTCCAGATACGCCTCCACTAGAATTTTCTGGGCAACAAGTTCCAAATATACCTCACTGAATCAGGGGAGGGTCCAGGGAAGCTCTTTATTTCATAGTTGCCCCAGGTGAGGGTTCTGATCAGGAAGCTTGAGAAATGCCTTCTAAGTTGATTCGATTAGCTAGTTCTGGCTATAGAAGATTCTAGGGGACAGACTCTGAGATGGAAAAGGGCCTGGGCCTGGGTGGGGGTGGGGATGAGCAGGCAGAGGCAGAGGGAATCTAGGCCCAGATGGGCTCCCACCTGGGCCTGGGCCTCAGGCGGGGGTTCTCCCTGGGTCCATGTTGGTCTCTGGTGGTTGCACCAGAACCCTTCGCTCCTTCTTTGCCCGAAGGGGTCCTTCCCTTTCATCCTCAGTTCTCAGGAAGATGAAGGAAACAACAAAGACCATTTATGTCTCACTCATGCCTACAGAGTTCTGTTCTCTGAGAAAAGATTCACTATTTTAGGGGTCAGTTCCCTGTTTTTGTTTTTTGGGTTTTTTTCAACTCTTGGAACAAGAACATTAGTTTTAATTAAACAATCCAGTTTTTTCTGTGGCTGCCATAACAACATACTACAGACTGGGCAGCTGCAAGTATAGAAACTTGGTTCTCACAGCCGTGGAGGCTCAGAGTCCGTGGTGAGGGTGTCGGCAGGGTTGGTGTCTCCTGAGGCCTTCTTCATCCTGCTACGTCTTCACGTGGCTTTTCCTTGGTGTTCATGTGTCCCTCGTGTCTCTTTTTGTGTCCAAATTTCCTTTTGTCTTTTTTTTTTCCTAAGACTTATTCATTGATTTGAGAGAGAGAGAGAGAGAGAGAGAGAGCACGAGTGCACAAGCGGAAGGGGCAGAGGAGGAGGGAGAGAGAGAATCTCAAGCAGATTCCATGCTGAGCGTGGAGCCTGACACAGGGCTTGATCTCGCCACACTGAGAGCATGAGCTGCATGGAAGCTCAGACCATGAGTCACTGCATGGAAGTATCAGACCAAGAGTCTGATGCTCAACTGACTGAACCACCCAGGCGTCCCGCAAATCTCCTCTTCCTGTAGGACAGCAGTCGTCCCGGATGAGGGCCACCCTGAGGGCCTCATTTTAATGTCATCATCTCCTTTAAAGCCCAACCCCAAAACACAACACATTCTGAGGTACTAGGGGGCTCAGACCCCCACATAGCAATTTGTGGGGACACAGCTTGGCCCATCTCATTCTTCTTGGGCTTTTTGGTTGGGTGGCTGACTACAGCATGCGAAAGAGGCCTGGGGAGGGGGGGCTCTTGTTCCACAGAAGGAGGAGGAAGCGGAGAAACCGGGCTAGAAAGCACAACCACATCAGGTCCCGAACTGTGGTCACCCACCCCTCTTGCTAGCCTGTTTTTAGTTCCCACAGACCCTTATTTTCTATACATTGCTGAAAGTATTCTGTTCCTGCTTCAAGAGTATGTTATCTTCTCTTTCTTCAGCTGTTTTTAAGAATAGTCTTAGGCTCCTTGCATCCTCTTGTCTGAATTTCCCCTTCCTCTGTTTTGGCTTCTGGATGTCTACCACACACCGGGTAGAAGTCCCAGGTGTGCAGCCATCTGATTGGAAAACCTGTGGAATGGCCTTTTTTTTCTCCTAAGGGTCAGATATCAAATCTTCTATGTCTTTGGTTTTGGCTCGGTCAGCTTCCCTGGAGAAGAAACCTGATTATCTGCATGGGGTGCTCTGTGTGTGCGTGCGTGTGTGTGTGTGTGCTTGTGCATGTGCGTGTGTGTGTGTTAGGGCTGGGTACAGGATGCTGATGAGCTAGACAGCAGGCATTCTGGAACTGCGTTGGTGGAAAAGGACTGAGCCTCACTCTTTGGTGGGTAGACATTCACTGACTCCCTGTTTTCAGTACAACTGCTCTTTCTCACCCTAAATGGGGTCTGGTGGCCCCCAAGCCAGAGTCTGTGGCATAGCTTCTCTTGAGATTTGACTTCGCGTTGGCAGGTACAGATCTGGGCACTTGCCTGGTAATGTGGGCCTGGGGAGGAGGCTGGGGCTCTAAGCGTGCACCCACTTTCAACCCACCCTCCTGTTTCAGTGTCACCCCACCTGCCTGCCTCCAGAGGTACCTGGTACTTCCCCTTCTTGAACCTTCCAAAATTCTACAGTGCATCGTCTCTGCTTCTTATTGGCTTCCCTCCTGCAGGTATTTAGCGGAGAGGAGAAATCTGATCATATCCATTGTCACTTATCTGTCCGTTCTCTCTCCTCCTACACTGCGTTGATGTTTCCCATTTGCTGGTGTTCCCTTTCCTCTTTACTTTCTTCTTGTTTATAGCTTTGTCCTTCCTGCATCCTACTTCTCGTGAGTTTTGGGGCCTGGGCAAAGTCCAACTCCTGCGTGATTAGCGGCAAGTCAACCTCCCCTCTAAGCCTCAGGCTCCTCATCTGTAAAATGGGGCTAGTACTAGTTTCTCCCTCAAAGTTGGTGGAAATTAAGTAAGGTAGTGTCCCTAGAATGCTCAGTGTGGGATCTGACAACAATATCCAGTAAGTACTAGGAAAATAAATAAAATTATCGACCTTATCCATGGGCCTTTGGAAATCTCTGGAAACAATGGGGTATTTAGAACTGTACCAAAGAGCATCTAGCTTAACATTCTGTCTGCTAGCCTTTGGTGCTTTCTTTTTCCTCCCGTTACTGAAAAAAGAAGCCAAACCTGACAGTGACCTACAAAAAGAGGTAAACTAGAGCGATGCTCCTAAAACTTAGCTGTGTACACCAGTCCCCAGGGCTCTTATTAAAATGGTGATTCTGACTCCGATGTGCAGGGGTGGCCTGGGAATATGCATTGCTGTTGTTTCTTCTGGTCTGAGGACCGTGCTTTGAGTAGCAAGACCCCGAATGATAGCAACAGAACCAGTTGGCCAATGAGGTTGCCATCCTGGGGCTCCTTTGGGTGGTGACCTTTAAGTGGGGGCTTTTCTCCTTCAGGACCGAAACCCAAGGGGAATAGTGTGGGTTCCTCTAAATGGCCACAAGATGTCATAATGTCATTATACGAATTCTCCCAGAAAGGTTCAAGTCTGGGTGTCAAATTACATCCCTTAAAGCAGGAAATGGAAAGTGGCAGTTATCCAATCAGAGCTGCTCAGGGACCAGCCTCAGTTAACCTCTCCTCTGAGTCCAGGACAGATAGATGTCAGGCAAATAGCAGAATCTCTGTCTTACCCACTTTTTTCCACTCGTCTGGTTCTTAGTGTCACAGGAGAGTCACATGGGCCCTAGGAATGAGAGCTGTCCGGAGGGGACGCTGGTCTTCTTAGAAACATAATGAGTTGTGTTTCCACAGGGTGGTTCCCAGAACCACAGTTTGGAGGGATGCTCTGCACTTAAAAAGATCTTCTTGGACAAATCAGTTGGGGAGCTACTTCAGGCTGCATCCTTATCAGGAGATTTCATGAAGACCATTAGCATATCAAAAGCTCTGATAAGATCTGCAGGGAACCACCTCCTTAACAACAGTTACTCTTGGGCTTCTCAAAGTCCTCAGAGGAGTCAGTCCTCCCCCTTCCATGAATGCTAGTAAAACCCATAAGGCCCCAACCCCAGGGCTGCACATTTCATTTTGGAAATGGAGGTTGACTTAGCACGTTTCAGGTGCTAGGCAGGGTAGTGAAGAGGAATGAGTATGGAGTCACCTGGCTAGAATCATTAGCAACCTCAGAAGATGGTTTCAGAAGAACCAGCAGGGAAACTAAGTCAGCTCTACCATGATTATGGCCTTTTGTACTTTCTTCTTCATAGGAGAGCCGTCTGTGTTTATTTAATCTCCCCGGCCATTAGATAGAACTACATGAGCTTGCCAACAATCTCATGTAGTTTCACCTAGACCCGGGTTCGGCACCTGAGCTCCACCTCTTGTTTCTGTGAGTCAGGTTGTACTGGGATCCAGCTGCCCTCATTCATTCGTGCGCTGTCTTGATTGTTTTCATGCTATCACGGCAGAGTTGTAAAGTTGCCGCACAGGCCCTCTGGTCTGTAAAGGCAGAGTATTTACTCTCTAGCTCTTTGCAGAGAAAGTTGTTGATCCCAGTGGAAGTGGTAGCTTCTGGAAGAGAACCCACAGATGAGTCATTTTTGCACCTTCCCTGTTCCCCACTCCCCTTGCTGCACCCTGTAGATAATAGGTGCTTAGTAAATACTGGATATGGAAAATAGCAGTGAGCCTCCTTTCTGGAGAAGGACGATACCTGATCCTTCACCTTCTTCTCCAGACCCTTGGCTTCTATGTTGTGACTCCCTCTCAGACATCTGGTGGGCCAGCTCCTGCTGCTGCCGGCGAAGGCAGCTTTCTCTTTTTTGAGGGGAAAAAAATCCTTCAGGAAGTCTTGAGGGCCTTTTGACATCAATCAGCTAGCTCTTAGGGCTGTGTGGATGAGGATGTATAAATGAAGCAAACATATGGATTATATTTCCATCAAAATACACAGAGGCTCCGAAATTAAGTGGGAAAGGGCTTTACAGGGTCACTCCGTTGCTTGGTCGTCTCCAAAACTGTTTGGGAAAAGTTTGATATGTTTGATAAACCTCCAGTGCGGTGTGGAAGTAACCTTTCTCTCCCCAGACTATGCAGTGGGCTCACGGGGGTGGGGTAGGGTGGGGGTGGGGATGAGGTCTACTAAATGGAACTACTCATTTGAAAGGCTTTTTGAGACTGTCTCGGCCAATGGTTGGCAGCTGCGTATGGGGTTATATCTGGGGGTCATATTTTCTCAGTTCCCCTTAAAGGGGCACAATGGAAGCAAAGGTGTAATTCGCCAAGACCTTTCCAGTGTGTGCCTGGTGTCGTTAAAAAATAAAACAAAAAAACAAACAAAAAAACCCCACTAACTGAAAAAAATACGATTACTCTCCATACATGTTCATTGTCAGGAAAATGAGAAGAGACAGATGAGCATAAAGGAGAAAGTAACAACTAGTCTAGTGTAATTTTACGGTGATGTGATGGCCAAATGGTCCTGCGCTTAGATATCCGAGCAGAGTGCCAAGGGAAGACAGAGTGGCAGGAAAAATTGGGAAGAAGTGTGATCTGGCTTTATGACACGAGATACAGTTGCAGGTTGAGAAGATATGAGCGCATTCTCATGGAGGTGAGGATCTAGGAGGGTGGGAGCCTTGTTTTGATCCCATTTTTCAGTGCCTTGAATTGGTAATCCAGCAGATTCTGCCCACAGCCCCAAAACCCTGTGCCATGAAACCATGGGGGAAACCTGGAATTTGACTATGAGTACCAGGAAAACATGAAGGACTCTAACTTTTTTGTGGGCCTGTTAGACTTTCCAAATACTTGGGGGTTTTGGCAGCATTCTGGAAGGGACAGGGCTGCTGGCTGAACAGGCTCATTTAATACCTTGACCAGCGAAAGTCTCACTTGTTCCAGGAAACACAGGTTTGCCCACAGTTGTGTACCTGCGTTTTTTTTTCGGTGCACTTGGAAGACCCCCCTGAATTTAACCTCCACTTAGTCTCCAATCTGTTTTCCCCTTGCTCTCTCCTCACATGGAGGCAAGAATCCCAGATAATTCCTTTCTTTGCCTCCCTTGCAGCTATGGAGACTGGTCACAGAGGCCCAGACTGTGACTGAGAATGTGTTGTGTGGGGCCTTGGGGACATCTTCCTCTCTCCTGCATACAAGTGACTGATGATGACTTTTTTTGATGGCCGACTGGTTCCTGTTCTTGGCTTGGGCATAGCTAAGCACCCCCCCACCATGGAGGCAGCCATCTTGTGTCACAAGGCCAGGAGAATGACAGAGGTTGGCCCTGAAATCATTAAAATCCGTGTCAGCAGCTGTCTACCTCCAGTCTTTCTGTTATGTGAGAAAATAACCCCCTCTCTGTTTAAGCCGGCGGGAATCCAGTTTTCTGTTATTTGCAGCCAAATGGCCTTTCAGCAGATGCACCGCATGACCCACTCGGCGGGGCACTGAGACAGGCCCACATCACGGCCACAGTGTAGAAGCTTTGCTGTGGCAAAAATAAACTTTGCACCGTGTTACAAATTTGGTGGCCGTGTCTGGGTCTCAGCAAGGAACTGATAATACGCTCAAACAGGTTAATTGAAGAGAGTTTAATAAAGGGACCATTCACAAAGGTGTCTGGAGGGTTTAGGGAAACATCAAGAGCTTGGTCAGGGCCCCAGCCAGGAGCTGGTCCACCCCTGGGATACAGGGACAAGGGAGTGCGTTTTGGCCTGCAGGTGGGGAGAGCGGCCCAAAGGGAAAGGGCCCAACGGCGGTGTAGCCTGGGGCAGAAGGCCTCTGCTAACTTGTGGAGCCCCAGCATGAGGATACACTCCTCAGCCTTCCCCTCCTTCTACCCTCCAGTGTCTTGACAGCACTCACAGGAGGCCAGAGGGCAGAGGAGCCTGTGGATACACTCTGCAAGGGGCGGCCTTCCAGGACACGAGTGGGGTGGGGTAGATCTGGAGGGGCAAATGAGAGGTCTCCAGCTCAGGGGTCCCTAATGAAGGGTCTGAGGCATTCCAAGGAGCCAGGCTCCCCCCATGGAGAACCACTGCTCAGCTACTCCAAAGCTCCCCTTAACTTTTGATGGCTCTTTGATCTATGTCTTCTTTCCAACAAGACGCGGTCTTCAGGTTTCCGGGCATTGCCCTCAGCTGGCCTCCACTATAACTGGCCTCTGGGCTTGGGAGGGCTTTTGTAGAAGCTGGACATTTCTGGAGCCCCTATGGGGCTGGCTCTCAACACAATTCGGAATGTTAACTGGGCACCGGAGTCTCCATGGAGTGTTCTGGAATCAGATTGGTTTTTAAAGGGCTGTCCCGGGGCGCCTGGGTGGCTCAGTGGGTTAAAGCCTCTGCCTTCGGCTCAGGTCATGATCTCAGGGTCCTGGGATCGAGCCCCGCATCGGGCTCTCTGCTCAGCGGGAGGCCTGCTTCCTCCTCTCTCTCTGCCTGCTTGTGATCTCTGTGTCCAATAAATAAATAAATATTCTTTAAAAATAAATAAAAATAAAGGGCTGTCCCTATTTAAATGTCCTCAGGGGCTCAGATCAACCTAGTTACACAGAAAGTTTTAGAAGATAGGAAGGTGGGCTCCTGCCCCTGAGTCAGGCCACGGCCAGGCCTTCCTGTTCTTGTTCCGTCCGCGTGACAGGACACACCCCGACTGCACCCGAGCGGGAAGGCAGGCTCAGGCGGGCAGGCGAGCAGCAGCCTGACGCGGGTTCCCTCAGCTACTGCGTGCTCTCCTCTTTCTCACTGGGTGGAGATTTCGAGTCTCCACCTTACCAGGTAACCACTGAGCCTCCCTTTCCCCGGGAGACGCGGAGGGGTCCAGGGGCTTGCCGGTAGAACTCCTCCATGGCGCCTTCAGAGGGAAAGCCCAGGTCTCCTGACGCCAAGGCCTGTCTTCTGAACCAGTCAGACCCAGATCCAGTCTCCTCAGGAGACTCCAGACCCACGTGCCAGGAGCAGCTTTCCGGGGGTGGGGGGGAGGTCCTCCTTCGGGTTTTTCCTGGCTTGAACTGATGTTGACTTGACTCCCAAAGGATTCAGCGGCAATCACAGGAGAGAATAGTTACTCAGAGCACTGTGAGTCAGGCAGGCCCAGGTGTGCTCTTTAGAGCTTTCACTCTCAGTTTTCTCACCTATAAAATGGAGCTGTAACCCTCTGTGTTGGATTTCCGCCCCCCCCAACCCCCGCCGGAGCCAACCTTGGGTAAAGGATGTGAGTGCAAGTGGTTCATTGGGATGGGCTAGGCGGGGAGTGGGAGGGGAGATGGGGAGGGAAGACAGGCATACCTGTGTGTTATCAAGCCAATGGCCACACTGGGCCACCAGAGCTTAATCCTTCAGCACTGGGAGCGGGGGTTGGTGGTGGGCCTTGCTGTCCGGGAGGGTGGGGGCGGAGGGCACCACCGTCGTCTCCCACGCCCAGCCCCGTGAGCTGATGTGAAGAGGCAGGGAAACAATGCTGGGCACGCAGTACGTGCTCACGAAACGGTGCCCAGGATCATTACCAGGATCATCACCCCAGCCATCCCCACCGCTCTGACTGCTACTGACTCACGGCAAATTGAGCAGCCATTTAGTGCTTGTTCTTTGTCTCCTGCCAACGATTTTTGACATCAAAGTGTTTTGTGTCAGCCAAGCGGTTTATTTCCCCCGGGGACCATCCACTGGGCAGAAGGCGCGGCACTCCTGGCCCAGGGCATGAGAATTCTAGCCAGGTGTGTTTCCCAAGTGCAGGAAAGAATTCGCCTTGTGGGAGGAAATTGGGCCTGGCCGGATTCACGAGGCTGGGCTCCGTTCTCTCCAGCTCTTCAGAGAACAGTCAAAAGCACCGGCCCTCTAGCTTCCATCGTCAGGCCCGCCTGTTTTGCCTCCAGCTGGCAGACGCCGCTGCCTGTGTGCCCAGCCAGGACCTGCAGGCAGCTGGCTCCAGCCAGGGCCGCCTGCCCTCCTGTCGTTGCCCCGAAGGCCCCGAGACAGAGAAAGGCCTGCTTTGAGGCGACCAGAGGGTGGAGTTCTTCCTCTTCCTCCTATTGCCCTCCTTCCTTCCTTTGTATTTTTGGTCGCTTCCTCTTGCTACCCTCCACCCCCAACCATCCTGTTTCCTTGTCATCCTTTCTCCCCCTGGGATCCTTGGGGAGAGGTGGCCTTTCGATCGGGATTATTCCCGTGTGGACCCCTTAGAAGGCCTGGCCAGGTTTGGAGCCAGTGGAGGGGGGTTTTCCCCTCTTTCTTCCTTTTGGGTCTGCTCCATCTTGCGTCAGCTCTGATCTCCCACTGATGCTGACAAGTGGACAGGCCCACCCACTGATCCCATTCAGTGTGGCTGAAAAGAAATGTTTTCGTGCTCTTAGGACTGCTGCCTTTGCTGCTCGCAGAAGAGAGGGAGGCCGGCTGACCTCGGAGCCGCTTGAGCCTTGCAAATTGAGAACTGACCGTGCCAGCTGGCTTATTCCTGGTGGTTGCTCTGTGGCTTTGCTGCCCACCGGGGGTTGGAGGCGAGGCTGGGTGGTGTGCTGGAGTGGCAGCAGGTGAAACAGGACACGCCACCAAGAAAACATGGCCGGCTGTCTCAGGAGGGATTTCTAAGGGCCGCCGCCCAGAAGCTTCACAAGCATTCACCACTCTGGAGGAAAGGAAAATGAGAACATAAGCTAGCAGGACACCTGGGTCCAAATCCTCAAATCTATTACTACCTGGCCTTGAGGTCTTGAATACAACCTTGAGTCCTGTGCCACACTTTTTGATTTTGAAGCTGACTAGAACGATACCGGCCCCACCTGGGGAGCTCATGGCATCAGCCCAGGGCTGCATAGAAAGAACCTCCCTAACCTAGGGGCTCGTAACCACAAGGCTTTAGGAAGCCCGCAATTGGGCTGGGTTCAGCTAGGCAGCTCTTCGGTTTGGGCTGCACTCGCTCCTGCACCGTGGGTCACTGCCCAGTCAGCTAGGGGCTGGCTGATCTCAGAGCCAGTTACTGTCTCCATGGGTCCCCCATACTCCAGCAGGCTAGCCCCTGGGGGGTTAGGGGCTAGGGCCTAGGGGTTAGGGGCTAGCCCCTGTCTGTGGAGTACAGGGCAGGACGCCGAAGAGACAGCCTCTTGAAGTGCAGACTTGCACGCGTCACGTTGTTACTGCTGCTGCAGTCTTTTGGTCAGAGCAGGTGACAAGGCTCACCTGGATTCAGGGGGGAGAGAAACAGACTCCATCTCTTATGGGGAGACTTTGAGGGCTGCAAAGTCACCTTGCCGAGGGATATGAATATAAGGAGGGGGACGGTTTGGACCCTTTTGGCCAACAATCTGCTACGCGTTCGAAGTCACTTGGAAGTGTGTAAAATACCCCACAGGATCGAGAAGGGGGCCAGGAGCCGCGAGTCAGTTTACTGCCACTTCCCAGCGGGGTGCATTGCTGGTACGTGGGTCAGTCCACAGGGCTCCCGTCATGTTCGAAGCTTACTTAATGGTGTTGGGGCTGAGTAGGAACCAGACTTTGAATGACCAGGTGAACAGAATTAGATGAGAACTCTTTTTCTGGCTGGCTGGCCGCAACTCTGAGAAATCGAAGTCTCCTAACTTGTCCACGTTTGGGCTTGACATGTACTGATAGGACTAATGCCTTTAGAAAGCTCGGATGGTGGTCTGGTTTCGGGGACTGTCCTCACGGGCGATAGAGTATGGTGGGATAAACCGGAAGTCTCCCGTAGTGTCACAGAGAGAAGGGGTTCTGGGTACTGTAGGGTTAATGCCAGCCCCTGTCCCTGTTCCGGGGGGTGGGTGCATTTTCCAGAGGGAGGGGACCATCGCTATCACCTGAAGAAGAGCTTTCTCCAAACCAATGCTTTGGGGGCTCAAGCCGCCTTGCGACGTGACCTTTCGAACTGAGGGTAACACAGAGAATATTCCATTTATTTCTCCCAGGTGATGGTGGGAATTGCCGGCCACCAGGAGCTGGTGCCAGTAGAGGTTGGGGACTCTGGAGGGCGGCAGCTTTTCAGCTCCACCGGTGTCAGCTGGACTTTCTAGCCCCATGGTGACTGTGTCTCCTGCGCAGATGCAGGGAGCCCGCCCTGGCCTCTGGTCATGTCTACCAATTGTCATCCTCAGGAGCAATGTCCTAGAGGGTGTATTTCTCTGCTTTTGCCAGCTCTGAACATTTCCTTGTAAAAAACAAAAACCCAAACCAAGCCCTGCATGGTTTCCAGTGAGATCTTTTTTATGCATACATATGCGGAAGCTGAACCGTTCAGAAGCCGGTCAGACTGGGAAACAGTTCAGAAGACAGATAACAGCAGCCACACTGTGGGACATTGCCAGCCCATGGCCATTCTGCTCAGGGTTCAGTCCGCGCATGATTTCATGCTCGCTTGGGAGAGTCCTTCCCTCTTCCTCTCCAATCACCCTGAGCGGCTGCCCAGCCCTTACACGCTCGCCTCAGCCTGTCCTTGCCCCGGCTCACTGCTGACTCCGACACACTTGTAGCCCCAGGAGGCGTCTCTTGCCAGTGCGGCCCCACGTGTGGACGGCTCACATGGGTGGCCCAGCCCCGCCCTCACCGGCGGCCACGGTCTGCTTTGTTTTGGTTTATGTTGGCTCTGTGTCAAGGCGGCCCACAGATGTGGTCCAACTGGAGAGGGATGGGGGGGTGGAGAGAGGAGCCCATCATTTCTGATATAATTCTATCTGACTAGATCTTTCTGAGGGGGCCAGTGAGAAAAGCCAGGCTCCGTCTGGGTCCCTGCTGGCCTCTCTTCTGGGCCTTTCTCCATCCCAGCCAGGCAGCGGGGAGCCCTGGAGGAGCTCACCTAAGGAGCTCCGCCAAGCCCCGTGGCAGTGGCTCCAATTTCCAGGCCACGGGGGCGGGGGCGGGGCGGGAATGGCTCGGCTCATTTGCCTTCTCCCCTCTTGGGGCTCTGTGGGAAGGGCTCAGCTGTAATGAGAGGAGACAGATGAGAGAAGGAGCTGGTCTGACAGAGAGCGGGCTTCCTGTGGCTCGCTCAGACCTCTCACCTGTCAGGTCAAAAGGATCCCAATTAACGGCCTCAGCAATGCGAGCCCAGCAGCGCCCAAGCCATTCTGTCCTGTCAACCGCCTCCCAGGGTGGTGGAAGCAGGAGAAGGACCCTGGGGGCTTCAGGGGGTGTGTGGGAGGAGCCCATCCCTGCTGGCCCCTCGCTGGGGTTTCCTGGCCTATGATACATCACCCTCAATGCACAGAGCCTTGGGGCTATCCCGAATGGTACTCATCGCTACTCGTGTCTGGCCCCAGTGGGCTTTGGGGAGGGGCCGCGGAAGAGTTAAGAGCTCCCGTCCCTCACTTGTCTGCCTCCTGCCCTATTCAGCTGGCCCCTGTTCCTTCTGGGGTTCTCCTCCCTACTGGGTCTTTTCCACTGGGAGGCATGCAGGGCCCTGCCCCGGCTGCATCTGCCCGATGTAAATAGTTGCTAAAGTTATTTAGTGTGTCCTCATGTCTCCTTTATGTCACTGGTGTTCCCTAGGCAACCACTGCTGGAATGCAGTCAGAGTGGGGAGGATCTGTGCACACAGGAGTATGAAATGCCTCTTGCTCACTTCTTGTTGGGGGCATCTCAGAGTGGGCGTCTCCCGCCGGGACTTACCATGTTCATTGCTTATTTGAAAAGAGGGCAGCCGAAGAAATCTGCCCAAACAGCCCCTGGAAGTCGAAGAGGTGGAAACTCAGGGTCCCTTTGCCGAAATCTCTGGACAGCAGGAGAAGGGTGACAGGGAGGACCCCTCTAACTCACTGATGTCCGTCACCAAAACCTTCCCAGGGAAGGGGCCACAGTCATAGTGAAAGAGAGGGTGCTGTCTTTTCTTCCTAAAGACCATATGTGCCTACAGAGACGGAACCATTAGGTTGTACACCCGCAACTAATGTAACATTATATGTTAATTATATCCCAACGACAACAAAAGTATACAGACTAGCTGACTTTCATCTCCATTATTGAAGTATAATTGACATACAATGTTGTATTAGTTGCGGGTGTACAACATATCAATTCGACAATTCTATACCTTACTTAATGTAATCATAAGAGTAGTCACCACCTGTCACTATACAATGGCATTACGGTATTATTGACCATATTCCCTATGTTGTTACTTTTCATCTCCGTGACTTAGGTGTTTTACAACTGTAAGTGTGTCTCTCTTAATCCTCTTTATCTCTCTCTTTTTTGACAATTTTATTTGACAGCACGCAGTGGGGAGCGGGAGAGGGAGAAGCGGGCTCCCCATGGAGCAGGGAGCCTAACACAGGGCTTCAACCCAGGACCTGGGACCATGACCTGAGCCGAAGGCAGACACTTAACCAGCTGAGCCATCCAGGCACCCCCCTCTTTATCTCTTTCATCTAACCCCCAGTCCTCCTCCCTGCGAACCACCAGTTTGTTTTCTGTATTTAAGAGTCTGGGGTTCTTTTGTTTGGTCAAATGTTTTGTTTTTAAAGCTATTTTTTTCTTACATAAGCAAGAAATTTCTTACAAAAAATGAGAAAATATGGATAATTATAGAAAAGAGGATCATTATTTACATTTCGCTTATATACATGCTTTTGCATGAACGTTTTCAAACAGAAGAGGCACCTTGCAGTGTTTTCAAAGCTCCAATGGTGTAACCCTCATTCTGTGCCGTGCGCATGCATCTCCCTTGTATCAGATGTATGTTCCCGCGTGGTCACTTAGCCCTGAACCCAGTGATTTCACACAGTGGTTCTCACATGCTTTCAGGTTCAAGACATTTTTACACTTTTAAAATCATTAAATACCTCAAAGAGCTTTTGCTTATGCCAGCTGTATCTATCACTATTTGCTATGTTGGAAATGAAAACAAAACATTTTTAAATCAAGACTATGCAAGCACACTTTCCGCCAGCCGTCACGGTGCCGATATCGTTACCTGTCATGTGGCCTCTGGAAACTCTGTGGCACACTCAGGAGAGAATGAGAACAGAAAGGCACATAATGTCTTCGCAGTATTACGAAAGGGGTGCTGACCTTGCAGAGCCTCTAATAGGGTCAGGGACCTTCTGTAGTCGCCAGACCACACTTTGAGAACTGCTGGATTTTAAAACTTAGTATTTACTATGGCTCATGAGTCATCAGACCAGCAGGATGGTCCTCTGGGTCTTGGCTGGGTGCGCTGACGCGTCTGCAATCAGCTAGGGCTGGTGGGGGTTTACATGGGTGTTGGCCAGCCCACATATGTGGGTGGGTCAGCTGGTTTGGGGGGCTGCTCTAGGATGGCCTCAGTCGAGACAACAGGGCTCCCCCCGTGTGGCCTCTCATCCTCCCAACAGCTAGCTTGGGCTTGTGCACATGGCGGGGCCAGGATTCTGAGCCACAGAGAGAATATCGAGCAGGAAGACACAGCTACTGATCCCAGGTTAGGATTCTGCCCGTGGGTAGGACAGCAAAGATCAGAAAAATGCTAGCCACAGGAAAGGAACACCGGCCTGGCCCCCTGCATCCTCTAGGGGCTCAGAGTCACAGGGAGGACTCAGCACACGAGGTGCTGGTTAGAACGATGTAATTCACGGACGCAAGAGAGGCAGCCTGAGCAACCTCGGCCATGTGCGTCCGTCTCCATGGTCACGGGACCCTCTCAGCAGCCAGTGCAGGGAGATGGACTGTGTGCACCCCTCTTGTGCCACAGGCAAAGACCCCATCCCCTTCTCACAGGAGGGGGGAGGGCAGATATACTGTTGAGCTGGCTGAGTGCCATAAGGTGCACATGTTCCCGCAGGTCACAGGATGGCTGCTTTCCCAGCAGAGTGGGAGGGAGGGAGAGAGAGAGAAAGAGCAAGAGAGTGGGAGAGCTCAGGGTCTCTTAAGACTTAAGCTCAGGGCCCCTGGGTGGCGCAGTTGGTTGAGCGACTGCCTTCGGCTCAGGTCACGATCCCGGAGTCCCGGGATTGAGTCCCACATCGGGCTCCCAGCTCCATGGGGAGTCCGCTTCTCACTCTGACCTTCTCTCTCTCACTCTCTCTCTTTCCTAATAAATAAATAAATAAAATCTTTAAAAAAAAAAAAAAAGACTTAAGCTCAGAACAAGCACCTTGTTACTTTCTCTGTATTCTGTCAACCATAGTGAATCACTTGGCCAGGGGGGTGTAAAACGGACCCCATTGCTGGGATGGGAGTTGCTGCAAAGTCACATTGCACAGGGCTTGCAGAGAGAAAGGAGAATAATTGTGGAGATTTTTGCAGTCAATCTACCACATACTTCGGATTTGTTCAATGACCACGTTGTTTTCTATTGAACGGACATACTATCATTTACTCTAGCCCCAACTGCTGGACACGGACGTTGATTTGCTCCTTCTATAAATGAGGCTGGAACAAGCACCCTGTCGCATTTGTCTCTTAGGACACATTCCTAGAAGGGACAGGGCAGCAGCGAAAGGTATAAGCTTTGCCGCGGTTCTTGTTGTTGTTAAGGGGCTTGATACACACTCCAAATCTCTCTCCAGAGAGCTCCCACTGCTCTGTGTTGCCCCAGCAAGGAAGGAAGGAGGATCCTGCCCCCTAGAGACTGGTTTCTGCTGGGGTGTCTGTGTGGGCATGGGCATGGGCAGTCACCGGCTAGACGTGGTTCTTGGGGCACCTGGGCAGCTCCGTCCATTAAGCGTCTGCCTTTGGCGCAGGTCATGATCTCAGGGTCCTGGGATCGAGCCCCGCATCAGGGTCCATGCTCAGCGGGGAGCCTGCTTCTCCCTCTGCCATCTCTCCCCGAAACCCCCGCATCCCCACCAGCTCAGGCTCTCTGGGTCTCTCTGTCAAATAGATAAATGAATCTTTAAAAATAAATAAACAGACATGGTCCTTTATACCTAGTGTCGACAAGGCCTGAGGTCCTCAGTGGTTAACTCGGCTGAGGACCAAGCAGCCCTGCCTTCTTCCACAGAAGGGACCACAGCTTGAAGAAGAGGCTGGGGACAGTGGAGGCAGCCTCCTCCCAGCCTGCCAATGCTGGGTTTATCTACGTGTGCTTCATCCCTTCCTAGCCCTCATTGGCCTTAATTAGTTACTTGTTAGAGATTCAAGATGCGCCTCTTCGCGAGAGAAAAAGAACAGGTTTTTTTCCTTTTGTTTTGTTTTAGACAATCAAGAACAATGAGGCCCGAGCCCCAAGGGAAACCAGCCGTCCCTGGGTGCCAGGCCCTGAGGCTCTCCGGGCAACCCCGCAGATCTGAGGTTCTCTCCTGCAAGCCCCACCCGTCTTGCTGCACCCCGACCCCATGGCCTCCTGTGCTCACCAGCCACACCTCAAAGTGCTCAGTCCACAAGGTCTGCGTGGTTTGTGTGACACTCACCGATGGCCCACGTGCCTCCTTGGTCTGACGCATCGGCCAGGCTGTGTTCCCTGCAGGTTTTCAGAAGAAACCCCGACAGACAGCTCCCGCTTCTGGGCCTCTGCTCCGGCCGCTCCCTCTGCCAGAAATCCTGTCCCCACCCTCCGTCCGGCCCATTCTTCAGCTAGCTAATTCATAAGTGTTCTTCAAAATCCAGCCTAAGGGAATTCAAGGGGTTTACACTAGAGTCTGGGTGGAGGCTCTCAGGCCCTGAACAGGTGCTGGCGCAGCAATTCCGGCTGAGATGTGGGAGCCCTTGTTCTTGTTATTTCCTGCTGTGTGACATTCAACAAGTCAACTGACCTCTCGGAGCTCATTTTCCTCTTCTCTGAAGTGAGGTTGGCGTCTGGTTTGTATATCATTCCTGGCTGCGCTTAAACTCTTCAATGTTTGCACTTAAATGTTTGCCACCGGCCACATGGCGGAGCGGGACCCTGGAGGCACCTATCCCTCAGCAGAGAAGCCCCACAGATGCCAAGTGACAGCCAGTGCAGCCGAAGCAAGGCAGCCCTGGTTGCCACAGCTTGGGACAGGACAAGGAGCTGGGTGGCCTGAGTGGGAGACGGCGCGTGAGTGGTAGGGAGCGCCCGGGAGGAAGCCGCCCCTGTCCCAGCCGAGTGTGCTCAGAGCCGACGGGAAACCCACACTGAGTGGGGAATGGCGGGAGCATTTCCCGCTGAGCTTGTTCCTGGCCCTCCACCCCTGGTCATGGTGGCCAGCGGTTCTCATTCCACGGTGCTTTTATGCCTCTCGGGGGCCGAGATGGGGAAGGTGCGCTGTCTCCTGCATGAGGCTGGTCAAGCCAACCTCAGGGCACTTGTGGGTTTGCATGAGGGTTTGCCACTTAACGTCCTCTAGGGACCAAGGCGGGTGGGGTGACCTGGGTGTGTCAGGAAACATCCCTTCCTCCTCGCCCATCCTTCTGTCCGCGCTGTGCTGTGTCATCGGAACCCAATTCCCGACAGTGACCTGGCGCAGCCTTTGCCAGCCCCACCTGGCCTTCAACCAGAGCGGCTCCACAGGTGCCCCTCTGGTACACCGAGATTGCCTACGGCTCAGCTGGGACCCGGATGCAAGCAAAGGAAGCCAACTTCCCTAACTAAAGACAAAAGGAGTTTATTGGAAGCAGATGCACACCAGAGATCTGTGGGCAAAGAAGTGTGGGAAACGGGGAGCTGAACCAAGTGAGGGTCTGTCTATTGCAGGACTTAACCAGAATCTTCAAGAAGCCAGTGCGCATCTGCGGGACAGAATTGGCGGAGCGTTGCAAACGTATTTCTTCAATGCCAGGACACCCGGATCATAAGATGTATCAGCAGTTCAATGACAGCTTTGCCAGGATTCGAAACAAAAAAAGTTAAAAGATCGCATGGCGCACACCTGTTGATTTTAGGAAGCAACCCAGTTTCATAACCTTCTTTGTTTTAAAGCAACACTTACAGACTACTTACTGTGTGCCAGGCACTATATTTTAAGAGCATTTATCTAAATTGTCCTACCTTTGGAGGTTGGAGTAGGGCTGGGAGGGGCTGGAGAATTCCAGTACGAGTACTCCGGCGAGGTGACTGGCCACGGGCCCCAGTTGGGTGCTCTGAGCATACCTCGGCCCTGGGCAAAGCCCAGTGATTGAACATGTCAGGGGCACTGAGGCAGGCCCCTTCCTGGGAGACGTAAGAATCTTCTGACAGTTGCTTTTAACTCAAGAACTCTTCAGAGTTTTGCCAAAACTTTCTCAGGACTCCACGGCAGTCTAAAGCTTTTCCTTCCTCCCTAGTCTTTTCAGGCGCTACCCCCAGTGCAGGGCCGGCACGACTCATCCCATTGGAAAACTAACACAGCTGGATCTTTTCTTTCATTCCCAATGTACGAGCAGGGAAGCTGAGACCAGAATAGTCAGGTAACTTGCCCAAGGTCACACAGCTAGGAAGGGCCAGAGGCGCTCCCCAAACCCAGGCACGTCAGAGTACATACCCATAACCGCTTCACGGGATGACCTCTCCTTTCATAGTAATACATGAAAAAAAATAAGAAAACGTGCCCTACGGTCTAGGAAATGAGGCATTTGTTCATGGAACTTACTTGCTGCGAGGCTCCTGCAGGACTAGGAATCAGGGAGGTGCACCGTGGGAAGGCTGGCAGAGAGCCCTTGTGATACGTGTGTGTCATTATGACTTGCGGGTGTCGGGGTGCAGGTGTGTCTGTGTGGACCAGCTCGAAGTACTGGACAGGAAGAGCGAGATGAGCCACGAGCCGGCTACCCGGGCGGAGCCCTCCGAGGCTACCCTGTTGCTGCCGGTGCCTGTGACCTCCAGGAGTGTAGTGGAGACCGCGCCACACACCTGGTCTCCCCACCGCCCCTTAGCTGAATTCTCTTGTCTCCTTGCCTCTCAGATTCTGGCCAGCCTGCCGCTGCAGAGGAGGACTGCCCCGGAGAGATAGGAGGCCTGAGTGTCACACCATCCCTTGGCAAGTCAGTGCCCTCCTCTTGCCTTGCTCTCCTTACTTGTACAAAAGGGATGGGGTGAGAACGGGAGTTTCCAGCCAAGCTCTCTGGGGCTCCAGTGGCAGTTTGGAGATAACAGAGAAGCCACCAGAGGAGGGGGTTGAGAAGGAGGATGCATGCCCACGGTTCTGCGTCTCATCACAGCAGCTCCACTTCTATTCACTTTTTAAAAAAAAGATTTTATTTATTTATTTGAGAGAGAAAGAAAAGGAGAGAGAGAGAGATCACATTCATGAGCACAAGCAGGGGGAGGGGCAGAGGGAGAGGGAGAAGCAGACTCCACGCTGAGCAGGGAGCCCAACATGGGGCTCCATCCCAGGACCCTGAGATCATGACCTGAACTGAAGGCCAACACTTAACCAATTGAGCCACCCAGGTGCCCCTTAGTCACTTTAAATCTTGGGATTCTGTGCATATTTGTAAGCATTAGTGGTTGCAAGCTGCGGAAACGGACTCTCCTAGCAGAAGAGAAAGGAAATTTTTAAAAAGGATATCAGAGCCAGGGATTGCATTCAAAGATTCATTCAGAGGCTGGAAGACCTGGCCGGGGGCTGGGGAACAATACCAAGAGAGCTCCAGAAGGCTGCATTGTGAACACGCCGCCATCTTGAAGACTGCCGTCCAAGCAGCCCCCTGGCCCTTGGTTTCTGAGTCAAGGTTGAATCCAGGAAGAAGGCATTCAGTTGGCCAAGCTTGCCTCTGGGGCAGGAAGGAGGACACGGCCCCTTGGAATTCCAAAGTGGACAGTGGTCAAAAGAAGGTCAAAAAGCCCTTCCAACCAAGACTTCAAAAATAGGCACAAGATATTTACTGAAAAGGAGACCACATTCTCTACGAAGAAGGAGTGAGTGTTTGCCCAAATAACAAATGCCTGCTATATGCATTGTGTTTGCAGCAGAGTTCCACTGTTCACCTCTGAACAGCACTGGGCTAAGGGTCCTTCCTGCATCAGAGACCTTCATCCCATGCAACAGTCCACGTTCCAGCTGGGACCACAGACCTTAACCACAGACCTGCCTGCACCACTGAAAGCCCCACTTCTCCTGACCGCTGGTGGGGAGAGGGCAGGAAGGCAACTGTCTTGACTTGGGTTCCCCAAGAAAGCAGAGCTGCGAAGGAAGGCTTGCACGCAAGTAGTTTACTTTGGGGAATGGGAAGTGGGGCTCAGCGGAGGCCAGGTGCCGTCAGACTCCTCCCACCAGGAGCACATAATTTCTGCAGTGCTGCTGGAGGCAAAGGTGGGCGAGGAGGAAGCAGGGCAGGGCACCAGGGGAGTCCCATACAGTGGCCCCTTTGCCACTGCCCACCCCGTCCCTCTTTGGATGAGCACATGGAGCTGATGCCAGGGAAGAAGAGGCCCTGGCGGGTTTGCTTGTCTGTTGGTGGGGGCTCCAGCCTGGAAGGAAGGTTCCACCTTTGTCTGCATGGCACAGTTTGAGGAATAATGTTCCATCCGGGACCTCACACTGGTTTCCCAACCTCTTTTTCTTCTAGCTTTAATCCTGGTCCGAAGGTGCTAATTTTGCAGAAGGCACTCAGGGGAGGAAATTTGCGTCCTGCTCACCCTTCAAGCTTGGCCTCCAGGGCATGATTGGGTGCTTGGTGGCCAGGACCCTCAGTCCGCACGGGCAGTGAGGGAGCCCGTCCCGGGCTGGTCCATGGAGGCTTGAGCGGTGCCTGGCTTTTGCTCACTATGCCTGGAGAAAGTGGGAGAAAGCTTGGATTTGAACCTGGTTTGGAGTGCAGCCAAGGTCGTAGGAGAGGTGGGTCTGGGGAGCTCTGTTGCTTCCACTCTGCAGTATCTGGGCCTGCAAGGGGGCATTGCCGGAGGCCTGAGATATTTTTATGTGTTTTTTAAAAAAGTTTTAATTTAAAACTGTTAGTTAACACAGTGTAATATTAGTTTCAGGTGTACAATTCAGTTATTCAACACTTCTAGACAACGTGTGGTTCTCATCACGACAGGTGCACTCCTTAATCCCCATCACCTGTTTAATCCATCCCCATCCCTCCCCGCCCCCTCTGGTAACCCTCCATTTCTTCTCTATAGTTAGGAGTCTGTTTCTTGCTTTGCCTACCCCGCCCCTTTTTTCCCCCTTTGCTTGCTTGTTTTGTTTCTTAAGTTCCACTATTGTAGCAGCATTATCTACAATAGCCTAATTTTGGAAGCAGCCCAAGCGCCCATCAATTGATGAATGGATAAAGATATGGTACACACACACACACACACACACACACACACAGGAATATTACTCAGCCATAAAAAAGAATGAAATCTTGTGATTTGCAACAATGTGGTTGGAGCCGAAAGATATTATACTATGTGAAATAAATTAGTCAGAGAAAGACAAATACCATATGGGTTTTTCGAGTCCCTGGCCTCTAGCTCTCCTCCAAGGGGAGATGGAGAGGCAGTCTCCCTTAGGGCATGACCTAAGGTCCAAAGTCCTAAGGTTCAAAGCCCTGTGCTCTGACCCTGGGCTGGAGAGATTGCTATTGATATAATCTTATTTCCAGGAAGTAGTCATTAATAATCAATTCCACTTACCAACATTTATCAGGTCCCAGGCACTGTGCTAAAAGCTTAACTTCCCTTCTCTCCTTTTTCCCCACTTAATTCCCCACTCACCATTTAGATCTTAACTGCCCCTCCTTGGGAACATCTCCCTTGACTCGGGTGCCTCTGCTCCCCCAGCCCTTAATTACATGGTCTAATTGGACCACAGTCCTTCCCTTTGAGGCACTTACCTCGGCTGATAATTTAGTTTATTTGTGCCATTTGTAAATTAATGTCTGTCTCCCACAAGAGAAGAGAACTCAATGCTCCAGGCTCTCTGCCATGTCCCACACCAAGCACAGTGCCTGGCATAAGTAAAATTTTAATAAAATACCTATTGAACAGAAGGGTGGTTGAAGAGCCTTATCAGAACCCTGCGAGGTGGGTTTAACACTGAGGCCCAGAGAGGTTAAACGCTGGCTCGGGGACACACAGCTAGTAGAGGAAGAGGTAGGATTTAAGCGTGGGTCCATCCGGCTCCAAAACCAAGTCTTCACCAGTGCACCCCCCTTGTTTCCGGTGTCCAAGTACATTTTCTGTCTTCTCCTGCTCTGTCCTTCCTATGGAAGGCAGAGGGGTCCTGCCCCTTTCTGTGGCCCTCTTGTTTGACTTCTGCCCCTCTCCCCTCAGGTCCTGGCATTCAATCCTGTGACCCCTCCAGCTGTGAATCTTGCCCTTTGCAAATGCCTTCCATACCGTTTGGCAGTCTCTTGGCTGCCAGCGCTGGGCTCCATCTGCCGAGATGGCGTGGTGCCCGCTCACAAGATGGCATGCTATTTTTACCCGGCTTAGGTGCCAAGCCAGCCAGATGTTTTTTAGCAGTGCAGGGAAGCTGAGCATGGCTAGGGTGTGGAAGGAAGCTTCCAAATGCTAGCTCCCCGGGGGGCTCTGGGATATGCAAGCAAAAGGCTCTTCCTGGAAGTGGACATCTCCAAGAAGTTTCCAGGTGCTGGCACACCTGTCTGGAGCTCCCCCCAGGCGCTCTGCACTGGCTGCTGATCAGGGGCACACACTGGGGCTGTGATGGTGCTACTCTAGGCAGGAAATACCCTGGGTCAGCACTCACGGGAGCGCACGGGCTTCATCGCCTGCTGAGGCCCAGGGAGTGAGGCCTGGGGACCTCCCCTTCTGTGGCTTAACTGGATGTTTGGAAAATTCCAGGTTTGGCTGGCTGCGTGAGGAGCCGGCCAGAACAGGCTGAGTCTGAGCAGTTGCTGGGGGATCAGCTTTCCCTCAGAACAGATGGAGTCAGAGATCTGGTGGTCTTAATCTTTGCTCTCTCCTTCCCGTGAGGGGGTGACCTCCAGTTGAGGCCTAGTTCCCCCAAAGCAGCCAATTAGAAATAGCAGGGTGTGGAGCCTAGCCCTGCTGGCCCTAGCCCTCTATTCTCCAAACTTCTCTGCTGCCCACCTGTGTGACCTTGAGCAATCCCAACCTGAGCCTGTTCTCTCATCTGTGAAAACTGCAACCCCCTCCCCCCCTTAGTGGTTCCTAATTGTAGGGAGGCACAGTTGTCACCAAGCTCTGCTGACCTTTTCCTGTGGCTGGCCATTTCTGGGCCCTGTAGAAGGGAACGAGCAAACGCCCTTCCTCCAAATGCGGTGCACGCGAGTCTCTGCCCCTGCCTGAATCCCATCTTCTCACCCTTGGGGAACTTTTCAAAATGCTCAATCACCTACAAGAGGTCCAGACTTCTGGACAAAATGCTCCATTCTCCATGAAGGGCTGGGAGTTGTGTGGATAGAGAGGGAACGTTGGCAGCTGTGGGCACTGAAGACAGGAGGGGTAACACGCTTATCGAGTAGTCCCATTCCCGGTCTGAGGGACGTCTGCCCTGGCTAGGCCAGCGAGCCAGGGTTCCATAACGCGAATGTGCACCAGAGCCGCCTGCTGGGTCTTTCCTGAGACATGTAGAGGAGGATGAGGTCTATAATCAGCTGATCTGAGGCTGGGAGATTATTCTGGGCCATCTAGGTGGGCCCAGTGGAGGTCCGAGGGATGCAGCACGAGAAGTAATCAGATGTTTCTTCTGGCCTTGGAAAGGGAGTTGGGAGCTTTGAGCCAAAGAACGCAAGCATCTTCCGGAAGCTGGAGCAAGCAAGGAGAAGGAGCCTCCCCTAGAGCCTCCAGGGGCACAAAGCCCTCCCAAAGCCTTGCTTCCAACCCTGGGAGACTTGTTCCGGCTTCTGACCTCTGGAACTGTGAGGTAATACTTTCGTGTTGTTTTGAGCTACTGAGTTTGTGGTAGTGTGTTACAGCGGCAATGGGAAACCAAAACAGGCTGCATTTCTGACAAGCTCCCAGGAGATGCTGAGGCTTAGACTGTCCAAATGTGACCTGGGTGACGACTTGAAGGTGGGAGAGGGCTGTCTGTTCACTGGCTTCCGTGGCAGCTTCTCATTAGCCTGGTTTGTCTGTGTCTCCTCATTCCTCCCCATGCAGAGATTGTCTGAGGTCCCCCAGTTGTCTCTTGATGTGGTCCAAATCAGGGGGTTTCCCGGTTTGTGAGCCCCAACCCCATGAGAGAGCCGAGATTACTGTAAGGCTGGTCTACTCTGGTGAGCGCGGTCTCTCACCCAGGTCAGCGAGGCCTCATGCAAATTGCATTTCTCGAATGTAAGCAGGTGCCATGCACAGGACACCAGTGGAGGGCGGTGGTTTAGAAAGATGCTTTGCTCTTTGGCAAAAATCTAAATTGTATCACACCCAGGTGTCCCTATGCGATCTGACTCCTTCCTCCTCCTGCGACCCCACCTTGCTCTTTTGTCCCCATGACATGTAAGTAAGCTCTAGTCCCACTGGCTTCTTTCCACCCTCGAACGTGAGACTTTCCCAATTGGCATCTATGGGGCTTCCTCTTCCGTCTCCCCACTTGGGATGATAGGTGCTTCCCCTGACCGCTGTGAGCAAGCATGGCTCGCTGGGTACTGCCTTTATTGCTCTGGTGCGTTTCCTTTTAGTGTTTATTACAGATTGTAGCTGCGTATTTATTTGAAGGGTTTGCTTATTTATCACCTGTCTTTCCCTCTGGATTGAGTTCAGCAAGGGCAGGGCCAGGGGAGTTTTGTGTCCGTCCATGCCAGATACACTCAGCACGGGTTATATATTTAATCCATCCTCGACTGGGAATGAATGAATAAATGAATGGGTGTACATCCGAGCCCCATAGAATCCCAGACTGTGTCCACTCGCCTTAATGCTCTAAGGCTCCAGCTCGGGATTTATCACTGTCTCCTTGAGCACTGGTCTCCGAATCCCTCTTGTAAAATAGAAGCCCCATGGCTGGCAAGATTGGTCCTTGTTTTCCTTCCCATCTCTTTCTGTTTTTCATCTCTCCTCCCCATCGCCAGGGTTTATGTCTGCCACAGGGAGAATGAGCTTTGCCGTTGTGATTGGCTGTCTGCTAATGAGAAAAAAGAAGATGCATGCTTGGTGCCTGGGCACACTTTCTTCCATTGTCATCTCAAGTCAGTAGGCCTTTTGTATGGCATGAAGCTGAATACTAGTATTTACTTTTGTTTTAGTCCCAGAGCTTATCTGGTTCACGTGAGTCCTGGCAGCTGCTGGGAACATTCTGTTTCTGGTGTGCCAGCTCATCTTGGTGGGAGAAGCATGGGGTGAGAGCACAGGAGCTGACCCCCAATGTAAGGCGCAGGGCCACAGGCTAGACCATAAGGCACAGCTCCCTGTTGACAGACTAGTGAGACGGGGACACTTCCCCAAGCTGCCAGGGGGTGGTTGTTTCCGGAGAAATCTGGGGGAGAGAGGGCCCTGTCATTAGGGGCTGATTGGAATACAGTGGGGTCTGGAGGTGGGCACCGGTGAGATCCAGCCACAGGGAGCTGGGACAATGGCTGACTTGTGTTTGCTCTCTATAGACATTTCCCACCATGAGTGTGAATGGTTAACAAGCTCAAATCCTTAGACATGAGAAAACTGAAATTCAGGGAGGTTAAGTAACTCATTCAAGGTCATACCTCCAGACTATGAATTCAAGTCTCTCTGACTCCAAATCTTCTGTATTCCTACTGCTTCCTCTTGGGAACCTGAGAAGTTCCTACTATGTTCCCCTGCTGTTTGTATATGTCAGTTTCTTAAGAGAGTTGCTTAGTTCCTGCTTGGGGAATCTGGGACCACTTCCTAGAGGATGTTCAATGTTGGGATATGTGGACACAGGGCTGGGTAGTACACATTTGAGCATTGTTTTCTCAGAATCCATCTTTTCTAATTCTAGCAGTAATGCCTGATTTTTTGGCAGGAGGTGGAGAGACCTACTGTCACCGATTCTCCATCCTTATCATCAGTCTGGGTAGATTCTTTTTTTTTTTTTAATTTTTTTTGAAGATTTTATTTGTTTATTTTACAGAGAGAGACACAGCAATAGAGGGAACACAAGCAAGGAGAGCAGCAGAGGGAGAGGGAGAAGCAGGCTATTCCCGGAAGAGCAGGGAGCCTGATGTGGGACTCGATCCCAGGACCCTGGGATCATGCCCTGAGCCGAAGGCGGACACTTAACGACTGAGCCACCCAGGCGCCCAGTCTGGGTAGATTCTATGCTAGCTCCGGGAGTGGAAGATCAGGCTTTAGTGCATCCTATCCTTCTGGCCACACTTCAAGGATAGTCACATATTCTAAACAGGTCCAATCAGAGGAGAGCTACAGATTTTTGAGGGGGCTCTCAGTAAAGGTTTTCGTTCTATCTAGCTGTGTTTCAATGTGAGAGGAGGTGAGGCTGGTGCCATGGGAGCTATATTGTCATGAAGGCTGAAGTGGAAAATGGATAGACTTGAATCCTAATGTTCACGGCTCATGGCTCTTGATCCAGCCATGCCTGACGTTGCCATACCTTTAAAATTTTCAGCTTATACGTACAAACAAATTCTCTCTTTGCTTGCTTAAACCTATGTGAGTGTTTTTCTGTTACCTGTAGTAGAGCGAGCCATGGCTGATATAGGTAAAGTGGGGGCGGTGGAGTAGCACAAGTCGGGGAGGGCAGTACAGAGAGAAACACACCCTTAACCTGAAAGTGTGGGCATGAAGAAGTCTCAGTATCTCTGTAAGTTCATGATGTGTATCCAGCTGGAAAAATGAATAGGATATACTTTTCTTAGAACTTCCCTGCTCTGTCCCACAAGAGGATGAAGAATATGAAACTGTTCACCCAGAATATTAGCATCCTGGAGTATTAATACATGTTTCATTGGGGAAGGGGTTATGTGGTCCAACAAGTCTGAGAAACACGGGAGCAAATAAAGAGATAAAGAATGTGCTACCAGATGGAAGCCTTTAAAATGCTAACATGCATTGTGAGCTCCAAGGAAAGAGAGAGAGGGAGTGCGTGTTTCCAGGACTCATTTTTCTTGGAGCATCTCATGGGACCAGTGTTGCAAAGAATATGCTTTTGGAAACATTGGCTTAGAGGACAGTTACTGTGCACGCTTCAGAGAAGCCACTTTCCAGAATGAAAAACTTGGCGAAGGCCTGAGTGTCTAGATGTGGGCAGGATGGGGCTCTCTGCAGGAAAGGGAGGCACCCCTTGATTCAAGGACCCAGAGATACTGTCTGTCCTTAAATGGCCCTCTGGCCAGCCAACAATGGGACTGAAATTCCTGTGAGTGGAGGCAAGATTTGGGTTTGGAGCAAATCTTCAAGACATTCCTACTGAACTCTGAAGGCAGAGCTACTCGGCACCAGTATCTCATCTCCATGCATTCATTCATTCATTCATTTCACACCTACTTGCTGAGCATCTACGGTGAGCCAGATACTGTGCCGGGTTCTAGGGAAACATCTGTCAATCAGACAAATCCCTTCTCCTCTGGATCTTAAATTCTAGCGGATGAAGGCAGACAGTCAAGCAAATAGACATGTAGATAGTATATTATGAGATAAGGGGGAACATAACCAGAGCTGGCTGCGGGGCACTCAGAGTTCCAGAGAGGGGATGTTTGATAGGGCTGACGGGGTGGGCATCATTGAGAAAGACGTCGGAACAGACACTTGAAGGAGGTGAGAGATGAGCCGTGAGGAATGTTCTAGACAGTGAGAACGCCATGGTGAGGACCCCGCATCAGGGGCGGGGGGGCATGTCCGCCTGTTGGAGACACAGCAAGGTGTTCAGTGGTGCTGGACAGGGGTCAAGGGAGCGTGGAGGTGGTGCTGAAGAGGTAGCTGTGGGAAGAGCTGTATCGAGCCCTGGGCATCTGTCTTTCCCCTGAGTGGAGTGAGCCTGCCTTACATTTGTAAAGGGCTGCTCTGGCTGCTTTGTTGAAACTGGAACGCAGGGGCGAAGGGTCAAAATCGGGGGCCAGGAGGGCGCTGTGCTGGGTGAGACGCTGGTGGCTCAGCTGGGGTGGTAAGTAAGTGAAGGCAAGGAGCAGCGGCTGGGTGCCGATGCATTGTTTTTGAAAAGCTTTTATTTATTTACTTGACAGAGAAAGAGAGAACGAGAGAGGGAACACAAGCAGGGGGAGGGGCAGAGGCAGAGGGAGAAGCAGGCTCCCTCTGAGCAGGGAGCCCAATGTGGGACTCGATCCCAGGACCCTGGGATCATGACCTGAGCCAAGGGCAGACGCTTAACTGATGGAGCCACCCAGGTGTCCCTGCTGGATGCATTTTGAGGGTGCATTCAATGGGATGTTCTGACAGATGGGAGGTGGGGAAGGAGAAAGGGCAAGCTGAATTAAGGAGAACATTTGGTCCAAGCAACTGGAAGGATGAAGATGTCATCAAAGGGGATGGGAAGGCCTGCATTATGTCTAGAAAAAAAATGAAGCCAATGTTTACAAATTAGGAGATTTCACATTAAAAAGAAAAATCCACAATTCCAGCCACTCTTGCAAAATGGAAAGATCTGGCAAAATGGAGCCCAGCTTCTACCTGGCATTCATTAGTTCGCGCTAGCTGGCAGCTCCTCCCCTTGCTGGGCAGGCACGTGCGAGTTCCCTCAGCTGGCCCCTTCTCGGTTAGAGTGGGAGAACTTGGGGATAAGTAATAAGCGGCAGAGTGGTTCTTAAGCCAGAGGGCTTGTTACAATGGCTTCAGATTTCAGAGGTCCAGGGTGTAGCCTGAGGGCCTGCAAACTTCCAAGCTCCTAGTGGAGGCAGATGCTGCGGGTCTGGGGACTGCACTTTGAGAAGTACGGAAGGAGCACATTCTCCCCGAATCCCCCCGCCCTCCACCCCTGCCATGATTGCAGATGAGGTTCTTGGAGGACTGGGAATAGTATGAGACTGATATATTTTGCTAGGGTCGGGGACAGGAGTGGCGGCTCTGGTGGGGGGGTTCTCATCAGCCAGGAGGTACTTTGAGGGCTGGAGCCCTTCGGGGTTTGTCAGAGCTGCTGAAGGCACCCTTGGCTTGCTTTCTTGCTTTTGGTGAAAGCTGCCTCTTCTGGGTCAGGGTCACCAGTGATCATGGCAGGGATTCTGAGGCCTGGAGGAGGACCAGGGAGGCCATAGCAGGAGCCAGGGTCTCCAGAGAATCCAAGGGACAGATGAATTCCCTGCAGCCTGCCCAAACTGCTTGCATAAGCTTGCTTCTTCTTTATTTCAATTAGGCTCTGGGCTCATTATGCAGTCCTGGAGCTCGTGCTTCGACAGCAAGAAGCAGAAATCAGATTTCCATCTGCTTCTCCAGGTTGGAGAGACCCCAGGGAGAGAGCTGCGGCCACCACAGCACTGGCCTCCCAGTTACCCCAAGCGCGTGAGTCTGGAGAAGGTTCTGGAGTTTCTTCAAGCTGTTCAAGGTAAAATTTGGGAATCCGGCCTGCGCTGGAGGGGCCACGGTGTGAAAGCGGGATAAGCAACTTTTTCTTTTCTTCCTGACAAAGAAAATATTTCTCTGTACATCTGGTTTGCGTTTTTCTTTAGGGTTCTGCCAGAAACAATTGTGAAAATAGAATGCAGCCCAAGATTGAAAGAATCTATCCATTCCTCTGGAATTCTCCATCTGTCCGGCCGGGCCCCATATTAAAATTCGAGTAATTCCTTGATGTGAAGTGGCCAGGCTTTAAAAATACTACAGGCAGGCTTTCGTTTGGTAGTGGTTTCTCCCCTTCAAATGTTGGCCTCGGGCCCTCTGTCCCCCTAGAACGTTCTCCATACCCCTGCCTGCCATAATTCCCCTGCCGATTGTAGTTCAACACATTCATTTGTGCGTCTAGTGTTTACCACACCCCTTCTCTGTGCTGGCCGTACGTAGGTCCTAGGCTCAGTAGGGAGTAGAACAGTTGCCACCATCATGAAACTCAGTCCAGAGAGAGAGAGGCCAATTTAAATCGGGTTATTAGTGATGGTTCCTATGAAGCAGTGCTTCTCTACTATCTTTGGGCGAGGACCTGTTATTCTTCACATCCCATCAACCGTAGACTGACACACATGGTCCTACTTGTGTAGTTTGTACCACGTGAGTTGGGTAATACGTGAGATGGTCTAAACCCTGTTCAGGGACATGAATCCACCCATCACTGGCTTGGACGTCCTACAATAGAAGTTTCTAAACACTCACATTCTTTATGTTGGTAGGGGTGTGTCATGACATGTTGGTGGCCCATCACTGGTCCATGCTTTGAGCTGTGTCTTATTGAGGATGGGGGATGAGTTAGACGAGACAAAAACAGATGCCTTGTTTAGGCAGTGATGAGTGAAGGATGCTTGAAGAAGTGAGACCTGAAAGATGAATGAAAATGATCAACCTGGGTTGGCAAGGGGGTGTCAGAGGAATCCATGTTTATGAGTAAGGAAGAGCATGCGCCAAAGCCCAGAAGAGAAGAGCTGGCTTGCCAGGGAATGGAAAGACTGCCTGTGTGTGTGTGTGTGTGTGTGTGTGTGTGTGTGTGTGTGTGTGCGTGCACAAGGTATATTAAGAACTAGGTTGATTAGAAATAGAATGCAGAGCAATGGGAAGGGTGAGGCTGAGGGAGCGACGTGTTCCCATATTCATTTTGAGAAAGTCCCTCTGGTTGTGACTGAAGCATCCTTTGCAGGGCATGGTTTTGTGGTGAGAGACGGCGCACTAGTGGGAAGACGGAAGAGGTGTTGGGAGCGATATAGTGGTTTCGTATGTCCTAGTTCGCTAGGGCTGCTGTTCCTTAAACTGGTGGCTTAAAACCAAAGACATTATTCTGTGAGCATTCTGGAGGCTAGAAATCCAGAAGCAGCAAGTCCACGGGGTTGGACTTTCTGAGGCTGAGAGGGCGAGCCTGTCCCACGCCTCCCCTGGTTCCTGTGCTTTGCCAGCCAGCTCTGATGCTTTGTGGCTTCTGCCGCAGGACCTCATCTCTGCCGTTACCTCCACATAGCGCTCTTCGTGGCTGGGTCCCTGGGCCCTAATTTCCCCCTTTCCCATACCTGTGCTGTTGGATTAGGATCCACCCTAATAACCTCATCCTAATCCCATCCCCTATAAAGACCTTGTTTCTAAATAAGGTCACATTCACGGCTCCTGGGGTTTGGTACTTCAACATCCTTTCGGGGGACATAGTCGAGCACAGGGTGAGGGAGTGGTTGTTTGCCCCAGAACCGTGTCAGGGCCAGGGGCCAAAGGCAATGGATCCGGGAGATGTTTCCAAGCTGAACTGGATGGCCCAGGTGCTGGATGGATTGGATGCATGGAGTGAAGGAGGAGAAGAAGGCTTAGATGCTTTTGTCTTAAATTCTGACCTGAGGCCCCTGGGGGGTCTGGTTCAAATGCAGGTGCTGCTGCAGGCGGTCTGGATCGGAGGGGCCGCCCTTCTCACCAGCCCTCAGGCGATACCGGTGCAGCGAACACGCTTTGGTCGGCGAACGACCACGTGAGGCGAGAACTCAGCGCTTCCCTGCCCAGTACGGTAGGCACTAAGCTCACGTGACTTGTGGCTCTTCCAGACTGAAATGAGCTGGAAGGGCCAAGCGCGCACCAGGTTTCCAAGGCTTAGTATGAAAGAAAGGCTGTAAGACACCAAATTAATTTTATTATTGTTGAATTAATATTTTGAATTGTGTAGCAGTCAAAGAACAAGATTTAAAGTAATTCCACTTGGTTCCTTCTTACCCTTTTCAGTGTGGCTACTAAAGAATGTAAAGATATATATGTGTGGCTTGCACCAGAGTTCACATTAGGTGTCTGCACTGGACAGCACTTAGGCTTAAATGTTTGCCCCTTCCAGAAGCTTCTTGACCACTCCAGCTGAAGGAGGTATTTCCCACAGGCCGCCTTTTTCACCGACTATTTATGTCACTTATCATCACTTTGTTCTGTAGTTATGTGGGTCTGTGACCGTTTGTCACCCAAACTCTGCAGTTCCTCAAGGAGACATGCCAGCTGGCTGTCTCTCTCCCACAAGCTTGCCGTTCTCTTGATAAGGCCATGAGTGTTGACCGAGCAAATTTCGGTGAGGTTCTCTATTGGCCACAGTGTTGCTTCTCAGGTGGATTTGGGTGAGGATTGCCAAGCTCAGACGTGGGCAGAATTTGGTTCTTCTGGACCCCCGTTCATGGCGCTGGCAGAACCTCTGAGAGCTGCTCCTAGGTGGGAAGAACACTGCTTGGGACAAAGGAAGGCAGGGGAACTGGTGGCCTCTGAGGGAGGGATCTATTTCCCTGTGCCTCTACCCCTTTTACTCACCCTCAGGGCCAGCCTGGGGCCAGTGCTTCTCAGGTGCAGAGGTTGTTGCATTAAAAGCCTGGACAGGGGCAGCTGTCAGAAGAGCACACAACTCTTGATCTCCGGGTTGTGAGTTCAAGCCCCATGTTGGGTGTGTAGAGATTACTAAACAACAACAACAACAACTTTTTAAAAAAGGCAGGACAAGTAGGCAGTGTTCTGTCTTTCCTGCTTCTCCCTTCTCTGTGGCCAGAGAGCTAGGGGGTGAGTGTGGCCTCATGGGCAGAGGCCCACCGTTTCTCTCTCCTCTAATCCTATGTCCTGCCTTCTTCCCACCTGGCAGTTTGACAGGGTATGGGAGTCAGGCCAGCTCAGTCCTAAGCACTGGGAAGAGCCCCACTTTTGCAGTCTCTCTGTGTGTCTCTCTCTGTGTCGTCTGTGTCTCTCCCTCTCTCTCTGTGCTCTTAATGGCTGAAAAGTTGCATTGGCTGCTACTCTCCCCTCTTCCCTGCTCACATCTTGGGGTGAGATTGAACACACACATTTGTGAAGAATGTTGCCGGTGGGGCACTCCAAAAGTGCACTCTAAGATGAAGTTTGGGGTACAAGATACTTGGGAGGGGTCAAGACCCCGGGGGAGAGGAAGGGGGAGGGAGCCAGAGCAGGTAGAGAAGGAAGGCAGGCTACAAGGAGGCCTGACGAGGCCTGAGCTTCTGCCAAGCCAGTGGGGGTCTTTGCAGCAGGTGTCACCTCTCCCGTGGCTGAAATGTCCTGGCCTAGGAGAGGCCCGGGCTCTCTGCGTTGAAGGTGGGGCTGATCACACTCCCTCCAGTCCCTCCACTGTGGGGTGATCTCTGGGTCTTCCATAGACCCTGAGACGTGGATTTAGGTACAAGGAATTGACTGGGGAGGTGATCCCAGGGGCAGGCTGAGGGAGAGGGAAGGGAGACAGTGGAGGGAGGAAGGTCAGTCCATCCAGGTGAATTCAAGAGCGAGCGGGTGACTGCCGGGCCCAATCTGGGCTCAGTTCCCCTGGGGACCTCTGGGACACTGCAAAGGACGCTGCTGAGGGGTGAGGAAGCTGAGGGACATGTTCCAGCTCCCGTTCCCAACTGGCTGCTCCGAGGTGGCACTCCCTGCTGCAGAGAAGGCCGGTGGCAGAGATGGGGAAGGCTTAGGGCTTCTGTCTCCAGGGGATCTTTGGGTGGGGCCGTACTCCCGCCGTCAAGACAGCTGGGCCCAGCCACTTAGGAGCAACCAGTTCGCTAGCCCCATTTATCAACATTCTCTGCTTTGAGAGGCGGCCAACAATTCCCTGTTGTCACTGGTCCTTGGGAAGAACAAATACTCTGAGTCTCACGAGACAGGAACCTGGGAGAGTCTGGGGACAGGCATGGATTCTTGGGAGGCGTGGGATCCTCAGCTCCTAGCACAAGGCATGTTCCATCCATGTTTGTGGCTGCCAGCAATTCTAAAGAAGAGGTAAAAAGGAAGGTGAAGAGGGCATGTGGTACGGACGGACCTGAGCGTAGCCCTCAGGTACCACCGGTTACTAGGTCCTCATCCAGTTCCGTCAGCTAAGCTCCTGGTGGATCTGAGTCCCAAGTGAAGCCATCTCATTCTGCCCTAATAAGATAGTCTCTGTGTATCAACTGCTTGCCATCGATGTCAGACATGCGAGAGAACACATGATCTGGTCACCCTAGGACATCCGTATTGTTGGCACCATCACCCCCACTTTAAAGATAGGGAAGATAAGACCCAGAACAGAGGATGAGCTTTGCCCAAGACTGGACAGCTAGGGAGGGGCAGGGGTGGGACTTTAGTCCAGGTCTGCCTAGCATCAAAGCCAAGGTCCACCCCCAGGCTGTGGCAGTGGTTGGAGGTGGGGTGGGGGTAGGGGTGGGGAGAGCAGAGTGTGTTGGTGGAGGGGCCACAGAGGTGAAGCTCCCTGGTGCCACATCTCAGTCCAGGTTTCCCAGTTAAGCTGTCAGCTCCTCCCAGTAGCTGAGGCCGGTCTGCTGTAGGTCAGGGACCTGCTGTGGTGAGGAACCCATCTAACCTGAGCCTGGAAGACTCACTAGTGCTTCTGGCTTTTCAGTACTGTCCCTGAGCAGAGCTCTTTGACTCTGGGGAGGAGACGGAGGTCCTGATACCTTCAGAATCCCCACGCTCTGTCCCATGTCCTTCTCAGCTCCTGCCCCTTGCCCTGCCACACCCCCAACCCCCTTAGGGCACGAAACTCCTAATTCCTTTCAACCACAGTCTGGAACTTGAGACTGTGGGTTATCAGCCCCCTCCTCCCAAAGCTTCCAATGATGGAGCCAACCTCATTAAAAGGAGGGGAACTAGGGTAAAGTGAAAGAAAGCCCTTCCCATAAATGTTTCATTTTTATGGGGCCATTAGCACACTAATCTTCTGTGGGGCTCCGCCAGGCCCTCAGATGCCCGAGAGTCTCAGCCAGATCCCAGGAAATGGGCCAAGATGGAGGAATTAATAGCTCTTCCCCTCCCCTAGTTTCTGTAATTTGTGAGAGTGTGTGATTTGGGAACCGAGAAACGATTGGGAGAGTAGAGGAGACACGGTGACCCACCCAGATGGTGTTGTTACACAGAATTAGGTGACAGGGAGCCTCTGGGGAGAGAAGGTCCAGAAAGCTGGCCCCGGGAGTCCAGTCTGGGGTCTACGTGGGAGAACTTGCTGTGTTTCACTCTCCTTCCAGCAGGGCTGCCAGGTCTGGCCAGTGTTCAAGACCCTGCTGTGGCGGAGGGGCAGGGCCCAGGGGGAGGGGTGGAGGAGAAGGGAGTGAAACTGGCATTTATTGGGCCTTCACGATGGCCAGACCTTTCCCATTTCGAGCTCATTTAGTCCTCGCAGCAGTGCTGTGAAATGTTCGCAGCCGTGATGGTGGTAGTCGTGGTGGTGGTGGAGCAATGGCGGTGGCAGTATAGGTAATGGCGGTGAGAGTAGCGGTAATGGCGGCGGGAGTATCGGTAATGGCGGTGAGAGTAGCGGTAATGGCGGCGGGAGTATCGGTAATGGCGGTGAGAGTAGCGGTAATGGCAGTTGTGGTAGTAATAATAGTTGTCGTAGAAATAATGGAGGTAATAGAAATAGCTCTCACACTTGCAACAGTAATAATTAAGATGTCTTGAGTACTTACCGTGATCCCAGCACTGTGCTGTTGGCCTTTATAGGCATTATCTATGGAATCTTCACAAGGACCCCATGAAGGGATTCTCTGGACTTTCTGAATAAACTCAGACCAACCAACCAAGATGAGTACATTCTGCTTTCCTGTGATGGCTCCAATGTCATAGCATTTTAGAGGAGAGGAAACTGAGCTACTAAGAGGTTCACTAACTTGTCCAATGTTCCATGATAGAACCAGGACTTGGAAGCCTGACTGCAAGCATACTCCCCAAAACCAGTGTTTGCTGTTCATCATGGCCGCCATGGGACAGGCAGTGGGAAACAACACCGACCTGTGCAGGCCACATGGTCTGTCACAAATACTTAGTCCAGCCTTGTATAGTAAAAGCAGCCTCAAATAGTGGGAAGAGTGAACAGGTGAAACTATGCGCAGTAAAACTTCATCTATGAAAGCACGTGGCAGGTGGGTAGGGTTGCCAGATAAAATCTAAACCTGCAACCTTAGGTGAGCCAGATTTGACCACAAGCCTTAGTTTCCCAACTTCTTATCTAGTGAGTGCCTAACTTTTGCACTCTATAAGCATTCCCTTAATTCCTGGGAGACATCAAACATTACTCTTTGCCTTTGACAGATAAGGAAACTGAAGCTCAGAGGGAGTAAGTGACTTGGCCAACCTTATATGGATGGCAAGTGCAGAGCTGGATTTAGAATCCAGGTCTCTTTGATCCCTTAGCTTCATGATACCCCAAAGACCTAACGCTCAGGGAATGAAGACCCAATGCTCCTGGCAGCCTCATGAAATTTAGGCAAAAAAGAAAGACCTTCCCTGCTTCCTTGCCCTCTCCTTTATGTCTGAAACAAAGCTTTTGCTTGTATCTGATTTCACCTGGATTAATGGGGGAAGAGAAGCAAAGGATGAGGAGCGTGCTTCCTGCTGACAGCTCTGAGCTTTTGGTTAGTTGTGACTTCTTTCTGAGAGCAGAGGGGAGTAACAACCTATTCTTTATCTCAGCTGACTTCTCTGGCTTCACCCAAGCTAATGCACCAGAAAAATAGCTGTAGTCCCTTGAACTCTGCCATTGAGTCTAGGTCAGTGGTTCTCAGTTAAGGGGAGGGAGTCCTTTCACCCCCCCAGGAAATCGTGGGCAATATCTGAAGATCTTTGGTCATAAGTCTGGGAAAGTGCTCCTGGCATCTGGGGGATAAAGAGCAGGGGAGCTGCTCAACATCCTACAAACCACAGGAAAGCTCCCATAACACAGATTGAGCTAACTTCAAAATGTAGGTAGTATGAAGTCAAGAAACTCTGGTCTGTGGTCAAGTGGCCAATGGAATGGGTCTGCTTTGGACCTATGTGCTCTTCTCCTTTGGCTCAGTCTCCCTTGCTATCCTAGCCCTTCCCCATTTTCTTGTAGGTGGGAGGTAGAGGATTGACCAGTCAAGGCCCTTTTGGGTGAGAACAGCTGGTCGTTCTCTCCTCTTCCCTGTTCTCTACAAAGGGTGCCTTTCCCTGCCAGTCATAAACTTTACCCTTATTTCCAGACTGTTATATTAATCAGGGTCTAGCCAGAAAGACAGAAACCCCTTCAATTATTTGCAGTAGAGAGAATTGAATGTGGAGAAGTGGAGGAGCTGAGAAGACAAGGGGATGGGCCACCACCACCCTTAGCCTGTGGAGGAAAGGGAAGAGATAGGGTTTTCAGGATCCATGTGGCCAGGGCCATCGGGAAAGTGAGGACCTAATGGGCCTGTCCAGTGGGAACTGGAGCATGGGCAGTTGTTGCTGCTGGAATGGACACGATGGAGAGGGAGAAATATCCCTACTGCCTCCCACTAGGCAAAATAGCTCAGCTAGAAGTCAGCTGACCCACAAACCTGGGAAATGCGGGGTTAGCTCCTTTGACATACAAAGCAGAACTGGGAAACAGTAGGAAATGGATATAAGAACAGGTCTAGGAAAGGCCTCCCTACTTCTCTCGCTAGAAGGAAAGCATAGAGGAATTCCAGTTGTACATGGGGACCCTGGGCCCCTCTCAGATTTTCCTGAAAGAGGGAGGTTGACATAAGAACTGAGGTTACCTAAGCATTACTAAAAGCTTCTCAGGGAGGACCTGGTGTATCAATCTTCTGCATATTTGCATTTAGGAAAATCCTGGAAGGTGTTATAGATGATTGAGTAAGCTTCCAATGAAGAGTTGTTTCTCCAAGTAGCAAGATCACTTGTGTCAGAATCCCCTGGGGAATTTAATCATGAAAATTCCAAAGTCCCGCCCAGAGATCTAGAATCAGAATCTCCAAGGGAGGAAGAGGAGGAGACCAGCAATCAGAATTTTTTACAAAATTCTCCAGTGGTTCTTCTATAACCTGCGGTTGGAGAACCACTGCTGGAAGGTTCTGGTCATGCCAGCACTGGTTAGGGTCACCTCTCCTCTCCAAATTTCCCATTGTGTTGATAATTTATGGGTGTAACTCAACCCTTGCCATTCTCTGCTTTGCAAATTTCTCTGGAATGTGGCCCAGCCTGTTATATTGATAAACTGGATTCTTAAAAAAAGCAAGAAATTGGTCAGCTGTTGTTTTTCTCTTTGCTCCAATGAATTGTATAGTGTGTATGTGTGCCTGTGTGTGTGAGTAGAGGCACAGGGGATGAGAGAACGGCCCAATCCCAAGACAGCACTGATCTGGGGTCAAAGAACAATTGTGAGTTGGAGGCACTCTTTGGTGTTCCTGATTCTGAGATCCATTTCTTCAACAGGCTAATTTGCTGTCTGAGCTTATGCTAACAATGACAAAATAAGTTCGCTTTCCTGAAACCCTACTGTGTGCCAAACACTTTGAATCTGTTATTTGAATTCCTCACAATAGCTCTGCCATGTAGGATCAAATTTCCTTATCACAGTAGACGAGGAAACAGAGACATGAAGAAGTAAAACAATTTGCCTGAAATCACAGAGCCCCTGGAAACAGAGTATGCGGTAGATTTTCAAATAAGTTTCAGAATAAATCCCCTTATTTTCCTACTCTTCCAGGAAGAATACAAGTCAAATTAATATTTAAATACTCAGCTGGCTTCCACTTTTGGCCTAATAGCGTTTGGGCCTTTGCTGAAACAAAACAAAACAAAACCCAACTCTGGAAATGATTCCAAGGGCACACAGCAAATGAAGAAACACTTATTGAAGAAAATATAGTAGTATTTATTAAAAACAGGGAAAGTATGTGATGTTTGCAGCAAGACCTCTCTTTCAGTTTAGTGAAACAAACTCCATTTAAGGCTAATACAGCCAAGAATACAGGCCTCTGTTTCCCCTCAGCCCCCTGAGAGCCATCCTCCCAGGAGGGACAGGGTACCAGCTGTTCCATTCCTACGACCTGTTGCTGGGCTATGTTTTTGTTTTGTTTTGTTTTGTTTTTTGCTGAGCCCCCATTCACAGAAAGGAAGTTCTATCTTGGAGACAGTGCTGTGGAGGATACTGGGAACCAGATAGTTCTTAGTCTGGCCCATTGGGTGATGTTCCATGCTGAAACAAAGCGAAGGTGACTTGTCACTTCGCTGCCCCTCCCTCCACTGAATGCTAGTTAAGATGTGAGCACACAGTTGTCCTGTCCCCAGCACCAGAGCCTTGACTTGGAGATTATATCTGGGGGATAAACAGAACATAGAATAAGGATCTCCAAATACCGCCCCAAAAGAACGGACTTAATTTGCAACAAGATATGGAGATGTTCAATCCAAAGGGGACTTGCAGAAACAGAGGTGGTGTGGAGAAAGACAATTTGGAGATTGAGAGATTCATTGGAGGTATATGTTAAACTATAGGTAACTCGTTTGCTGGAGAGAAACAGGGAAAGAGATAGCTGAGAAGAGCCCTCATGGCATCAGAAAAAAATCTCTAACATTGACCTCAGCAATTATTCCCTCAAAGCAAGCAGAATTGATTGGATCAGTCTGTAAGCAATTGAGACTCCAGAACACTACTGATAGCAATAGAGGGTCCAGTAGGTAAGTAGAGGCACTTAACTGGGTGTGGTCAGGAAGAAAAGAAGTCAAAGAGAGTCTGCCAAAATCGTGGTCATCCCAGGTGACTGGATATACCCCAGGCTGTGACCCCTGAGGAGAAATATGAGAAGTTTCACACTACAGAGTGACTTCACTGAGACAATGTAACCAGTCATTAAACAAGTAAACAAGCAAACAACAATAGCAAACAACAAACAGCAATAACCCCTCAAAGAAGGTGAACTAACATCCAGAATTGCTGTTGTATGTAATCTAAAAATGTCCAATTTCAACAAAAAATTACAAAACATGCAGAGAAACAGGAAAGATTGGTCCTTATACTAGAAAATTAATAGGAGAAACACTGCCTTTGAGAGTAACTGGTATCAGATTTAATAAAAACTTTCAAGTAGCCATTATACATATGTTCATAGAACTAAAAGAAACCATAATTACAGAAGTAAAAGAAGGTATGATGAAATATCACATCATCGAGAGACTATCAATAAAGAGAAATTACAAAAAAGAACAAAATGCAAATTCTGGATCTGAAAAGTATAATAAATGACAGTTTTACGAGGGGTTCATCGGTAGATTCAAGCTGACAGAAGAAGGAATGAGTGAATTCAGATAGTGTAATCGGGATTTTGCCATCCAAAGTTAGAAGAAAAAAAGGAATGAGAAAAATGGATCCTCAAGAAAATGTGGGACACTATTAAACTCACCAACGTACGTGTAATAGGAGGAGAGAGAGAAGCAGAAAAAAAAATAACGAAACAATGACTGAAACATACCAACTGTGAAGAAAACTTTATCCATTCAAGAGGCTCAATGAACTCATAGTACAATAAATCTAAAGAAATCCACAAACAGACATATCATAGTGCAGATGCTGAAAGTTGAAAGCAAGGAGAAAATCTTGAAGGCAACAAGAGAAAAAGAACTCATCATTTACAAGGAACCGCAATAAGAGTAACAGCTAACTTTTCATCAGAAGCAATGGAGGCCAGAGGCAGTGAGATGACATATTCAAAGAACTCAAAGAAAATCAACCATGAACCAAGAACTCTTTATCCAGCAAAACTCTCTTTCAAAAATGAAGGCAAAATACATTTCCTGAAAAACAAGAATTGAGAGAATTTATTGCTAGCAGCCTCACTTTATAGATACTAAGGAAAGTTGTTCCGATAAAAACAAGTAACTCAAGATAATAATTTGAATCCATAAGAAAAAGCAAAACAAATTACCAATAAAGGTAATTAATTCTAAAAGACATTATGCATGCATATTTTTCCTTCTTCTCTTAATTGATTTAAAAAGCAATTGTGTAAGACAATATGTATATAATATATTGTTGGAACTATAACATGTAGAGATGTAGTATATTTGCCAATAGCAGCACAAAAGAGCTAGGTTGGAACAAAACTATATTGGACTGAGGAAAGATTCCAGATGGTAACCCAGATCTACAGGAACAAATGAAGAGAACTAGGGGGAAAAAAAAAGGCCAATATAACCAAAGCTATAAATATATACTTACCCACAGTTCTTCTCTTAGCTTCCTTAAAAGATATAGAACTATAAAAAGGAATAATTATAACAATGCATTGTTTTGGTTTTTCACATATGGATGTAATTTGTATAAGATAATAACCCAAGAAAGGGAAAAGGGGATTGAGGTGACAGATAAAGAACATTTCCATATCTTCCTGGAATTAAGTTCTTATAAATCTGAAGCGGACTCTGAGAAATTAAGATGTACTTAGTAAGCTCGAGAGCAACCACTGAGGAAATAATTTAAAAAATATATCGAAAAAACTCATGAAAAAAGTTAAAACGCTTCCTTTATGTGTGAAGAGGTTTATTGAGTGGAGTCCAAGCACCTGTGATTGTGAAAAGACGTCTGGTGATGAATATGAAATCCATGTCAGGTCCTCGGGATGAACAGGATGGAAACTCTTGGGCAGAAGCTGGCCTTGCAGTCTACAGGTAGAATTTCTTCTTCCTCAGGCAACCTCAGTTCTGCTCTTTAGGCTTTTTGACTGATTAGATCAGGCCCACCTGATTATGGAGGACAGTTTCCTTTACTTAAAATCAATTGGCTGTAGATGTTAATCACATCTACAAAATACCTTCACATCAACACTTAGGTTAGTGTTGAATCAAATACCAGGGGATGATAGCCTAGCCAAGTTGATACATGAAACTGCCCATCCCACCTCCCAGATAAACTCCTCAGGCTTGAATTTTTGCTTTAGGAGGCAGCTTTCGAAGTAACCCAGACTCAGATCCCCCCCTACGTCACTCTCTTCCTCGATGCAGCGCGGCATGCTCTTCCCCACCCTGACGGGGCAGAGTTCATTTCGGGCACCAGCAATTCCCGCGACAGCCCCTGCTCTCTAAACCCTGTGGCTTGTTGGGTTTTCACATCCAGACTGTTATACGTTTGGAGATTGTGTCAGCTCTCTGTTGGATGGTGTTTGCTCATGTAAGGCCAAGTTTGACACATTATTTTGGCTGCCACAACCCCCTGTATCCATAAGCCAGTGTTTTCTGTCATCACCTTTGCGAAGCGTCCCAAGATCCAAATAAATACAGCATCCCTTGAGTAGTATTTAAAGTTGTCTTAGGAAGGTATTCACAGGAAGGTTTCTGATTTGAAATTTTTTTCCCATTTCCCCTGAGCCCAGCTTTGAATATTTTCACTACAAAGCTTAACTCAGGACAGAAAAATAGCAGATAAACATTGCCATATGTTTTTTAAACCATGTACGATTTTTTTTTTGGAGTGAACTGATACTACTCTAAAAGCTTCAGATGGGGGATCTCTTATCATTTATAGTTATTTAAAACAGAAGGAAGCAATTGGGCTGAGGAGGCTCCATCCTTTCCTTTAAGATTTTTATGATTTCTACTGGAAAAATGCAGCCAGAGCCTAATGACTCTGAGAAGTACAGGCAGGGCGGGGGCCAGGAACCAGCAAAATACTGATTCTCTCTATTTAGAATAACGAGAGCTGAGACTTATTATCAGCTTCTGCTTGCTAGACACTGTGTAAGTGCTTTGCATGCCGAATCTCATTTGATTTTCAAAATCACGCTGTGAGATGGGTGCCGTTTTTGTCCCCAGTTTCGAGATGAGGAGATGGAGACCCAGAAAATCCGTTTTCGAACAGCCCCGTGTCTAAGTGGCCAAGCTGGACTTAAACGCTATCCCAGTCTGATCACAGAACGTGCACAGGGAACCACTGTGCTTTGCTGTTGCTTCTAGTTCCTAAGGCCACCTGGGAAAATGACATGGGCCATTCCTAACTCCCTGGTCCTGGAGACGGTCTTGTTTGGATGTTTGTATCTCAGTCCCGATGTTTAAAAAGTTGTCCTTGGCTGCTGCCAGGCTGTCATGGAAGAGAAGTAGGATTTGGAGGGAGCGGTGAAAATGCGAAGCCATATTCCCACAGGAGAAATAAAAGTACACCTCGATTTCCCGATCACTTGCAACGTGTCTTAAAGGGAAATAACCTTGATGACATGGAAACAATGTTGCTTAAGATGCGGACTTGTCCTCCTACATTCAGTTAAATGATTCATTTTCTTGGTATTAACTTAAAATGAGCCCATTTAAAAGAGTACTTTTTTTCCTTGAAAGCATTGCTCATTATGCTATCATTTTAAGTAATTAAATCAGAATAAATGGCTCTGTGAAGCTATTTTAATGTAACATCTAATTATATCTGACCTAGACTGTGAACTATAATCATTAAGTACATGAACTGTGTAATGTTCTGCACGTTCTTTAATAATTTATACGGCAGAATTCAGCTGCATGGAGCCGGAAGCAGGAACTGCATCTTCCATGACACCTGTTATCTGCCCAGGGTGGCAGAGGGGGCCTGTCTGCTGCTGTCCCCAGCTCAGCCAACTTTCCTCCCTGCGAATGCTCAACTCCTGAGGGAGGAAGTTGTGTTTATATTTTGGGTGCGCATTAATTATTTTGACAAGAAACCCACAACAAATCGATGAAATGGGTAGCATTTGCACGTGTTTGGCAGTTGAAATGTTTCCTGAGCCTGGCGGAAGGCGGCCTCGCCAGGGAAGCCACCTCACCCCCAGAGCTCATTCCGTAGCTCTGAAGGGGTGCGGACCACCAGAGCCATGTTCTGGTTGTTACTGGAAGGGCCTCTCTGTGTTTGTATTTGCAACTTTAAGTCGTGAACTTGAATAGGGGAATGTGTTCTTGGCTTCCGTTCAAGAGAAGACCTCTCCAAAACCAGGAGGGATGTTTCAACCAAATTTGGGAAGACATGTCAGTGTGACAGTTTTTGTTTTAAAATTTGTGAGCCGAGGAAGAAAATTTTTTTTTAATCTACAGCTGTTACTAAAATTAGTTTCAAGTTTGGATCCTTTGTTTTCTCCTTCTTTTTTTTTTTTTGCATGTATCATTCTTATCCAGATAGTGTAGTATTTTTTTCTCTTTTAAAATATGTAAGTATGTCATGTTTCTGGAAACAAAGATGTTTATTTCCATAGCCTCGTCTTAGGGGAGAGTGGAGAATAAAAGATTTGGGTTACTAAAGTATAAGTACAAATCCATTATTTCTCTGCAAGTCTGAAACGTTTTGAAAACAAAAAGGTCTTTCATTACTCATTTGGTGTTGAAACCTGCCCTGACTTCCAATCATTTTGGCTAAGCCTGATCTGTACTGACTAATGTTGTTGGTTAATCGATGTGCTTGACCCCGCCCCTGTCAATATTCACACGTCCCACCGTGGAGGTGTTGATATGCTTGATGGTCCCTTGCTGCTGTGGACCCACTCGGGGTATCAGATAGTGCACCACATACCTGGAAAGTTCTCATTCCAGGGTTCTAGAGAAGGAGCTATGAGCTCGGAATAATGATGGTCGTAATAACTATCATTTATTAAACCTCACCATGTCCCAGACCCTTTGCATGTGTTCTCCCTTTTAATCTTAACTCATTTTATAGATTATTTCCATTTAGCAAATTAGAAAACTGAAATTCAGAGAAATGACTTGCCCAAGGTCCCACGGCCACTGTGTTTATCAACTGAATATTCTTCTGGAGACATGAAGTATTATTGTAACATTTGGTTTTTCTGGCGGATATGCAGACCTTAGAGGTTATTGTGAGTGTCTAGCAGAGAGGAGACTGATGAACCCAAACCGTTTGTTGTTTGTACTTTATCTCGTGTCACACCCAGAGCATTACAAACACGGCTCATTCAGTGCTCATAGCTAATGTCGCATTTTCTACACACAAAGTGTGAACTATGGGTATTTATTCCACTTATCCTCACAACAGTCCTGTAAGATAGGAACTATGATCTCCCCTCTCCCACCCAGTTTTACAGACGGGAAACTGAGCCTGAGAGAAAAGGTCTAACACTTCAAGGTCACAGCACCCCGAAATGTCCAGGCGGAGATTGGAGGCTCTTCTTCCTGATGCCTGGGCCAGACAGCCAACCACCGCCTTGCCCAATCACTCTAAGGCTTCAAAGTGTTAATATTCACCAAGATACAGGGTGGGGGTGGGGGCGGGGGGTGGGAATTAAATCACAGCCCATGTAACATACAGCAAAAGAATACTTTCCAACTGCAGCCCCGTAAATCTGAAAATCTCCCAACTCGGTTTATGGAGCCAGCACCCCAAGAGGGACCTCATTCCTTTCTGGGCCGGTGACTGAAGATCAGCCGCTGAGAATCTGGCCATACCGCCAGCATCAGAGTTAGGGCGGGTGGAATAGGCCAGGGTCTTCTCCCTTGTCTCAGAATCTCAGGTCAGTTTCATGAAGGTAGACTCTTGCTCCTCTATTAAATCAACAGATGGTTTCTGGAATTACTGTCAGGTACCAGGTCCTTGCTGAGGGGACAGGGACAGACCTGTGAACAAAGCAAAGTCTCTGCTCTCAACAAGCTTAAGTTTTAGTAGCAGGAGGGACAGTCATTAAGGAACTAAAGTAAACTAAAGTATGTGAAGTGACTGCTCATGGGGATGGGCTTCTTTCTGGGGTGATGGAGACATTCTGGAGTTGGAGAGTGGGGACAGTTGTATAACCTCAGGAATATACCAAAACCAACTGATTTATGCACATTAAGTGGGTGAATTTTATAGCATATGAATTATAACTCAATAAAAGCAGTATCTTAAGAGGTAATAGATTGAGAGATAAGATGAGAAATAGAGCAAGATCAAGAGCCAGACCGTGATGGAGAGGTGCTGTGTTAGAGGGCAGAATGGTCAGGAAGGCATAGAAGATGCTGTGATGTCGTCCCACCTACTGTCTGTCTGTCTCGGATTCACTGGGGCAGCTGGTATCCCTGTTGGCAGCTCCCTGTATCACTGATTCTGTGCCTCGGTGCCTTCTTTCCTATCACGGAATATGTCCCATGGGAGCAGGTGCGGTCGAGACAGCTAAGCAGTGGGGGAATATTATAGGCTCCCTGCTCTGGGGGAGGCCTGCTTCTCCCTCTCCCTCTGCCTGCTGCTCCCCCTGCTTGTGCTCTCTCTCTCTCTCTGTCAAATGAACAAATAAAATCTTTAAAAAAGATTGATTTTAAATCTTTTTTAAAAAAATCTTTTTTAAAGATCTTTTTTAAAGATTTTATTTGTTCATTTGACAGAGAGAGAGAGAGAGCACAAGGAGGCAGAGAGGCAGGTGGGGGGCGGGGGGAAGCAGGCTCCCCGCCAAGCAGGGAGCCTGATGCGGGGCTCCATCTCAGGACCCTGAGACCACGACCTGAGCCAAAGGCAGAGGCTTTAACCCACTGAGCCACCCAGGCACCCCCTGAACAAATAAAATCTTAAAAAAAAAAAAAAAAAAAAGAATATGACCATATTTGAAGATAGGTGCTTTAAGAGGTGAGAAAGTTAAAATCAGCATATAGGATGGGCCCTCGACCAGTGTTTGGCATCCTTATACAAAGAGGACCCGAGGACACACAGAGAGACACCAGGGCGGGTGTGCACAGAGGAAATGCTGTGTGAGCACGCAGGGAAAAGAAGGCCACCTGCAAACCGAGGAGAGGGACCTCAGGAGAAACCGACCCTGCCAACACCTTAGTTGTGAACTTGCAGCATCCACAATAGTGAGAAATAAATTCCTATTGTTTTGGACTCTCGGTCTATGGTATTTTTGTTACAGCAGCCTGAGCTGACTATGACAGTCACCAACCCACAACTCTCGCTTGTGGGATCAAGATTAATATAATGTGAGGAAGGCACAACTAGCTATTGCCAGCATGAGATGGAAAGGGAGCCAAAAGGCAAGCCACAAGCACAAGGCATGCAAGCCCCCTCTGTAGAAGCTGGGAAAGGCAAGGAAAGAGTCCCCCCTAGAGCTTCGAGAAGGAATGCGGCTCTGACAGCACCCAGATTTGAGCCCAGGGAGGCCCATTTTAGGTTGCTGACTCCCAGACAGGTTAGATAGTAACTCTGAGTTGGTTTGTTGTGGTGATTGGTGTAAAGCAACACCAATCATTTTGTTCTCTCTCATGGTTGTTGTGGGTCAGGAACTCAGGAAGGGTTTGGCTGGGTGCTTCTGGCTCAAGAACCTTAGGCAGTTGCAAAGAAATGATGGTTGGAGCAGAACAGCTAGGGCTGGCTAACCGTCTTTCCATCGTTGAGTAGCCTCAGGGCCTCTCCACGTGTTCTAGTTTGGGCTTCCTTACAACATGGTGGCTTTGGGGCTGTTGGATTGCTCGCATTGTGGCAGAAGCCATCGAAAGTGAGTATTCTAGCAGGAATGCATTTTATAAATGCATATGCATTTTATGACCTAAGCTTGAAAACCATTTGGTGTCACTTCAGTTGCTTACAAGCTTGCCCAAAATTCAAAGGGAAGGGATTCACATACCAACTCTTAATAGGAAAGGAGTAAGATTCTCAAATGGGAGTTGTTTTTAGCAACTAAGTTGCGGTTACTTGTTACAGCAGCAATCAGAAACTCTTACATGTAGTTTGTGTTCCAACTGCTCAGCCCTGCTGTGGAAGCATGCCAGCAGTCCCAGACAATATGTAAATGAATGCATATGGCTGTGTTCCAATAAAACTTTATTTATAGACACAGGTGGTGGGCTGAATTTGGCATGCTGCCTATAGTTTGCCACTACAGGCAATATAAGATCGCTACAAGAGAGTACTAAAGAGAGAGGTGGGTCTTTATGGATCAACATGGACCTATTTCCAAGATACTGTTAAGGAGAAAAAGAATGGTGCAGGAGACTATCTTTATTCTCCTTTGTCTCCAAAGACAACATATAGATAGACACAGATTCAAACAAACACATATATGCTCAGGTACAAGCGTATATAATTTCTGGAAGGTTACGCAAGAAAGATGTTCAGTGGCTCTTCTGAAGAACAGGACTGTGGGTCTAGGTGGGAGAAAGGTTTATGCACATTATATAGTTTTGCACTATTTGAATCTTTGTGTTTGAACCATATGCATGCATCTTTTTTCTATTAAGTAATTTAACAAATGTTTACAAAGCAACATGAGCATTGTGCCAAATGTCCATTGTGATTTTACTTGGGCAGCTCCAAAGAAGGCTTTTAATTGAGGTCTAGTCTAGGGACCGAAAGTCACACAAATTCTAAGTGTGCAAGCTGAGAAATTTTTGTAAAGTAAACACACCTGTGCCCCCCGCCCGGTGCTCCACGGGAGAAACAGAACAAGCCGACCTGGGAGCAGCCCCTCCCAAAAGCCCCACAGCAGAAATGAGCTTTGCTTTTTTTCATACTTGACCTAAATGGAATGCTATAGTATCCATTCTTGTTTTGTGTCCCGTTTTTTTCACACAACTTTATGTTTGTGAGGCTAAGTCCTGTTTTGTGCGCATGTGTGGCATAGTTACAGCTGGTCGTTCTCACCTTTGCAGCATTCTGTCGTGTGAATATACCACCTCACATTTCTCTTTTTCATTCTGATAGACATTTCGGGACTGTAATTCAGCGGGACCGTAATGAGTAGTGCTATGTGCCATTTGTATTGTTTTGCCCCTGTTTGATACCTCTGTAAGAATTCTGTGCCTACTCCATCATTCCAACGATGCTCCCCTATTCTGAGATCTTTATCTTTTACCTTTTGTATTTAGATCTGTCATCCATTTGGGATTAAGGGAAGGCTAAGACACATTTGACCCACTCGTGTTTATTGAAAAGACCATTCTTTTCCTGATTGCACTGCAGTGACCTGGACTTGACTTTTAAATTAGTTCAGAATTAAAGTGTTTTATACTTGAAAGTAACAAAAAAAAATAGCTAGGATATCTGACTGACTGAGTGTCTGGGGGCAGGATGCAAATAGTTTCTCTTAAACTGTGAGTGTGTGAGAGTGTGGGGGTGTGGGGGGAGGGGGGGTTACATAACTGTTAGGTGTGTGTGTGTAGGGGTGTGTGCAGGTGTTAGGTGTGTGTGTACAGTTGTGCGTCTGAATTAGACGTGTGTGTATGCATTAGGGGTGTATGCGTGTTAGCTATGTTGTGTGCCTGTAGAGGTGTGTGTGTGTGTGTTAAGAGTGTGTGTATATACATTAGGGGTGTGTATGTGTGCGTGTGCATGCAGTGAAGGGATTCTATGTGGCTCTTCTACACAGGTCACAGGTAGAGGGTTTCAGGCCTGGGGGAAGGAAGGGGATTGGAATCCAATGATATGAGAAGTGGGCCAAAGGGCAAGGGACTGGTTTTTTGGAATGAGGACACGAGCTTAAGAGCCAAGCTGGCTGCACCAAAGAATTGAAGTTGAGGAGCCAAAGTTAGGTTTGGGGTTGTCAAAATGGGGGCTCCTCTCGGAGGGATTTGAGGTGGTTGCCCCCATGGGGAGTGGGGCGGGGCTGGTGATCCCTGTGCTTCTGGTCGAGCAGGCCCCCAGGGGGAAGGGAAGGGCAGGGATTCTCTCCCTGTTCAGCAGGCTAGGATGTGGGTAATCAGTGCAGACTGCCCTCCTGTCACTAAACTAGGAGCCTGCCTTCAGCTCCCCCAAAATATATTTTTTAGTTTCAATGGGTGAATTTTCTCCACATCTACTTAAATAATACAAATTCTGCCACCCAATTTTTCTAAATGTCTGTCTTCTATGTAATTTTTATGTCATGCTATCGAGACTGCTGCTTGAGATACTTCAGCGGATAAATTATTCTCTACTCCACTTCTGCAAAAAATTACACTCTTTGATGTGAAAATTATATGCACTTAGAGATATGCTAATACGAAAATGATTTGAGAAGTGTAGAAGAAGGGGTAGCAGCTGACTCGGAGGCCGCTGTATTCGTTTGCACCTGCGCCGGGCGCTCCCTGAAGGCGAGTGAGATCTTGCCAGCTCTTCTCGGCCCAAAGTGGCTTTTAGTTTCAAAAGCCATTGATTTCTTGAAATCTGATGGGGGGATTTTTATGCAAAATATGACCATTTTTAAATATTAAGCGGCTGGGAGTTACTAGTGGAGATTAGCATGGTATTAGGGAAAGTTTCATTCATCCATTCGTGCACGATTTCAACGACTATTTATGGAACACCCGTGCTAGATATTCAGCAGAGAATAAAACAGATGGTGTCTCTGCCCTCTTGGAGTTGCCAGAATTTAAGACGGTGAAGGGCTGTGGGCAAAGAACACTTGGAGCCTGGTCTAGAGGAGACCGTTGCCAGTTAAGTTGTGGTCAGTGGAGTACCCTCGGCAAGACATCAGAAATGCAGAATCGCAGGCACCTGCTCCTCCAGGTTTAGCGAATGAGAATTTGCATTTTAATAAACCCTCAGGTGACTCATAGTCACTTTCACCCTTGGCTACTCATTAGAATCATCTGGGAGCTTAAAAAAAGTTCTGAAGCCCAGAATGCACTCGGAGTCAGTCAAAGCACAACCTCTGGGGTGGGACTGAGGCGTCTGTAGAAAACCCGAGCTCCTGGTATCCGAGGTCCGTTTCTTGGGGCGGGATTCAGGGATCTATTTATGACAAGCCACACAGACAAAAGCTCGGTGGGTAAGTGCTCCGTCATAGCCCCTGGAGAGAGGAGGCCTGGAGGAGTTTTAACATGGGAGGAAGAAGGGGGAGATGAAGCAGAAAGGGGAACTTGGTTTGGGAAGGTAGGGGGAGTCCTGAATCTGATAGCTTTATAGCTTTTCTTTTCTTTTCTTCTCTTTTCTTTTCAAAGATTTTATTTATTTGAGAGAGAGAAAGAGTACACACGAGTGGGCAGAGAGGGCAGAGGCAGGGGGAGAAGCACGCTCCTTGCTGAGGAGGGAACCTGATGCTGAGCTCGATCCCAGGACCCCGAGACCATGACCTAAGCTGAAGGCAGGCGCTTAACCGCCTGAGCCACTCAGGCGCCCCTATAGTTTTCCTTTTTGTTTTTTTTTTTTTAACTTTTAATACTGATAATCAGACTTAAAGAAAAGTTGGAAAACACTAGGAAGAACTACCTAATACTTTCCACTTCCCAACCTAAATGTTTACCTTGTATCACAGTTGTGCTGACTGTGTGCTCTCTCTGGGCACGTGTGCTCCTCTCTCTCTCCCTCTACACACACACACACACACACACACACACACACACACACACACACAATTTCCCCACATCCCAAACCATTGAGAGTAAACTGCAAACATGATTCACTTTAATTTTAGTACGCATTTCTAAAAACAAAGACCAACTCTTGTATAATCACCGTATAATGATCAAAACCAGGCAATGAACACTGAATCTACAGACTATATGTGGATTTTCTCAATTGTCTCAATGCTGCAAAAGGAACTCCAAATCGTGTGTTGCATTTGGTTCTCATGCCTCTTTCTCAGGTCTTGAATCTGGAAGAGCTCCTCAGTCTTTGTGTTTCATGACCCTGACATTGTTGAAGTGTACGAGGTAGTTTTTTTATAAAGCATGCCTCAGGTTGTGTTTGTCGGACGTGTCCTCATGAATGAACTCGGGTTATGCACCTTTGGTGGGGTACCGCCAAGGTGAGGCTATATCCTTCTTGGTGTATCACATCCAGACGTCCTTGGCATTGCCCTGGCCCATTACTGGTAATGTTAACCTTGATCATGTAAAATGCTCTCTGCCATGTTTCCCCGCCACAAAGTTTCATTTTACCCTTTGCAGTTAATTCTATTGTGATGAGATACATTGTGGTTGTGTAAATTGGGATTGTGTAAATATTCAAAAGTTTGTTACTCAAACTTTTACCCACTGGTTTTAGCATCCCTTGATGATTCTTGACAGAATCTGTCACCATAATGACGGTTGTCAAATGGTCGTTTTCTAATTTCATCATTCCTTTCCTTGTTTACTAGTCGGCTTTATTCATGAGAAAGAACTTTTGCTTCTTCCCTTTTATTTATTTACTTACATGAGGTCACGGAATCTTAGTGTATGTCATGTGTTATGCTTGTTTACTACTTAACGTTCAAATTGTCCCCGGTTTGGCCAATGGAAGCCCAGCCACCTGACTCCTGGATTCTGTAGACACGTCCCCATGAGTCTCGAGTACGTTCTTGCTTTCCGAGACAGTAAGATATTCTAGGCTCAGGGCTTTCTTTATTTCCATTGAAATAAGTTGCGGCCAACATGCCATGGGAGCGTTATCAGAGTTTAACGCTGACCTGAAGGAAGGAAGAGAATCTTCCTGAACCACATTTGTAGGATGATCCCCACTGGGCTTTTAGAATATAGAAGAGTACTATACTTGACTTTCAGCAATGGATGTTTTCCTGAAACAATGTGCAAAAGTGAAGTTTGAGAGGGATTCGATTATTCTATTTTAAAATAATACAGTTCACTTCTCTGCACCTAATGCTAACATGTTAAAAAAAGATTTTATTTATCTATCTATCTATCTATCTATCTATCTATCTATCTATTTATTTGAGAGAGAGCGCATACACGTGCACACACGCTACTGAGGGGGTTGGTGAAAAAGGAGAGTGGAGCGGGAGGGAAAAGGAAGAGGGAAAGAATCCAGAGTAGACTGAGCTGAGTGCAGAGCCCTGCCTGGAGCCCCACACAGGGCTTGATCTCATAACCCTGAGACCATGACTTGAGTGGAAGCCAAGAGTTGGAAGCTCAACTGCTCAACCAACTGAGCCACCCAAGTGCCCCTAACTTTAACATTTTAAAGCGAGTCTCGTTTTTCTTCCTAAGTTTCCATAAAATTTTAACTTCATTCTCATAGAAACAGCAACTTTTATTGTCATCTCAGTGTTTGAAATGAGTCCTCACCGGTAATACTCTTTTAAATAATGATGGTGTTAAAATGGGCTCTTAAAAATAGATTTAGTCTTTATCCCTTGAGAGAGTGTGTTCTCTTGAATAGTCATTGTGTATTTTCTTGATTCCAGAACTTTCCCTAGAGCAGACGTGGTCATCAGGGGACATCTGATAGTGTTTGTGGACATTTTTGGTTGTCATAACAGGAAGGGGAGAGGTTGCTATTGGCAACAGGTGGAGGAGGGGTTGCTAATGGGCAGAGACCAGGGATGCCACTGAACATCGTACAGTGCACAGGATAGCCCCAAACCAAGAATTTTGCCCCTCCCCCCAAATGTCAGTAGTGCTGATTTGAAGAACCCTCCTCCAGAGGAATGTGCCCATGGTTGGCAAAGGTGTGCTTTATAAAAGGCTAATCCCCAGAAGTGCACACTCAAAAGGATATGAGGTTCTTCGGAAAGTGTTGTGTCACGTGGCTCAGTCCTGGGGCTTCACAACACACCCAGATATATGAAAGGTCCCAAGGAGACCTGAAGTTAAACAATGAAAACATGAAGAAACTTTGTTATTTGAATCAACTGGGTTATTCCTAATGAGCTGGCCTCTGGGACCTGTTATTTGCGGAATACATTGTGAAACCCTGAACTAGTCTCTACTCTTGAAAGATGCACATGTCTGCTTTTTACTGAGTTTAATGATTCTGGCCTGTGGCCTCAGACAGCAGGGGAAAACAAGGGCTGGGGAACCTCCTTAAATTCTCAATTCCCGGTAGGTCTGGTTGTGCTTGACTCAATTGCTTTATACCTGTTTCATGTAGATCTGGAGGAGAGGTGTGGCACCCTTGAGATGTTTTTAAGAGCAATGCTGTTCTCTTCTCCCATTACCCACAGCTTTTAATTACAAATTGTTGTGGGCTACCTTGTGTCTCCCCAGCACCCCCCACCACCTCCACTCCAGTTCGTATGTGGAAGGCCTCACCCCCAGTGCAACTATATTTGGAGATTGAGCTCTAAGGAGGTAATTGAGGTTAACTGAGGTCCTATGGTGGCGCCCTAATCCCATAGGCTTGGTGTCCTTGTGAGAAGAGGAAGAGACACCAGAGATCTCTCTCTCTTTCTTTCTGCTCTTAAGCCATGGAAACTCTACTGTAAGTTTAAACCCACAAAGGTGTGCATTGTTTTAGATGGGTGGTTATTTTCATATTTGCATTTCAACTTTTGTATCTGTCTAATCAGGTTGCAGATAGAAACAAAGAAGCACAATCAAATTCGAACCTGCACATGACAGCCCATCTCTGTTCTAGACCTGACCACACACGTAGAGTAACTTGGTCAAGTCTACTTTGAGTTTTCCATGTGTGGCAGAGGCTGTTGGTGGCTGTCCATTATCCAGTCTCCCTTCTTTCTGACGAACGAGACGCCAGTTCTAGTCGAGGGGGCAATGTCCCCAACAGAAAGGCAGCATTTCTGTTTTACTTACAGTTAGGGGGTGTAGGTGACTGCAGTAGGTTTGGGACTTAAGGAGGAAACTATGAAAAAAGTTGACATACTTGGAAGGTACACTCCTTTGTCTTGCTTTTCCTGATGCACTGGCAGCCTGGAGTACACGTGGTAGCTGGGGCTCCAAGAGCCATCCCGGGCCCTGGGTCAGGAGCCACTCGCTGTGAGTGCAGCAAAGCAGAAGGATAGGACAAGCGTGTCTGCTAACACCACGGAGACACCATGGGGACACTGAATGATCTGACTCTGGTTTCTCTGATTTACATGTGAGAAAAAAAATTCTACCAGTTTCTACCGTGCTTTGGGACCCATATGCGGTTTTAGTTTTTAATATATAGGGTTAATGATTTTCCAGCTTTGCATTTAATCCATACATGTGCATGCTCAATACAGATAGCCCTTGAATTAGAACATTTATAGAGAACAATGTTCGCCTTCAGAAAAGCATGTACTTTCCCCTGAAGATAATTTATTTTCAATGACTACCTTCCCACAAGAGGTATGTGGCTGCTGGCAGAGGGAATGAGTTCTTTCGAAAATGGTACAGTTTTCTTCTGCTTACTTCACAGACATTCCAAAATAAATGACTATTCTAAAATTTAGTGCATGCCCAGTGATTGGTACCATCTGCCCCTGGGAGGAATAAGGGGGTTCAGTGCCTTCCTTATCGGAGTGTTGAATTGGGTTCCTCCCCTCCTGGCCAGCTTCCTCCACGTAGGTGACCAGCCCAGGACAGATCGGGTCTCTGGGTAGCCGGCCTCACTGCCCCATCATGCGGAGCCTTCCGAACATCCGTATTCAGAGAGAGGCATTTCCCCCTCTTCTAGATTTAGGTTAAGGGGGCTCCAAAGCTAATTGGTGGGTTAGGAGAAGGAAGACACTGTGTCTGCTCAGTGAGAGCTTTGTCCTGTGCTCCCTTCGAACACAATCTAGGAATCCAAGGTGAGCATGAGCATTATCTAGCTTTTAAGAGTTCTCCCTCCCTCCCTCTCTCTCTCTCTCTCTTCCTTCCCTCACTCTTCTCACGCGAAATAACAGTAGTTGACATTTACTGTGCATTTATTTCACAGTATATGTGTTCCACATCCTCTACTCATTTTATCTATAGGTGCCATTACTAACACCCCCAATTTGTAAAGGGGCAAACCAAGGCTTAGTTTTCAAATGTTATGGAAAGTGACATCTCTGAAGACCCTATTTCTAGACAAGGTCCTATTCCTGGGCCCTGGGTGGACATGTCTCGGGTGGACCTTTGGAGGGGACTGTCTTCAACTCGAGCGCTCCTGTGTTTAAATATCAGGGCACGCTATCTTAGAGCAAAGCCCTCCCCATGCAGTGTCCAGTTTGGATTATGTGTGTGCATGCGTGTGTATTTCCTGGGGGAGAAATTTTGTGTAGGATGTCTAATGTTTCTCTAAGCACAAGTTCTCTCCTAAGAGACTAAGACGTATTCTCTTTAACAGGCGTGAGGACAAGCCCAGCCCATTTGGCTTTTACTGGGTGTCCCTGCTCCATCTATCAGACCTGCCTGTGTCCAGAAGGCTGTTTTCATGCATTTTTATGGCTTCTGGAGACTCCATTAAAGGCACGTTCAATCAGCAGCCCGACAGTGACAGAGCCCAGTTGCTCACCAATTCTCTCTCTTGAAATTTATAGAGATCATAAAAGACTCGTAGGAAATCCTTTGGCCTCGGCATTTGGGTTGCAAAGCATCTCCTTTAGACAGCCAAGTGCCACAGAAGACCACTTAGACACTTGTTTTTTGTATTTCCTGCGGTTAGGTTCCTCCAGCCCTCCTCCCGGCCCAGCCCCTGGGCTGCAGGCTTCAAAACCCAGGCTTGAGAATGAGGGGGCCTCATTAGAAGGAACAGAAATCATGCTGCTTCACCTATTTTTTCCCTGTCTCACCTTCCCACAGACTGGGAGCTCTATCACCAAGGCCCCATGTTGCCATAGTTTGCTTCACAGCCACCCCCGGGGTTTACCGCGTGTAAATAATCTGAGTTGGGCCATTCGCCAGTGTGGCCCTCAAGCCAGGGGTGGGCCTGACACTCTTAGACAAATCAGATGCCTTTCTGGTACTTGTGTTGGAATAATTAAAAAGCTCCCTTTCCCGGGGAGTTTGCTGGGCCTTTTGCCTTCCTTAACTTTCCTTTCCTCTTGACTGTATTCTGGGGGGCTGACCCCTGAAGGCTATGTTTCTCAGGCACCCTAGCCACCCTTCCTGCTGGGTCAGGCTGATCGAAGGCACTGGGGGAGACTTGCTAAAAGTAGGGAGAGGCCAGAGTAGTTGTTCCTCTCCCTCCTTGTCCAGGGCAGTGTGTCCAGCAGCAGCTGCAGCTCTTCTGTGACTCTGGTCCCCAGCTCCTGGGTTCCAGTGATAACATCTTGTTCTCTTTGTCTCTCTGATAGAAGGGAGGCAGGGGCTTCCCACTGTGGCTAAGGTCCAGATTAGTCAACATCCCTGGGTTGTCTTCTCAGTGACTCCATCACCACTGTGACCAATTCCCTGCATCAAATTTTCTCCAATGTAAATATCCTAAATGGTTTCTGTTTTCAAGAGTGATGTAAGAGAACAGTAATCTGAAACCGCAGTAGGATACCACATGGGAAGAGTTAAACTGAGAATGGCACTAATAGGGAGAAAAGTAAGGTTCAGAGGGAGAAAGTAGAGGAGGAGAGACTGAGTTCTAATGATGTATGAACTCTTGGATACAGCTGTGCCTGAAGCCCCTGGGCTTTTCATTTATGTTACCAATAAGTCTTACTCTTTTCCTACTTTTTTTTTCTTTGATCCACTTCAAAGAAAAGTTTGTCACTTCAGTTGAGAGTCCTGTCCTAGTAATATTGAATGTAGTGAGATGCCCATTAAACATTGTTTTTTCATTTTATTTTGGTTTTACTTTCAGCAGAAGGACTGTTTTTTTGGTTTTTTGTTTGTTTGTTTGTTTTCTATTTTGTTCTTCAGTGGCAACAGACATCTTATAACAGATACATTTTTTGGAAAGATTCTCTTTTTAGCCAAATATGAGGCTAATTACTCAGAATTCCCAAAGACCTGAACAAATGAAGTATTTCATCATTCTGAGCTGTACTGCTTTTTTTTAAAATCTGATTTATAAAAATCTGTGTGTACATTCTTGATATATACATTACACAACTAATCAAATTGTATATTTTATGTACTAAGTCCATATTAATGATTCTTTTATCAAGTTAGAAAATGCAAAAAAAAAAAGCACTTATAAAAGGTAGACAGGAATATTATTCCGCAATAAAAAGGAATGGACTGCTGTCATGCTGGATACCTTCGATTTGACTCTGCAGATGAATCCCAGACCCATTATGCTGAGTGCAAGAAGCCAGACACAAAAGCAGACATGTGGGGTCATTCTACATCTATGAAACTTTAGTGGTGCCTGGGTGGCTCAGTGGGTTAAGCCTCTGCCTTCAGCTCAAGTCATGGTCTCAGGGTCTTGGGTTTGAGCCCCGCATCAGACTCTCTGCTTAGCAAGGAGCCTGCTTCCCCTCTTTCTCTGCCTGCTTCTCTGCCTACTTGTGATCTCTCTCTGTGTCAAATAAGTAAATAAAATCTTTGAAAAAAGAAAAAACTCTAGACAACACAAATACAATCTGTAATGACAGAAAGCAGATCAGTGGTGTCCTTTAGACAGGAGTAGGGGAAATTAGATGAGACACAACAACTTTTGGGGATACATAAATGTTTGATGTCTTAATTATGGTTGTGGTGACACAGTGGTATAAATAGACACACCCCTTAAAATATGGACCTAAAATAGCAGTTGGTAGTATGTAAACTACACTTCAATAAGTTCGATATTGTAAAAAAATCAGTGTGGATGTTCAATATAATAGTATTATTCCTGAATGAAACACTATTATTAAATCCACAGTATGTATTTCCATGACTGATCCATTAGAACGGAGGGTAGAGGCCACATAAAACAAAGCCACTACAGCCCAGAGCATGAGTGTTGTGTTCAGTGGGGGAGAAGGCACGGCCAAGCCAGGGAAGCAGGGGCCCTGAGAGTTCTTTATGGGGCCTTCTTAGCTGGTACTTTGATTCTAATTCATAGCTTCTCAAAAACCAGGTGGGAGCCTCTGGCAATACCTCTACGGTCCATGGGTTTAAAGTGGAATTGTGCAAAAGCCCGGGGGGGGGGATTGGTGGGGGAATCCACAGTCCCAGATGGTGGATGGGGCCCCACAAGCTTGAGTGAGAACGGGTGGCCAAGGCAACTGACCATGTTCATGTGATTTTTCTGGACCACATGTCCTCACTGCCGAAAGTCTTGGAAATTCTTACGTAGTCAAGTGCATGACAACACAGTGGACTTTGTGCCATTCACAGGATGGGCTGGGAGTCACTATGAGAACATTAAAAGGACACTAACCAATGTTGACTTCTGTCTTGATGGAGAGAGGCATTTGGTTATAATACAGTTTTGGCATGAGTCACTGAGCCTGATGTAACCACCGTAGAAAAGTTCAAATGGTGCCTAAGGTGTGCACGAGCACAGGCAAGGCTGTGCAGCCATTCCTGGTGTTGAGGGGGATGAGAAAGACTCTAGAGTATGGGATTGAGGTGTCGAGTAGGGACACCCAGATTATGGCACATGGGGAGACAGCGGCAGAGGGCTCTGCACTCTGCCCCTTTATACTTGGTCTGCGTCCCATCTTTCTCCTTCTCCTCCTTTACTCTGCTAGGTGATGTGTTGGTTATCTATTCCTGCATTCCAAACTGCCCCCAAATTTAGCAGCTTATAAAGAACACACATTTATTTTGTCGTAGTTTCCGTGAGTTAGGGATCCGGGCATGGCTTAGCTGGATATTCCAGCCGAGGGTCTTTCTGTTATAAGGGTGTTGGCTCAGGGTCTGTGGTCCTATCTGAAGGCTCACCCAGGGCGGGACCCACCTCAAAGTCACTCAGTGGTTTTGGTCGGATCTCTTGTAAGCTGTTGTACTGAGGGCCTCAGCTCCTCCCTGGCTGTTGGCCAGAGGCTGCCCTGGGTTCCCTGCCAGGCTGTCCTCCCCATCATTGCAGGCGTGTCAGAAGAGTTAGAGTGTGCCGGACAGAAAGGACAGCCTTTTATAACCTCACAGAAATGATGTCCCATCACCTCTGCTATGATCTACTTGTTAGAAGCAGTCCCTGGGTCCACACTCAAGAGGAAGAGATCACACAAGGGCGTGTGTTGTCGGAAGTTATTGGGAGCCATTGTGGAAGGCTTCATACCATGGGCAACGTTTATTGAGTCCCTACTCGGTGCCAGGTTCTGGATCAAACGATAAGATTTGTCATTCTAAGATGGGCAAGAGAGTTTCTGGCCTCAGGGGTGTTCCATTCTAGGTAAAGAACTGAGCGAGTGAGCTAACAACTGAGACACAGGGCAAGTTTACTGATACAAGCGTGCAGCGAAGCCCGGCAGAGAAAACTCTGCCTCTGGAATGGGATTAGGCCCTTCATCACCACGGGACGTGGGCCAACATATCTCTTGGTGAAGAGGCCCCGAGCACTGTTGATAATACCATTTGTTTGTTGAGTCAAAAGGGAAGGCAATACTAAATTTCAGGTAAATGTTAGTGGAAAGGAAAATGCAACTTTTATTCCCATCCAGGTTCACAGGCCTGAATTCTGCCCACAGAGCATGAGCACCATCAACAGCACTATGAACTTTCCATTCCACCAGACGGATGGGTGTCTGTTCTCACTAGACTCCTCTCTGAGATGTCCTCCGTGACCTTCACAGAGAAGGAAAGAGCAGGCCAGAGGGTCAGATAGGTGTGGACTGACTGTCAATTCAGCTGCTTTGTGGCTCTGTGACCTTGGACAAGTCACTTCACCCCTCTGAGCTTTGGGTTCCTTAGACCTATTCAGGGGGATATGTAGACAAAGAAGATTTGAAGGAATAGAATGCCTTGTGTCCAGACCCTAGTACATAGGGAATGGTGACTTACAATTTTTTTTTTGTTATTATTCATCATCTGAATTCTTTTTTTAAAAAAATATTTTATTTATTTGTTAGAGAGCACAGACAGGGAGAAGCAGACATCCCACTGCAGAGAGTCTGAAGTGGGGCTTGAACCCAGGGCCCCAAGATTATGACCTGAGTCAAAGGCAGACCCTTAACCCACTGAGCCACCCAGGTGCCCTTGTCATCTGAATTCTTTGTATCCATTTTCAAGTACCAAATTAATCTGTATTTCCTCTGTGAGAGCATCCCAGACCAATCCAACTCACGTCTCCGCTCCCTCCTTTAGAATTCCTCTTTGTAAATCTAGATTGGCACTTTGATGCCAACTTGTGAGTGTAATTATATGTATATTTGAATGTGCTGGCAAAAACAAGATAGTTGCCGCCATTTTCTGAGAGCTTAAAAATATCCAGAGAAGGTACCAGGCGTTTTACATACTTTACCCCATTTAAACTTGCTTTCTTTTTTCCCTTACAGTAACCTTATAAAGCAGGTACTGACTTTATTCAACTTTGCAAACAAGGAAACTGCAGCCCAGATAGGTAAAGTGAGCTGCCCAAGTTTGCAAAGCTGTCAGTGGCAAAGTCAGGAAGGTGTGACTCTGGGGTTGCTGACAGCAGGGGCCGTGAATTCTTTCTTATTTAGTTTTGTTTTATTGTTGTTGTTTCTTGTCAGCATATAGCACAGTTCCTGATATAGAGGAGGCCAACAGTCTGTGCCCAGACACTGGGGAACAAACAGGGAGAGAGAGAATGGGATGGTGTGGCATAGTGGAGAAAGTTCTAGAATTAGACAGCCCTAGTTATCATTCCCAATCTCAGACTATCTAGGGGTTTGTCCTGGGGGCAGGGGGCGGTGTGTTGCTTTGTTCCTTTGAAAAGTCCACAGCCACTAAAAGCACGAAGGTAAGTGCATGGGCTCTGGGCTCAGCAGCCTGGATTCTGGTCCCCAGCTCTTCCACCTTTTTGTGTGACTTTGGACAGACTCAAGTTAAACCTTAGTTTCCTAGGGTGTCAAGTGGGTAGGACACTATCCTTCCATCCAGAGATGCTCGGAGAGTAAAATGAGATGATGCACAGCTAGTGGTTGCCCAGTATCGAATATTCTTTTTTATTTTTTTTTAAGATTTTATTTATTTATTTCACAGAGAGAAAGAGATCACAAGTAGGCAGAGAGGCAAGCAGAGAGAGAGAGGGAGAAGCAGGTTCCCTGCTTCGCAGAGAGCCTGAGGCGAGGCTCGATCCCATTACCCTGAGACCATGACCTGAGCTGAAGGCAGATGCTTAACTGACTGAGCCACCCAGGTGCCCCAGTATTGAATATTCCCTAGGGCTCCATAGCCCGGCACCAGTGATGTGCCATAATGTGGCCTGTGGTGAGCCTGCCCGTGTGGCTCGAGATGCCCCTAGGGACTATTAGAATGGTGGCAGTGATTCTGCCTTGGCTATTTGGTGGAGAGCCAGACGAGAGAGACGTGCTCAGGACTGACGAGGGTACTTGGCCCAGAGGAGGGCGGAGGTGAGGGTCTGGTGTCCAGCTCCTCCCAGCTGCACAGCACAGCCCTTGGGGCCTCTTCCAACCAGTGGGTCGCCGGCTCCACGGCTGAGATGACTTCCTCTAAAACCACAAGAGTAGGCTGGAAAATAAGAGTTGCAGTCAATTAGCTTTTTGTTATGTCTACATGGTATTTGGCAGTCAGTGTGATTTTTTTTTTCTCATGGATTCGACCACATGAAATAATTGAGGGGAGGAAGGCATCTTGTAGTCACAGGCCACAAGGCCAGCAGAGCATAGCGGAGGGGGTAGGAGTGGCAGACTTTGGTAGTAGACCAGTGCAGCTCCATCAGCACCAAATGGGGGCTTGGGGGATGTTACTTACCCATGCTGGGCCTCAGTTTCTTCTTCTGGAAAATATGGGACGCTGGTTCTTTCTTCCTCGGCTTGAGAGATGGTGTATGCAATTGAGTCAGAATGAACTTTGAATAAATGAGAGCCATTAGTATTGTAGTTAACAGTAGTACTAAATGACAGAGTTTCATCTTGGGTATATATGGCCTATTGTGGTGAGAAATTCACCTCTCAGACTGGCAATGTCAGAGGCACAGGCCGATGGCAGGAATACAAGATCCTTTCACGATATAGCATATGCCGTCGTAAAAGATATATTTTGGCTCTTCATCTGACCAGCCTTGTTAGTAAAATTATAAGGTTGGTGATGCAAACCACCTGATTAATCTCTTCCTATGAAAAGGTTTGGATAATAGAAGCTGTGCATGAAGGTGTTTGAAATGGTATCATTTTATCATCCAAATTAGCCTTGCATGAGTTCCTTGCAGGAACCCAAAGAAAAAAGATCCCTTTATTCACACCACAGAGGCCGGCAGGAGCATTAGCAACGTGTCTAAATGTCGAACAAAGCTCCATTGTGAATGGGACACAGTATGGACGATAAATAAACGTTATCCAAATCTCATAAAAACCATAAAGGTAACTGGCAGAAATACTGAACCGGCCATTCACTCATAAATAAATATATGGCCGTCTTAAACATCCTGGCATATCCTGTTTAGTTGATTCATGGCCATTCACCAAAGACAAGGATTCCTGCCTTGGAAGATTTAACACCCTGCTCTATATGTCATTGTCTTGTTAACAGTTCTTGAGGTGGGATGAGCTCTGGTTAACTGGCCTTGCTGACACCCGTACTTCATTAGAGGGTTGCCTAACGACGCCTGGAACTATTTGAAAATGAACCCCCCCTCTGTGTGCTCGCTCATTCTCCTGAGAAAACCTCCTTGCCAGAGGGAAGAAAATACCCAGCATAGCAATACCTAGAAAGTGCAGAAATCAGACTTTGGAAATAGCCCTCCAATCCTGGATGCCATAGCTAATTGCATTGTTTCGTCCAGATTTTGCGTTAGTACTCGTTCCTGTGAGCGCTTGGCAGCTCAGTGATCCATCTCGGTTTCCTCCTTACCGTGTCTCTCTGGCTGCCTGTTCACCCTCCATGGCCAGGCCACTCCAGAGGGCAAATGTTTATGGTTCGGTAAATAGGTTCCCATTTGCATGACTTGTCTAATGGATTGGTGGTATCTGTTGGAGAGCTGTGTGGGGAAGGATTCTGCTGCCTTGTCTGGGCTTAGCGGGGAAGAGTGATGTGATTGATTAATGATGTCTGCCACGGGTATAGAACTGGAGAGGAGTGGGTTGCCTGCCATCTATTTGCAATCCTGGCCAGTGAGGTAATCTGGGAATGCATTTCGATATGACAGGAGGGTGTGGCCTGATCTGTCAGTCAGTCTCTTGTTTTCTGTTTGTTTTTTTCCTGTTCCCATGGTCCAATAGTGTAGGGTAGAGATTGAGATGGTTGGTGCGGTTTTATATTAAGCATTAGATGATGGTATGATCCCATATTCTCCCCTACAGTTCTACACAGTTTCAGCTATCGGGTCCACAGTGACTCATACTGTGAAATTTCAACCTTTTTTCCCTAGCTTGTTTCCACTGCAAAGTTCATACAATGGCTGGTTGAAGAGCATGAGATGTGAGGTCAATTTCAGGAATTTAAAGAGAGTAGTGACTTTGAAGATCCCCAAAGGTGTGGTTCCAGATCTGGAAGAGCAGTGGGGGATTAGTTGGGGGAAGAGCTATTAGGATGCCAGGCCCTTTACTCATTATTTCATTTGCCCTTTTTAAGGATTCTGTGACACAGTTAAGTTTCATCAGTCCCCCGATTTTCTAGGCATGGAAACAGGAGCTCAGGGAGGTTGAGTTACTTCTCTGTATCATGCAGCAGGGAGCATTTGCTGGAGCTGGGAGTCACACTGAGGTCTATTGGTCTCTCCTTTCATGAGTCACCCCACACTATACCTCCAGGATTCCAGTCTCTAAGGAATGGTGCCCAGGGACGTCCAAAGCCCTGAAGCTAAAGAATTCAGTAGCAGATGACTTCTTGCCCTACCTTCCTCTCCCCCCAACCTGGCCCCGCACAGACACTAGTCTATCCTGCCTCTCTCAGGAGCATGCATCGGCCTCCCTTGCTGCATTCTGGAGGGCCTGATTTCCAGGGTCTGGTACCATGTTATGCAAAAGGCACCATTTTAGAGCTCTAATAAATAGCTATTCCATTCAGTGAGCCAAATTGGGGAAGAATGGCTCCAAGAATATCTGCTCCCTGCTGAGCTGATTTGAGTGCGACTGACTATCTTGCTTTGTGGAAACCAGACTGAGGAAAGGGAGGAGTTGCCGAGAAAGCAGAGGATTCTCCTTCTAAAGAGGCCTCAGGGATTAAATTAGTCACTTCCGAGGTCTGCTGTCGGACAAGTGATAGAATTTCACCTCCTTGTCGCTGGAGCTAGCAGAACATGATGTGCTAGATATCTTCCTGCTGCTCCCCTGCAGAGAGAAAGAGAGAATAGAAGATTCCTCCTTCATACCCTTAGGAGACTGGGGAGGGCAGGGGCAGCCCTGCGAGCCACTCTTTCCTTTCTTCTGGAGTTGTGGCACACCATCTAACTGCTGTCAGTAAATTCTCCAACAAAGGCTCTGGGACTCCCTGAGTCTCCTCAGAGCCTGTTCTCCTCAGAGAAAGGAGGATGACACCGCCGGCTCCCACCCCATGCTTTTGTGTGAGTGAAGAAAGACTCTCTACTACAACAAATAACCCCCTGTCTCAGTAGCTTTGATGTAAAAAAGCCTTACTTCTTGCCCAGCGCACAGTCCAGTGCTAGGCAGCATGGTGCTGGGAAGTGGGGCTCAGCTCCACTCAGTCATTCAGGGACCCAGCCTTCTTCCAGCCTTGCTTCTCCCACCCCTTAGCACCCCAGAGTCCTTCCATGAACTATCTGGCTCATGATGGAAGAAGGCATGAAGAATCACACAGGAGATCTATCAGGCCAGGCCTGCAGGGGGTGTCTGTAACTGCTACCCATGTCCCACAGACCAGATGTCAGTCACATGGTCCCATCTCTTTGCACAGGATACTGGGAAATAGGGTCTAGCTGTGACTTAACAGAAAAGGAGATGGGATTTGGTGAAGTCCTAACATGGCTGGCTCAATTTCCCTTGAAAATGGCCAAATCCCTATGTCAAGGGAAGAAACAAATCAATGGCAAAAGAAATAACACCAACACTGATAAATTTATTATATTTATTATTTTTATTTATCGTCATTCTCAAATAGGGGAATTTTCCAACTCTAGAAGGTAAGTCATGGCTTCTCGAAGTGAGGTACACATTCAGTTTCCTGCAGGTATATCGGGGTGTATCTTAGGGCACATTTACCCATTTAGGCAATGCAAGGGGTCACATAGGTGCAGCACTTTTACCTGGAATTTCAAGAGGATTAAAGTTGTTGAATTTTGGCCTTCTTCAAAGGTCGAGGCACAAGTGTAGCTAAGGGAAGGTAGGAGTTTCTACCGTTCCCCAGGTTAGCAGTGTTCCATGATTCCATCTCCCCTTGTGGCCCCTGGGGTGTTCCTGCTCTGTTCTTGGACTTAGGGGAGGTCTAGGATACCGTTTGTGAAACATTTGACTCCAGATGTGTTTTTACCATCTTTTCCTCCGTTCTCAGCCACAGGCATTCCAAACCCAGCAGGGGAGGTGAGCTGGGAGTTTACCCAGATCTAATGATGTTAGCAATATTTTTTGAACCAACTATGAGCCAGACACAGGGCTAAGGGCTTGCATATGTTCTGGTTACCTATTGCTGAATCGCAAAGTACCTTAAACCTTCATGGCTAAAGCAACCATTTTTATCATCTTGTGATTTTGTGGGCTGGAAATTCAGCTGGGTGATTGTTATGCTCTTTCAACTGAGGTCACTTGGTGGCTTTGAGCTGAGAGGCTAGTCTGATGGCTTCATGATGGCTTTACTCACACGTCTGTCACTTTGGCACAGACAGCTAGAAGGCTGGGCTCAGCCAGACCCTTCTCTGGCTTAAGTGGTGCTCAGGGCTCCAAGAGCATGTGCTCTAAGAGGGTTGTAAGACTGCATATCATCTAGCCTCCGAAGTCCTGAAACATTACTTCTGCCACATTCTGTTGCTCAGGCAGGTTGCTAAAGTCGCCCAGATTCAAGGGAAGGGAATTAGACTCACTCTCATAGAGAATTCTCATAAAGAATCTGTGGTCATCTTTCATCCACCACTCTATGGATTGTCTCATTTAGTCTTCATAGCATTACTTTTATTTCCATTTTGCAGATCAATAAATCTGATTTATTTGGTCACTGATTCATAGTACCTAATAAGCCACATACTATCTAAATAGAGTTAGTACTTTCAAAAGCATAATCTAAATGACCACTGAATCACCTTGGGGGTTCAGGCTTCAACACAGGATTTGGGGTCTGGGAAAAACATGCAGCCTGTAGCAGGTACGTAATGCACAAATTGTCTGATCTGTAGCTCACTCAATAGCTTGAAGGCCCCTCTGACTTTCAGGAGCGAACCCCTGAGATATCGCTTGGCCTGGGACTGCAGCTGAGTGGTTCATTTCATCACAAGAGGGCAAAACCGTATACATAGATTTTGAGCATCCTATAGTATTTCACAGTACTTGTGAGTGAGACATCACTTGGGGTGATTTAGCCTTCAAGCCTGACTGCTTTTCTTCTAAGTAAGAAGAAAAAGAAGGAGAAAGTAAAACAGAAGCACAGCTGGTTTGTGAATTAGAAGGTATCGAGGGGTTATCTGGAGATCGCTTCTTTCTCATTGCTGTGCAAAGAATCAGCACTTCTTTGTAGTTCCTGGCTTCATGGGGCCATGAAAGGAAGAGAGTTAGCACACCACAATTAGGATGGGGGACTTCATCTGGATTTGGAGGCACATCCTAGCTTGTCCTCTGTGCATTGGGTTTCTGGGCCCCACACTGTTTGGGGCAACATCTCTTCTTTGTCCTGGAGTATTTCCCTTTGCCTCCTATTGATAGGTAGTATATAATTTAAAGTGATTTGGGCTGCAAGTAACATAAACCCAACTAAAAGAGGCTTTATGGCAAGAAGTATTTATTAACCGGCATAACCAGAAGCCTAGAAGTAGGGCAGTTATAGAGTTGCTCAATTTAGTGGCTCAGTGACATTAAAGACAGAGGTCTTTCCATCTTTTTGAGTCATCATCCTTGGAGCATTGGCTTGTCTTCTTAGGATGGTTCCCTTCATGGTCCCCTGCTATAGTTCCATGTGCAGAAAGTAATGTCTTCTACTGAAAAACTTAACTTGCTCCTCATAGGTTGACTTAAAGCATTTCCCTAGCATAGAAATTTGCATGCAGGGAGGTTATCAGCCAGCCATCTCAGGGACAGCGACTACTGGGGAATGATAGGCAGGACGGTTCTGAGGGAGCAATAAGCCAACATGCAGTTGAAACAGAGGTCAGCCTCAGCTGACCCCCACAGGGCACTCTGGAGCTGGCTGGGTATTGACAGGTTCCCAAATTGAGGCAAGAGTCCCGGCAACTGTGCTTCTGCATTGACCAGTCACTGGATATGGGCTGAGCCTGACGAGGGACCATAACCTTAGACAGGACCCTTTTGGTAGCTATGGGAATGAGTACCTCTGTCCTGAAGAGGAATTTAGGTGCCACACCCAACATCCACTGTGTATATGTTTTTTTTATGAGCACAGACATGTTTCCCATATATCCCCTTGTATCCCCCTCGCCGGCACTGTTTCTCTTATCCATTTCTAAACCACTTATTGGTCAAGACAATGGAGTTACCATTGGTTGATTTTGACCAAAAAAGAGTCACACTCTAGGGATAGCTTGGGTTTCTCTTGATGGATATAGCTGCTCTGAACAAAGTGAATAAAATCCAGTTATGTTAGCGAGCAAGATGGAGGGTGGGTTGGCCATTCAGGGGCAACAGAAGCTGGTCCATGTAATTCTGAATATTTCTTTGATCTATTAATGCTGAACACAGTGAAGGGAATCCCAGACAAAAGGTGTCTAGAAATGTCTGCCTCTCTCAGTGCTTATAGGCAGAGCACACAAGAAGAAGATAAAGGGCTGTCTCCCATGGTAAGCATCAAGCTGTGGTTGCGGTGGCAATATGGGAGGAAAGCTTCTTCTCTTCCCCATATAAGCTTTGTTCAGAATGGTTCTTGTGGAGGTTGGCTGGTGGCCCCATTGTCCTTGTTCCCATGGAATCCAGATGGCCCTTAGAACATCAGTCAAATCTCTGCTGTGTACGGACATGTTTTGTTCCTCATTATGTCACTCTACATCATAGTTTGAGGTCCCCCCAGGACAGACTTTGAGACAGAGATTCAAATACAAGCCATTTATATGGGAGATGGAGGTGGGGAGGTGGGGATATGACACAGGAAAGGGATGGCAGAAGGATTGCCAGTTAAAATACCGGACGCCAGGTGAATTTACAATTCAGATAAAAAATGAAAATTTTTGAATATAAGCATGTCCTATGCCATGTTTTTCAGATAAAGAAGGAAAATTTTTTAGTATATATCCCAAATAATGCCTGGGGTATACTTATACTATATGAATGAATGAATGAATGAATGAATGATAGAATACATATACATGTATATATATCACTTTTATCTGAAATTCAGATTTAACTGGGGGTCTTGTAATTTGTTGTTGTTGTTAAATCTGACAACTAGAGTTGGCAGCCCACATTGGGTGCATGCTCAGGTCAGCTGCTGCTAGGGGCGACTGGAGCTGTATCCTGCTGGTACCCCTGGGAACCAGTGTAGAACACTCACACCCGTGAGGGAAGGGAGCTGCAGTATTTGTACACCCACTCCAGGGGTCTTTGTTTAGAAGTGAGGGGCGGGGTGGGTGCTGGTCCTGTGGTGGTGTTCTCTTGGCTCTGCTGACTTCTCCAAGCCTCTCTTGAGGGGCTTCCCTCAGGCAAACACATGTAGGTCCTGACACCTGGCAGTTGGCTGATGCCCAGGGAAGAGGAAAGGCCCAGATGGTATGAGCAGGGCACCCACAGTGCCTTGGGGCCTCAGTTACAGAACAGATGTCCTAGGACTAGAAATCACTGGAAGCATAGGCTTTGGAGTCGATAGATCTGGGCTGGAATTTTCTTTCTATCCCTGAATGTGTGACTTTGGACATATGACTTAACTTCTTGACTTCTTCTTATCGGCAAATTGGGGCTAAGGATACTTACTTCATAGGATTATTTTGAGGGTTACACAAATATATATATATACAATGCCCGGTCCCCAGTGAGTATTCAAAAAACATCTGGTCATAATGATGTTAAAATGTATAAGCTGTTGGGACACCCGGGTGGCTCAGTCAGTTAAGTGTCCACCTTCGGCTCAGGTCATGATCCCAGGGTCCTGGGATTGAGTCCCACATCGGGCTCCCTGCTCAGTGGGGAGCCTGCTTCTCCCTCTACCCCTTCCCCTGCTTGTGATCGCTCTTTCACTCTTTAAAAAAATGTATAAGGTGTAGAGATTAGACAGACGTAACTCAATCATCTGCCAGCGGTAGGCTTGGATTAGCCACCTCACCTTTCTGTCTCAGTTTCCTTCTCTGGAACTAGAGGATACCCCCCCGCTGGGGCTCCTGTGAGACGGGAAAGGTCTGAGGTGTGCTCGGTGCGCAGTGCCCAGCAGAGAGCAGACACTGGGATCCGTCAGTGTTGTACTTTCTCTTATTCCTTCCAGGAGCCGTGGGGAGGAGGTAAATAAGTTCACTACTACCTGGTCCGTGCCTGACCTGGGATTCAAGTCTGCTCAGTTATCTTCAAATACTGGATGGAATTCATAGAGAGGATGTATTAGACATAGGGCTGGGACTTCTGGGGAGGGGGAATCTGGGCAGTCATTAGGAATTACCAACCTCCTGGGCATATGTCCCCACCCTTGAGGTCATGCATGAGTGCATGACGTGCTTTGGTCAGTACAATGTGAGAGAGACGGATGGTGTGAGAGAGATTGACAACACTGGCCTGTGCCCCCATGTGCAACGCATGTGTTGTGTGTACCTCTCCATGCTGATCAGTGACGGCTGTGACAGTCAATGCTGAGACCCTGGGATGGGCTCTTGGCCAACCCAGCACAGAAGCGCCGTGTGTGCGAGAAATGATCTCTTCTATTTTGGGGGGTGTTTTCATAGCATGATGTCGCCCAGAGGTGACCAAGTGACATCAGCTAAATGAAGAGCGTCACCACACCTGATCCTTTACTCATGGAGTGTGCCTGCTTTCACACCACAAAGGCCTAGGTGAGTAGTTGTGTCCTTGAAACTTACTCCGTTTACTGTGTAGACCTTTATACAAAGAGTTTGCCGACCCTGCACCAGCCCATCCTGAATGTTACGGGGGTGATCCATCTTCTACTCTGTCTCACTGTGGGGTCTCTGTGGGGCCAGAGACCCTACATTTCTAATTAGTCACAAGGAATGTCAATGTTGCTGGTCCACGGATGACCCTTTGAAAGCAAGGCTCTAGGGTAGGGTTTCTGAACCTCGGCACTATTGAAATAGTGGGCTAGATGATTCTGGGTTGTGGGATGTTTAGTATCATCCCTGGCCTACGTTCATAGATACCAAGAGTTCCCCTTAAAATGTGACATCCAAATATGTCTCCAGACATTACCCAATGTCCCCTGGGGGGACAGATCACTCCTAGCTGGGGACTGCTGTTCTAGGATGTCTAAGGGGGTATCCAGTAGGCTCGTAATTATCTGGAATCCTGATAACCAGCTCTTGGTGAACAGAGTTGGTATCTCTTGCCTGTTGGGTCCCAAGAAGGATGGCAATGGTACAGAAGATAAGGACCTTCTCAGGCAGGACAGTCCAGCTCCTAGGGAAATGCAGAGGATGGGAAAAGGGTAAAGGGTAAAATTAGACTTTTCTGCTCTGCTTAGAAAAATGAAGATCTTTAAAAATGTTTCGCTGAAAAACCTGGATAAGACAGGTGGACAAACATGACTGGCGAGAAGATTTAGAATTGAAAACAGGAAGTCTAGGGGTGCCTGGGTGGCTCAGTGGGTTAAAGCCTCTGCCTTCAGCTCAGGTCATGATCTCAGGGTCCTGGGATCGAGCCCGCCATTGGGCTCCCTGCTCAGCGGGGAGCCTGCTTCCCCCTCTTTCTGCCTGCCTCTGCCTACTTATGATCTCTATCTCTCTGTCAAGTAAGTAAATAAAATCTTAAAAAAGAAAAAGAAAGAAAGAAAACAAGAAGTCTAACTTGTGGGTTATTCCCTGATGGCTGAAAGCCTCGTCCGATGACTTTGTCAGACAGGGCTTTGGAAGTCTGCTCGTTCTGGGCCCCTGCTACACCCCTTCTCCGAAATGCCCCCTCTTTTTCCCCACCACCCATGCACAGAAGGGCTGACTATCCTCTTCTCCTGACCCTCCGGTTTAGGGGAGAGAAAGGGAGCAACACCATCCTGTCCCCTTGCTGCCTATCCCGGGGGAATGCCGATTTATGTCTGCTGCAAGAGCAAACCTCAAACCAGGTGGGTGGCCACAGTGCATTTGTAGAGAGAAACAGCACAAGCCAATGTGCTTTGAATTCAGGGGGCAAGAATCACTGACATGTCTTAGTTTTCACCATTTGCATCTGACCACAAGAGGAACCCCGTGACAATTGGTTTTAATATTTTCTGTAGGCCCTTTGATACATAATATGGTTTATTACTCCATGTATTTTTCTGGCTTATCTAGAATGACTAAAGCCATATACTTGGAAACTTCCAGCAGCCCAGAAGTGGGTGGAGTACCCAGGGAAGGTCTTTGATGACTCTGCAATTCCACTCCTCAGGATGAACCACAGTAACAATGTGGGCCCGATCACACCAGATCTTTCTATATAGTTAGCACACGTTAGTGTCCACACGTGAGGTCCTATTCTAAGTGTGCAGGATGGTCCTGCTTTGTTGTCTCCGTGTAATATCAGGGCCAGGATAGGGGGAGGTGAACGAGGCAGCCAGGGTGCCTCATTTAAGGAGGAGCTCACCCTGACATGCGTGCTGGTGCAGGGTCAGCACTTGGACAACTGGGAGAATGAGTGCCTCCTTAAGTTTTGCACCCTCGTACCTCCCTTAAAGAAATACTCACTCCCTGGGTCCTGCAAGCATGCTCTAGGCTGGCTTCTTAGAGATCTTTCCGTGTCTATTCAAATGGCTCTCCCTCACCTTTCTTCATAGTACGGTTTAAGTGTAAATGGTAACTATTTTCTTTTATTTCTACTTACCCAGTGAGTATATGACAGGAACAAAACTACTTGGATACAACTTTTGGAGATGGCTCGTCTCCATCACCTTCTAGAAACTTCTATGCTAGTGTTGCTTGACTCTTGACCCCCTTCTTTGAGCTGCCCAGGTTAATGGGTGGGAGGAGAATGTTGAGAAGCTCCGAGAGACAAAGTAGATGTATATCGGAAAAGACTCAAAGCTCCTTGAGAAAAAGGCACAAAAGAGGAAAGAGCAGACAAAGTCTTTAGGAAGAAGCAGAAAAGGGGGATTTGGGGTGGACATTTGCCTCTGTTGAGCATTCAGGAAGAGAAAATTGAGCATATGTGATGTCCTGATTCAGTCTTTATGACCCTTTCAAGTCCTCTTAGGAGAGCCTTCCATTAGCCCTTCAAGTTTTCTGGAGGTGATTTTATGGTGTTTGGGATGCATCATGCCCTAGAACCCAACTCTAAGGCCAACTGACCATAACTGGGTTAAATGGCCATAACTGGCATCTCTTCGGTCAAGTTGATGTGAGATCACTGGGGCCTGGAAGGTTACTTATTTTTCAAACAAGCAGCATTCCCAGTAATAGGAAGTCATAGAGCAGGTCATAGACCACTTGGGGAAGCGGGGAGCCTACTCAGAACAATGCAAGTGAGCAGATACACACGAAATTTTGCCAGTGGTGTTCAGGGGCTCCTGGAACCCCAGAGGCCCATCCTGGGACCCTCTGTCAAGCACCGTGGGGAAACTTCTGCCTGATGATGCAGTCCCGGCCACCTGTAGATCAAATCACGTTGAAAATTTGCCAATGAAGGGAGCTTCACAGTCTCTAGAAGGACCTAGTGGAGGCAGAAAGGAACTTGAAACCTGAGTATTTTGGACTCTCCCACTTGACAGGAGGGATACTCAGGAGTTTGGCAGAAATTTCTGACCCAGAAATCTTACAATGGGAGTTTGTCTCTGAAATCCCCGTGGAGACCGTTAGTGGAGCAATTGGCAGGCCGTTGCTTTGCTAAGGTGTGCCAAGAGCTGTTCTGTTTTTAGGAGGCAGCCATCCAGAACTGGGAAGGGGCAGGCTAGAATATTCTAAGCCCCATGGAGGAGTCCCTGGTGGAAGATGAAGAAAAATGAAGATATAAATCCTTGGTGTCAGGGAGAAGCCTGGAAGACTGGAGCTTAGGACCAGTCTTGAAAAGATGTAAGAGGACACTGTAAGGGGTGGGGGTGGGGGTTCCCTCATTGTCTCAGAGTAGCTGACAATGGCCCAGAGCTAGGGAGAAAAGGCATTAGGTATGTCCTGCTTTCTTTTTTTTTTTTTTTTTTAAAGATTTTATTTATTTATTAGAGAGAGAGATTGAGAATGAGAGGGGGGAAGGTCAGTGGGAGAAGCAGACTTCCCGCAGAGCCGGGAGTCCGATATGGGACTCGATCCTGGGACTCCAGGATCATGACCTGAGCCGAAGGCAGTTGCTTAACCAACTGAGCCACCCAGGCACCCATGTCCTGCTTTCTGAGGTGAGTCCCACGTGGGAATGGGGAGGCAGCAGTCTGTCCTCCATCCTCACTGAGCTTCCAGAACTGGCCATTGTATGTCATTACTGCCTTTCTACACCCCAAGTGTTGATAAGAACAAAATGAGAAAGAAGAATGCGGTGGTTTTATAGGAACTGTAGTTCCTTTTCTTCCTCCTCCCTCTCCCCCTCCCTTCCCTCCTCCTGTACTCCCTACCTGCACAAGGCCTCTTCTTCCTTCGCTATGTCTTCCTCTTCCTCCTCCTCCTCCTCCTCCTCCTCCTCCTCCTCCTCCTCCTCCTCCTTCCTTGCCCCCTTTAAAAGCTGTGTCTTCCTCACTGGAGAGAGGAAGGGACCTTCTGCCTTTCTAAAGCCAAGTGAGGGGGATTGCAAGAGAATCTTGGTTTGTCTTAGCTTGAGTTCCTCTAGAAACAGGTCCAAAGACAAGAATGTTACTGCAGGCCGTTTGTTTGGGATGGGACCCCGGGAAACACTGGTAGGGGAAAAGGGCACTGAGTCCGGGAAGGGAAGGCAGCCTCTAAAAGGGTGTGTTACAGAGTGAGATGTCACTGCAGGCAATGAGATCTTCATCTCCTAGAGGTCTCCGAGCTTCAGTACAACATGCCTTCAGAGAGATTCCACAGAAGAGGCTGGGATATTTATTCACCAACTCTGGGTAGCCATTGATTAAGGGCTGGTCCCAGAGGGTGTTAATCTCCCCGGCAATTTCAGCCACCTGTGTGTTGGGCAGGGTGGACCCCAGCAGTCACAGAAAGCCTTCAGGCGAAGAGATTCCACTGCCGGCCACGGAAAGTCAGGCTTGTGCACACTAAAGTAGTAACAGCACAGGAGATCCATGGGGCGCTGCGACTTCTACTCTATTCGTGAATGTCCGCAGTGCATACAGGCAGCAGAGACTGACCTCATGGTCCCTGCTTGCTTGTTTGCTGGACCGCTGAAGCGAGCCCACACCCCTATGTGTCTTCATTTTGTTGACGGGCTCCTTTGCTGGGCAGAAGATTTTTTTGCTTGATGTTGTCCCAGTTACTTATTTTTGATTTTGTTGTTTGTGCTTTGGGTGTTAAGAATCAAAAAAGCATCGCCAAGACCTGTGTTAAGAAACTTTTCCCCTATGTTTTCTTCTAGGAATTTTATGGTTTCAGGTCTTAAATTTAAATGTTGAATCCATTTTGAGTTAATTTTGGGGACTGGTATATGATGGGGGTCCAGTGTCAGTCTTTGACATGTGAATGTCCAGTTTTTCCAAGAGCATTTATTGAAGAGACTGTCTTGTCTCTACTGAGTGTTCTTGGCTCCCTTGTCAGATATGAGTTGACCATACATGTGAGGGTTTATCTGTGGGCTCTCTGTTCTGCTTCATTAATCTGTGTGTCTCTTTTTGTGCCAGTACCCTACTGTATTGATTATTACAGCTTTGCGATAGACTTTGAAATCAGGAACGATGATGCCTCCAGCTTTGTTCTTTGCCAGGATCGCTTTGGCTATTTGGGGTCTTTTGTGGTTCACATACAAATTTAGGGATTGTTTTTTTCTATTTCTGTTAAAAATGCCATGGGAATCTTGATAGGGATTGCCTTAACTCGTGATTTTGAGTAGTACGGACATTTTAACAATACTAATTCTTCCAACTCACGAACAGGGGTGTCATTCCATTCATTTGAATTATCTTCAGTATCTTTCATCAAAGTTGTATAGTTTTCAGTGTAGAGATCTTTGACCTCCTTTGTTAAATTTATTCCTCAGTACTTTATTGCTCTTGGTGTTATTGTCAGTGGGATTGAGATCTTCTTAAAGTATGCCAGTCTTCCCTCCCCATCCCCACCCCATTCCCAGCTTTAAACAACCGAGGGCACCAAATCTCTAAACTGTGTTTGAGACTGAAATTTTTAAAAATCCAGAAGGAGTTAAGTAGAACCATATAATGGAATGTTGTACCGCAATAAGAGTGAACAAAGTGTAACAACATGCCACATCATGCATAAATTACATAAACAAAATGGTCGGTGGGGGAAGCTAGACCCGTGGGTATACACATTATTTGATTCCATTCACGTGAAATTCCAAAAGGAGCAAATCTCTGCTCTCAGAAGTCAAGGTAGTGAGTGGTACCTTGTAAGGGGCAGTGATTATAGAAAAAGGGCACAGGGACTTCTAAGATCTTGATCTTGTTTCATTTCTTGATCTGAGTGGAATTTACACTGATGTGTTCATTTTATGCAGATTTGTTGAGGTGTACATTTGTGATTCATGTACTTCTCTGTATACCTTTTATACTTGAATATGTTTACAAAAATTAACACAAAAATAATACGTCTTAGACCTTAGGATGAGCTCTTCTAGTAACTAAAAGTGGCTGAAAAGTCCTGGGATTGGCCCAAGACGTCACCAAGGGAGCCATTACCCGAAAAAGTGGGACTTCAGCCAAGTAGAGATGGGGGCAGCAAGATCCAGACATGACACATAACCTTTTGCTTCAACAAAAACTTTGAAGAATCCAACGCAAAGAGAGGAAATGAATAAATAAGAAATCCATTCTGAGATTATACCTCCCAACAGCCTTCGATTTTTTTTTTCCATAACCAGTTGCAAGTGTTTGGCAACAGCTTTACCAAGACTGTCCTATGAGAAAAGATTCCAGATGGGTAGGACATTTTCCAATCACTCCCTAGTCTCCAGGCTCTAAGGAGACTTGGCAGGGGCTAGCAGCGATGCAGCCCAACACATATGAGAGACCCATCGGCTTCTTCAACCTGCCCGCAAAATGTTGTGATGAACCATGCCGTGGCTGCAATGAGATCAAATGAAAGCAGTATGTTAAAAGAATAGCAGTGGCAGGTAATGTGCATATCACGAGTGAACAAGTCACAAAGGCAAGTCGGATTTCCCGAGGAGGAAATGTCACGTGGAATTGAGACGAAGGCAGAGTCTGCTGCTTTAAAGTTTCACCCTGAGTTTGCCCAGGGCTGGAGAAGGGGCATTAGAATGGCAATACCCACAAAGTGGGTTGTATCAGCCCCATTTTATGCTGAAGAAACTGAGGTTCTATGCAGTTTAGGAGAATCGATAAAGCTTGAACTGTTAACTAGTGCTTGGGTCTGCCTCAATCCACAGCTCAGGTGCTATATAATATTTATTCTTTAAAATTAAAGAACACACAGGGTGCCTGGGTCAATTAAGTGCCTGCCTTCGGCTCAGGTCATGATCCCAGGGTTCCGAGATCAAGTCCCGCATGGGGCTCCTTGCTCAGCGGGGAGCCTGCTTCTCCCTCTACCTGCCGCTCCCCCTGCTTTTGTGCATGCTCTCTCTCTCTGACAAATTAAAAAAAAAAATCTTTAAAATTAAAGTGCAGTTTACATGCAGGAAATCACACGTATCTTAAGTGTGTGTGATGAATTATTACATATGTGTACACCCATGCAAAAACCACCTAGATCAAGATGGGGGGCATTCCCCTCATCCCAGAATTTTCCTTTGTGCCCCTTCCTAGTCACTATCACCCCCAACATAAATACCTTTCTAATTTCTATCTCCATGGATTAGTTTTGTCTATTCTTGAACTTCACAAATGGCATCGTGTAACGTGTGCTGTTCTGGGTCAGGCTTCTTTGGCTCATAATGTTTTTGAGCTGGACCCGTGTGGGTACTGCTTGAATCAGTAGTTCCTGCATTTTTTATTGCTCAGTAGTACTTCATCGTAGGAATATACTGCACATTGTTGATTTCATTCTTTCCATAGCTACTTGGCTTGTTGCCAGTTTTTAAGGCCAAGTACTTTTAACACACATATTTTACTGCGTGTGGCTCAAGGCAGCTGAGTTACTTGTCAGAGCAGGGAGGACAGTTAAAGGAAAAAAGAACAGGGTTTCAGAGGTTGAGACCGTGAGCACTCAAGCTAAGAAAAAAACCGAAGCTGAACTGGACCCTTTTCCCCTTGGCTTTCTGTAAGGCTCACAGTCTGGCTTCCTGCATTCAGACCTTTGCTTAGACAGCCCAGGCACAGAGGGACCACCCCCCCGCCACCTCTTAGATGGGCACCGCTCAGTGGGCTAGATGACAACACGGGTACGATTGGCAAAATCCGGACTGTGGGAAATTCCATAGACACATGACCTGGTCATTTCAACAAAAATCTGCAAGACACAGAAACAAAGAAGAGAAATGGATGGGGAGCCTATAGACAGAAAGATATGTTTGAATCAGAATCAAAATAAGGTTGATATGGCGTAAGCAAGCAAAATAAGCATGACAGTGAGGACGTGTGAGTGCTCGTGGACTGTGAGCGTGTCCTAGGAAACCCTTGTTCATGTTTTAATAAGTGTGACGATGGTGTTGGGGGTCACATCTTGTAAAAAAGCTCTTTGTATTTTAGGGTTAAAATAAGTACACCCCTCCACTCTTAAAAACTTTGTCTTTCTCATTCTGTTTGAGGATAGGTAGCAGCACTTCCCTCTCCTGACATTATTCCTTTTTTGATTTTTGAGTAGAAGCTTCATAAAGGCAGGGACTTTGTCTTGTTCATAGCAATTTATACCAGGACCTCAAACAGCACCTGGCGTATTGAAGGACCTCAATAAATAAATGAGTGCACAAAGGGTTTGAGCAAATAAAATGTCGAAGAAATGAGAAACAGGGGAATGACGAGGCCAAGGGACACAGTTTCTGCAAGCAGAGTGTCTCGCAGTGAGAACGCCTGGCTGCAAAGGGCAGGTTTGTTACCAGGATTGATGAAACGCTCATCTGTGCTTGACCAGAGATAAAAATCACCCTCCCCAAAGGATCCCTGAGTTTGAGCTGTGGGCTGTGTTTTTGTTTTTAGCAGCTGGGATCCACCAGGTGAGCCCATGACAAGGGCAAGGGCCGCGACGTTTGAAGACATGCTCTGTGAATGCATTACTGAGTCATCCTGGGCATCTCCTGTCACTTCTCTGAGCCTGCTTTTTCTGTTGTTAAGAGGAGTTCAGTTGTACAGCTACCCACAGGAGTTTTGAGAGGAGCAAACAGGGATATTGATGTGGGGGGGGTCCTAAGACAAACACTGGATGAACCCCCTTCCTCTTGTCCCCCAGTAACTGGGGGCAGGTGCCTCTGGGACCACAGTTGGATAAATGACACAGATCCAGTTCACTTGATACACAGAGGGGATGTCCCAAAGTTTGCCTAAGACAAACGGCTAAGATGAAAAATTGCCTTTGAAAGTTCTTTGGGAAGGAGCTTCACTGGGGGGTGGGGAGGGGATAGCCGTGTGTCTATGTGTGACACAGATTTCTGTGTCCTAAATGAGCTCTTGATGAAGGAGGTAGACACTAGGGTCACTCTCTGTCTCACTGAGGAAGGCACAGAAAAACTGGGACTGGCTGGGGAGCACCTGCTTGTGGACCTGGGCAGGATCTGAACCCAGGCCACTCGGCCCTGGAGGCTGGGTCCTTAACCCCCATGCTACGTGGCCTCTAGTGGAAGACCTCCAGCATCCTCTCTTGACACAGCAGTGCATGGCATAAAGTGGTGTTAGGAACATGAATGGGGAATCAGCACACAAGCTGACCTGAGGATAGGGAGAGGAGAGGTGAGGACACAGTCATGATGACCACAAAAATCCAGGTGGTGGGGAGATGTGTAGCCTTGGCCCAGCTTTCCACTTGTCACTGGTCCCAAAGGGCAGGAGTAGTGGAGGTTAGTCTTGCTTAGAAATGGATTCAGCCATCAGTCCTTGGTCTGAGCTGCTCATAGTTCAGAGGGGCTGGTTGCTCTGAGTTTCTCCTTGTTTGTTGCTTTTCTGTTCCTCCTTGGGTGTAGGTGTTAAGAGGTGGCGGAATAGGACCGCCCCCAATAAGCCCCCAGTAGGACCCCGGGATGAAATCTCTCCACCTGAAAATCAACAGGGGGCCGACCACCATGGGTCAGCAGGGACTTGGCCAGGCATGTCTGTAGATCCCTGGGGGCCTGAGAAGAAGCAGCGTGATTCCTGGTTCTCCTCCAGACCCTGCAACTGCTTCCCCTCCTCCCTCTTTCCTGCTAGTAAGTTTCAGTCTCTTTCTAACCCCTTTGTTTTCCTAAAGGCAGCAGCTCTCTGTTTCTGCTTTGGCTATTACCTCTGAGAAACCAGCAGCGAACTGCCAGATAGCTGCTGGGGGCTGCGAGCCCGGATTCAGGCCTGCCCCTCGGATGATTCATCTCCCCTAGGAAGAGCCCTCCCTCCTCCAACCCCAGAGCTGCTTCAGAAATGGCCATAAAAGCTTGTATCAGTGTCGCTTGTGCCTTTCCCCATCTTGCTCCAATCAGCCCGCTCCTCATCCTCCCATCCTCATCTGTACCTTCGCCGGGATTCCTGTTCATTCATTCATGCTGTCTCTGCCACAGACACGGACAGTACCCTGCCTGTGTCCGCCGGCCCTCTCGCCTGGACAGGCAGATCTGGCTGAACGATGGCTGAGTGCCATCACTGCCTGAAGGCTTTCTCTGGCTCCCTGAGGCAGCTCAGCCACGGTTCAGGACAGGCCAGAAACTGCAGGGTGTGGATGGTCCCCAGCAGCCCTCAGCTGATGCGTGGTGAGAGTTAGCGGCTACGTGCCCTTTATCCAGGCAGCCATAAGGTGTGATCTGTACCGTGTGCCAGGTCGTGCGTAGCAGTCATGGACATGCGCTGTGCAGGTCCCTTCCTTGCCTGCTTTATTTCCCCTCCATCTTAAGTCTCTTCCCAAAGTAACGACTCGCACTGGCATCCTTGTCAGTGGCAGCTCGACCTAGGTCACCGTTTCAGGTGATTCGCCCGTGATGGCATGCCCGGTACGGGCTTGGCCCTGTCTTAGGCAGTGGAGGTATGACAGCAGAAGGATAGGCGTGCCTCCAGATGTCGTGGAGATGATAGTCTAACAGATAGGGGAGTTGCTGGATGTTACCAGACTTGCTAAGTTATTAAGAAAATTTGAGTTGCTACCATGTGGCAAGCCCCGTGCCAGGCTCTGGGGATGTGGGGGTGGGCAAGGGAGACAAGGACCCTTCCTTTACTGGGATGTACATGTGGGTTTTTAGATTGTATTTATTTATTTGTCAGAGAGCGAGCACATACACACAAGCAGGGGGAGCAGCAGGCAGAAGGAGAGGGAGAAGCAGACTCCCCACTGAGCAAGGAGCCCAATGTGGGGCTTGATCCCAGGACCCTAGGAACATGACCTGAGCCGAAAGAACCAACCGAGCCACCCAGGCATTCCTGGGGTGTACGTGTTAGTGTAGCAATTGAATGACTGTGAAAACATATTGGTTCTAAGTGTTAGGCTGAATCTAATGTCGCTCCTTTAAATTGGGTGCTCAGGGAAAGTGGTGTTGAGGCTGAGGTATGAATTGCAAAAGGAGGCAGGTGGATAAAGGTAAGACAGAAGGAGGTCACAGCTAAAGGGGGGAAAACAAGCAAAAACAAAAGAAATGTCCCCGTGTGAATTAAGTAGTTGCCTATAAGCAGTGCAGTGACTAAGGGTGGTGCCTGGGGCAGAGTCCAGGCTCAACCAAGGAAGCCAGCCTGGTCTGGGAATTAGGACAGACTTCTCTGAGAAAATATGAAGGAAACCTAAATCTGAACAATCAGAAGGAGTAAAGAGGACTGGGAAGAGAAAGAGCCTTCCAAACAGAGAGATCATCATGTGCAAAGGGCCTAAGGCTGGCGATAGCATGGTACATTCAGCATAGCTGAGTAGGAAATCAAGGGTAGAGGGCTCAGGATGAGGCTGGAGGGGTGGCATGATGGTGTTGTAGCTGAGTAAATATTCACTCTCCTCCCTGCCCCTTTAGGGATAAGCATACTTGCCCATTGACTTAAGGTTTGGCTTTGTAGCTTGCTTTCCTCAATGAAATGTCAACAGTCACGACATAAGCAGAGACCTTAAATGTGTTTGAGCAGTTGGACTTGGCCTCTAGCATTCCTCGATGTGGGAGACCATTAGGAGCTTATATAGGAAGTCCTTTTACCTGCTCAGGTTGGTCCGTTGGCTTGGGAGACCACGTCTATGCAGTTGTCCTACAAAGGCGATATGGTAAAGATGGATGGATAATTGCTGGGCAGCTGAAAAGTTGCTTTTTTTGTCAAGAGAAGGGCGCCACGCTACTGGGAATATGCCTTCATGGGCCAGGAATCCTGAGCTTGTCCTTTCTCATCGGACCCTGGGGATCCCCAGGTAAACGGTCCATCTGTGTGCATAGTGTAGGATGTTTATTTGGTGGGAAGCCACTTCCAGACTTCCACAGTGGACAACTTGTGGGCAAAGATGTAAGGGGGGGCAGAAGTGAAGGTACATATCCTGGCAAATGAAGAGAAAAGCATTCAAACAGAGGCATAGGAGAAAGAAAATGTGAAGCCTTAAAAAAAAAAAAAAAGGTAAGCCTTTCAGAACAATAATAGAAGGCTGGCCCCCATCTCGGCTCCCTGCAAAGAGCCTGCTTCCTCTTGGGAAGCACGCCCCCGCCAGCTTGGTAGTTCGGCCATGGGAGAGCCTGTTCTCTAAGAACAGGAATCTTTGGTGTGGAAGAGAGTGGATAGCTTAGGAATAAGCAGATGAGAAACTGTCTGGGAGGAGCTCTTTAAGACTGACGTCAACAAATCCAATCTTGGTGTGGGTCGGAGTGAGGGAGGGGTCTTATGAGGAAACTTCAGCAAAAGTTCCAGCCTTCTCTTTTCCGCCCTTGGGAGAACTAGATTTCCCTCATCTTCTTAGAAAAATGCTTCTGGAGGCAACTAATAGCAAAAGAAATAGTAGAGTCATCTAGTTCTTGCTGACATCCTGCTTTCATTGCACTCCTGAGCCTTGGGTCTAGAGCCACTCCTATGATGTCATACCTGGTCCTTTGCAGCCAGGACAGAGGAGGGAGAGGGAAAGGGTGAAGCTGGTGGAAGCTACGAAGTCTCACCTCACCGAGGATGGAAAAGCTCTCTCCCTTGCCCTCATGTGTGGGCACAGAAGACCTCCCAAGGTGGGCACTGAAGCCTGACTCCCACTTCAAAAAGCTCCATCTGATTCTTCTCCTGTGGCCATTTAGGATCAGAGAATGTTTTCATCCCCAAAGACCAGACCCCCATTTTATGTCTCCACAGCAGCCTGTGACTCCCTTTGCTAGCCTTAGGATTGTACTGTCCCCTGTCTTGACTGTAGATTCGGAGAGTACTGAGGCACTCAGTACTAGTACTTAGGCCCAGTGGCTAAGGTAGGTTGCGTGGCCTCATGTACTTAGCTTGGGAGAGGTTCGGAGCACTAACCAGTGACTCCTTTTATTCATGTGACAGACATTCTTGATAATCTACTCTGTGCCAATCACTGGAGTTACAGAAGCTAACGCAATGTCTGGTAGGTGAGAACAGTGCTTTTCAAGTTATAGATGCCAAGGCACATAGTAAAAATGATAATTTTATATGACATACTCTAATATGCTCTCAGGCTAATACAATCTCTTTCCTTTTCTGGCTTTACTAAAGCCCCTCTTCTGTTACCTTTGTTTGGTTCAGACCATGGGCCCCAAAGAGCCTATTAATAGGCTAGAATCTGTAAAGGGGTCACCATGTAAATAGTAAAAACTTTGAAATAATCTGAATGCCCATGTTAAGAGAAACAGATTCAGAGACAGATACTTGAGTACATTTTTCGAAGGGGAGACAGTCCTGGAAGGGAATGGAGAAATGACGCAGGGAAGAGAGGCCACTAATGGAAGATGTATTGCTACGTCAGGTACCACTGTGGTGGGCACTCAGAGCTGGTTTCCATGGGGAAAGCTCTGGGACCTGGTGCAGAATGCACACCTCAGAGTTGCCCCACCCAATGGGCAAGGGAGCTGGAGTATTTACATGCTAAGCCCTCCAGTGATTGGCCAAGAGCTGTTCCTGGCAGGTATTAATTCTCAGTACTTGCCCCTGCTGCATTCTGCAGTTCTGGAATAAGACTTCCAATGCAGAAATATGTATGCCTACAGTGACATTTGACTGGAGCACACAGAAATGTTAGGGACATGGCTGGCACAATGGCAGAGATTGCTGGGCCCATTAGGAAGGGGCTGTGAAAAAGTTGTATACCACATGATTTCAAGCAATGGGTAATGTACAACTATACTCACCCACACAGAAATGCTCAGTAACGTACTGTCAAGAGAACAAAAGCAGCCTACAAAACATTGAATAGAATTAGACCCACATGTGACCTGCATACAGGAAGGCAAGGACAGGTCTAGCCTGAGGCAGAGAGGTACTTGCAGATTCTAGAAGGGGCATCAAAAAAAATTAGAATCAAGATAAATAATATTTCCATGCAATATTTTAAAAATATGAAAATTAATGCAAAAATGTTATGATGAACAAAATAACATTTAAAAAAAAGTCAGGATCTGGCCCTCCATTTCCACGACTTGGCATTATTTACTTCATCTTAATCCCACCCCTGTTGGATTTTGGCCCCTTAAAATTTGGATTACTTGCGGTAAAGAATTGAGGAGATGCTCTGGTCACCCTCTTCTTCCAGCCCTCGAGCCTCTTGATAATGCCTGCCTTGGCCGATCCCAGCCGCTGCTGACTTTCAAGCTTGAGAAACCCGACTTGCAGGGGACAGTCTCTCCCCTTCTCTCCTCCCTTTTCCCAGCTGCTGGCTTAGCCCTGCACACAGAGTAGGGAAACTGAAGGGCAAGGAATATATAGAAGGATCTGAAGGCCCAGGGCTAGTACAGTTCCCTTGGGAGCCACAATAATTTGCTGGCCGAAAGAACTGGTTCCAGAGCAGGCTAACAAAAGCCCTAGCAACTGAGACTTTTGTCTTCCAGTCCTGGTCATCGGCGGCCAGTTAACAATGCCAGTTATTTGACAGTCCTCTGGGACGACAACCTGCGGTCACGCTGACCTGGCCAGGCTCTGGTTCGAGAGCTGAGAGCACACAGCCAAACGCCAAGTAATCAAAGCCAACTTGTTAAAACCACGCCATCCTGACCTCTTGCTCCCAGACAGTGGGTCCAGTGCCAAGAGCTTTCTGATCCCGGCTCCTCAGGGAGTCTGTGTACTGCGTGCTTGTGCAGCCAGCCCCTTCCCAAGTGGCGATCTCCGGCAGTCAGGGATCAAGGGGTCAAAGTATGCATCTTCTCTCCTGTGGCTCAATGTGGTGCTGCCCACCTACCCTCGTGGGGGAATAGAGAACCGTGAGTTCTGCCAGGTCTTTCTGGGGCAGTGAACAGAAAGACCAAAGTAGCTTTGAGGAGTGTAAACTGAAGGACAGAATGGAATTCTATTTCATTCGAACATTCCATTGATCCTCAGTAGTGTTCTTTTGGGGGGAATGTTGGCCTGTGCCAGTGTGAACAAAATAATGTTTCCGTCTTGACTGAGTCATTTGGCCAAAGTATCAGTTTCATAGCCAATGTTCAGACTGATGCACATGACCTTTAATTTTCTTCCACAGAAGGCTGAAGCACAATGACTTGTTGTCAGGGCCCTGGCAACTGGCAGTGGTGGGCTTTCTTTGTGTTGTTGGACTCAGTGGCTTCCATTCCCCCCCTACCTAAGGTACTATAATGAATGTGTGTAGGGAGGTTCAAAGGCAAAAAGTAGGGAAAGGCAGGGGGTTGAAATATTCCTCGACCAGTGTGAGTATCTTATTGAAAATGAACAAATCAGGAATGCTGTTTCCCAGGATAACTGAACAGTGACCCTGTATTCCATGGGGTCAGAGAGGAAGAATTTGATCTATAAGTTCTCATCACACTTCAGGACCCAGTCTGTTGGAAGCTGTGGTTCAGGATCATGGGCTCTGAGTTCTAGTCCTGGCTACACCACTTTCCTCTACAGGTGACTTCGCTGAGACTCATACTCTGCATCCATAAAATGAAATGTAATAGTACCCAGCACATAGTGGTGTGGCAGCTGAATTCAACCATGCCTTTGATCACAGTCTTTGAAAAACAGTAAGAGCTTAACAAATGCTCTCTTTTATTATTATTACCAGAAAAGGCCCATCTGGAAGATCTGTATTAAATATTGGCTCCATTTTCTCCAGCAAGCCCATAACTCTGGGTCAAATGCCTGTAGTCAACATTTATGAGTTTGATACATGTAGTGCATGTCACAACCCAAGAAGGATGGCGGGAGAGCAGAAGATGAATAACTGTTTATCTGAAATCCCAGCCTGCCTTGCCGTTCTTCACCCTGCGCAGTTCTTCTTACACTTACTCTGTCCCGTCGTCTGTGTGATGCCAGTCCAGAGTAAAACACCAGATACTGTCTGGCACATAGTAGGTGTTGAGTAACTGGATCCATTTGTCTTTCGTTGGATCTGCCCCAACCTCAGCCAGCCCAACCCTGAGACAAAGCCTTGAGTGTCTGCACTCTCTTTGGGAGTTGACCTCAGGAAGCCCTGGTAGAAAGCCAAAACGAGGAGGTCGGGGGGTAGGGATGGTGCATAAACAAGCAGGTCACTGCTGTGGGTCAGCTGTTCTGGCTGCTATGGACAACTGCTGTATAGGGCCAATCCCCCTGGTACTGGTATGAGGCACTGGGGAACATGCAGTTGCCTCACTCCGGTGGGGAGGAAGCGGGAGACGGAGCCATCCATTCCCATCCATCGCTGGCTGAGCGCTGCTTCCAGGGACGTACTCCTATGGCCGGAGCCGCAGGGGGCTGCGGGAAAGCCAGCAGGAGTAGGGAAACCAGTCCCAAAGAGACATGAGCCGGGCACTGGCTGCTTCAGCTGCCCCATCCTAGGAGTGCTGACCTTTCGGATGACATTCTGCATTTGACTCAGGATATGTACTGCTGTTAAATAATTGCCAGATCTCACAGGATGATTTCATGTCCCTGTAATGCCCTGGGGGCATGGGTCCTGTTAGGGCAATGGGATTTCTGCTATGTGGGCACAGCTACCTGTAATAAATCTCCCTTGAATGGATTGCCTTTTCTTGAAGTTTGCTGCAGAGGCCAAGAGCCAGGGCTCACTCTCTGCGTTATCCACAGAATAAGCCAGCATCTGGATCCTGGGGTTTCCATGTGATAAGCACTGAGCTGAGCGATTAATGTCCTTAAGAGTTCACCAAGAACCATGGCTTTTGGTCAAGGTGACCTTATAGGCCTGGGCTGACAACTGAAGAGTAAACCACCGAAGTGAAGGCTGCTGACATGGGGATACCACGACTGAGGTCTCCATGGCCATGTTTGGGGCCTTTCTATGTTCCTTGGTTCTTCTAACTGAACACTATCATTCATTGAGCTATTTTTCTATGCCAGCCTCTGAGCTAAGTACTTCTCACATTTATTATGTCAAGAGGCAAATAGAAAGGTTATTCCTGTTTCACAGATGAGGAAACAGAAATTACATAACTTGTCTAAGGTCATAGAATCAATAGGGGACAGTCCAGCTGAATCTAGGTTTCTCTGACTTCACAACCCAGTGTTAACCCCACTATAGTAGAGTTTGTGTGCAGGTTTGCCCGTTTTAACCCTGAAATGTTATTCCCAGTAGTATAGTAGTAAACTGGTTCCAGGGAGTAGTGTTGAGGGAGTAAGGTGGGGGAGGGTAGAAGGTGCAAGAGACCAACCCTGATTTGTAGCCTCTGCCAATTTCTGTGGTGTAAATACTCCCACCATGGCCAATTTCAAGCTACCAAGGCTTTAACAACCAATTTAAAAAATTCCTCAATATTTAGCAGTTGGCTTGCACAAGCCAGTTTGAACCAGCTCCAGCACAGTGCTGTTGGCACCACATTCCCAAAGGTCTCAGTTACCAAGATTTCTGGAGAACATTGTTGCATTAGCTTCTTAACTATTCCACTCCTTGCCCTGGGGCTCTAGGATTAGAAATAAGATGCCAGCATTCATTCGTTCATTCATTCAAAAAATAAAATAGAAGTATTGAAGAGGCACAGGGGGTCCAGTGGGGATGGAGGGTCCCAGTCTACCTTGGGTTGAGTTCCTCAGAAGCAGACCTAGAAGCAAGGATTCGAGTGACTTAATTGGGAAGTGTCTCAGGGAAAACTGATAGGAAGGTGGAGAGTAGTGTGGTAGGAAGCCCAGTCCTATAGAGGGTGCCTTTGATTCAGTTTTGTTGGGAGAGCTCTGGAAAAAGAGTGTGGTACACTCAAAGTGTATTGGTGGGGAAAGGACAGGTTTAAAGTATTAAAACTTGCTACCCCCACCTGTTAGTCATTGGTTAAGGGCTCTCCCCAGAAGGACATACATTTTCAGGCACTTCCCATTCTGCACTGGTACAGACCAAGCTGGCTCTACCACCCCCAACAAAAAGGCAGAGATGTGGGTTGGTGGGAGCCCCAGCACATCTGGAGCTCATGCACCTGATCGTAGTAAAGGGATCTGAGGGTTTAGGTGTAGAGTTCTGAGAGTATCTGCTTTCCAGTCATTCATTCAAGCAGTGTTTGCTGAGCAGCTCCTGTGTGCCAGGCATTGTCTTGGGCTCAGGGGAGAGAAGACTGGGTGCACAGAGCCAGGGTTCATGTTCTTCTAGAGCCCACGGTCTGGAGCAGAGGGGAGTCTGAACAATCCAGCCTGCAAATAGATCATTACAAATTGGGATAAATGCCATAAGGAGAAGTATGGGGTCTTAGGAAAGTGTATAAGACAGACAATTGGGCCTGGGGATGGGGAAGGCATCCTTCATAGTTTGACAGGGAAACTCTTAGCTTTCACCCACTGTCTTGAAATAGTGTACAGGGTAACAGTGAATCCTCCCTTGTCTTTGAGCTCTTTCAGGTGCTGGAAGCCTTGTACCAGAAATACAACAGGGACACCCAAACCACAGTTCACTTTGGTGCTTGGTGATTCACAGCACCTAAATCACCTATTCCAACTTACATTGTAGTCATTCCTAACTAAAGCCCTGTACGTTACTCTAGTCATTCATAACTCTTCAGTGTGCATTTAGTCATAGAGATCTTGGGACTTCCATACTTCTGACCACTATAAAGCCTGTTGACTCTAGAATCAGAGTGCCTGCTTGCTGGATCACCTCCTTAGCTGTGTACCCTTAGGCAAGTAGCTTACCCTCTCTGTGTCTGTTTATTTGTATGTAGAATAGGAGAAATAGCACCTACTTCACACTAGTTCTTTTGTGAAGAGTAAAAGGATAAGAGTTGATGTATGCAAACCGTTTAGCACAATGTCTGAGCACATTCTAAATACTTAATAAAAGGCAGGTATTATTTATATTATTGGATATTAGCTTTGACATGAAAGGATAGCCTTGATACATTTTTTAAAAAGATTTTATTTACTTTAGAGAGAGAGTGAGTATGAACTGGAAGAACAGTATAGGAGGCAGAGGGAGAGAGAAAGAATACGAAGCAGACTCCGTGCTAAGCAGGGAGCCCCACATGGGCTTGAGCCCACCACTGAGAAATCATGACCTGAACTGAAACCAAGAGTTGGACGCTTAACTGGTGAAGCCACCCAGATGCCTCTATCCTTGATACTTTTTAAGTGAAAAAATAATTCATGCATAAAATAGTTTGAATAGATGTTCTTAAACTTTGATGTCAGAACTCTTTATACTTTTAAAACTACAGGACTTCAAAAACCTTTTATTGAACTGTGGGTTTAAAATATTTATTAATTCCTTAAAACCATAAAAATAAGCCCATTACATGTTCATACATTGTCTTAGTTTGGGCTGGTATAACAAAGCATCATAGATGAGGTGGCTTATAGATAAGAGAAATTAATCCTCACGATTATGAAGTTTGGAAGTCCTAGGTCAGGGGTCTTATGAAGACCCTTTTCCAGGCCGAAACTACTGATTTGTCATTGTCCTCACATGTGGAACACGGAGGGTGAGAGAGCTCTCTGGGGTCTCATATATAAGGGCATTGATCACATTTGTGAGGGTTCCCCATTCATGACCTAATCACCTCCCAAAGGCCCCACTCTGTAATATGAACACACTGGGGATTAAGATTTTAACTCAGGAATTTGGGGAGGACATGAACATTTAGCCTATAACACATCTAAATTACATTTTTATGAAAAATAACTATTTTTGAGGCAAAAATCTAGTTTAAAAATATGATTGTTTTACCCCTTTGCAAGTCTTTTCAGTGCCTGTATTAATTGAAAATAGCCAGATTCTCATATCTGTTTTGCATTCCATCTGTTGTGATGTGTTGTTTTGGTTGAAATATATGAGAAAAATCTAGCTCCACACAGTTGGAAAAGGAAGGAAAATTTTAATAGCCTTTTCAAATAATTGTGATAATTTGATATTATATGAAAACTTACCAACTGGTAGTTTTTTAAAGGTTAGATGCAATATGAAATCTAAAACTAGATCAGTAAACTTTTTATACAATATTATATTAAAATCAGTTGGCCTGTGTTATATTTTAAATGGCTCTTTTACCCATGCATGATTTTGTGACATCATTTGGAAAATCCTGGTTCACTGAGTTGTGGAGATCTTTCAAATGTTGACACATTTCATTATATAATATCAAAATGTCCCGCTTGTTAATATCAACACTGATCTCATCAGAAAAGTCTTTAAACACAGGAAATCTGTCAAGCACATAGTAGAGGATCCAAGTTTTTCAAAATTCCAATTTTTGCTTGAAAGCTCAAATTTTTCATTGGCAACAGATACTGTCAGTTGCTTTCCTTGAAATGACAAGCCACTTTGTAAATTTTTTGTAAAAATTTTCTGCCAAATTTTCAAGAATGCAATAGCCAAAGCTTGTCTGACAGTCATACTTTCAAGTAAAAATGATATTTCATGAAAAATGTGGCTAGTTGAGCTGGCAACGCAAATATCCCGCAAACATTTTTCTTTGAGACAACCATCATATACAATATGCAGTGGAAGTGATTTGTGCATTCTTCCTGTTTCATCACCAAGAATATATTAAAAAATGTTCTAAAAAAAAATGTGTTCTCAAGGGTAGAGATTTAATAAAATTAATAATTTGTAATGCTTCCTCAAGGACAGTTTTGAGAAAAATCCAGTTTCATTTAACTGCAAATGTGGAAGTGATGAACCCAATGACTGACCACGATTTATTGGTGCTATGTCTTGATTTGTGCTAAGGTGCTAGTCTGACCTCCACCCCCCCCCCAGCTGCTTTTGTACCATCAATGCAAATCACACAGTGAAAAAGGCAAATAATGTCCTAGTGCTACTATGAAAATAACCTTGACCCGAGCACTTTCTGAACAGGTTGCAGACTCCTTAGGGTCTGCAAGTCACATTATGAGAAATGCTGGCTTAGAAAAATGTACACCAAACTGCTGAAGCATTTATTTTGAGGAAGAGGTATGTAGGGGCTTTGGAGTGGGTGGTAGGTTTTTACTTCTGTATTCATTGCAGTTTTTACATTGATCATATGTTGTCAGAAATAAAACAGAAGATATTTCCATTTTAGAAAAAGTATTAAAGAGACTTCCATTCTGGTCTTAGGCCTTTTTTTCTGAGAAGTAGGCATCTTTCCATCCTCCTTCAGGGAGCCATGAGAACCTAGGTTCCCAGTATTGGAAGGAGCACTAGAATTAATTGTCTCTTCCAGGCAGTGGTGGCGAAGGTCAGTAGAGGTGATGGGGACCCAACACTAATGCACTCCCCAGGTCCTTTGATCATCTTCTGTGGAAGACTTCCTAGACTCCTTATCCCAGCTCCAGCGTTTCCTAGCCATGACCTTGGGAAAGTTACCTAACCTTTCCGTTCATCAGTTCTTTCTTGGCAAAAGAACAATAATATTACCTTTATCTTATAAGGTGGTAAGGATTAATGAGTACCTGAAGAGTGTCTGACACATAATTAATGCTTAATAAACGTCAGCCTTTATGAAGATTATCACTCTAACAGCCAAGGTGGTTTTTCTTGCTGGAAGTTTCCAGCATGGTCAGCCGTTCCACAGTGCCTTCCCTGCTGGTATCCATGGAAAAAGTCTCTGCAGTGATGAGTCCTGGCCATTGAGCATGAGCTCCTTTGTGGCTGTATATGGAAGTGTCTCCTCTGAGACTTTAGGTCTCAAGGGTTTGAGCCAAAGTATGGTCTGTTGTTCTCCTTGCCTCTGAAACCAGGACCTGAGGACATCCCAGAGAACTGGCCTTGGTTCAGAGTACCTGGCCTGATTTGACAGTTCAGATCTGGTGAGGGCAAAGAGAAGTCTTGAGATTTCCACCCATCCTTAATATCACATAAGCTTAAAGCTTCCCTCCCATGACCCCTGTTCTTCATCGTATCAGAGGTCATTGTTCTCACTAGGGTTCAGCAGGGCCCTTTTGCAAGTGAGTTGACATTATGTTAGCTGTTATGAATCACCAGTTTGTTTCTTCTTTTAACTTTTCTCCATAGAGTGTGGGCAAGGCCATTGTTTCTGCCTCAAGCCCCTTCTAGTTCCAAATGTCATTGGAATTGCACATTGAAATTGACATTCTCCTTTTCTCTGTGGAATGATATATTCGTTCCCATGAGCAGTTAGAGACAGGATAGGGAATAGCATGAAGTCACCTACTGAACAGCTCTTGAATCAGTCTGTTTCTTTTTCTCTGATCCTCCCACAACTTAGCCAGAAGTCCCTATTTCCTCTGTTGGGATTTTGGCAACGGCCTGGCACCGGATCTGCGAGCCTTCCCTGGTAGTCCCCTCACCAGCGAACAAGCAAGTCTGCAGTGGCTGGGGCCTGGAGGAAAGGCATGAGTGGAGGCCCAAACCTGGGATAGTCCCACCTCTAGCTCCACATATGTGTGGACCCCCCCAGATCTGCAGTTCTGAGCACTGTCCCCTGTACACGCACGGTTGCGGGTGTGTCTATCCCAGGGCTGTGGCCCAGGCCACGGCGGCCTCCCTGGAAAGGCAGAGAGACCAGAGACCGAGACTTGCAGATGCCCTACAGGTAGTTTTGGGGCCTTTGGAGCAGGAAATTCTGAGCTCTGGGTACTAGGACTATAGTCTAGAAGGGAGCACAGGCTCTAAGTCATGTGTCCTCTGCCACTTCAAGGTCCTTGACCCATGAGGAGGGGACAGAGGAGGCCAAGGTTGGGTTCTTGTGAAGCATACTCTGAGAAAGGACATGAGTGCCCATGTGTGAGGGTGGGACGGTCTGGAAATCTAACATGTGCCTCTACTAAAGCCCTTCAGTGGCTCTTCTCAGCCACAAGAGCCAGCCCCCACTTCTTGGTCTCCCAGCCCTCTCCCAGTCTGGCTCCTGCCCACTTCTCAACCTTGCCCATGACCATTTCTAGCTCTAGCCTTCCCTTCCCCTGGCAGCGCCTATGTCCCACACACTCTCACCGGCGGAGACTTTGCAGGATGTTGTGTCCTCTGGACCTTCCCACGTGCGATGGCTCGTCGTTGCTTCTTCCTGCACGGGAAGGATCCTTGCCTGACACCTCACTCCCTCAGCCTCCCAGTCTAAGTTGGGTCCAGTTCTTCAGCCTGCATAGCTTTCGTCTCTTTCTTCTCTGTCCTGTACCAAGAATGAGGGCATGACCATCACCATGAGGGAGTGCTCACTGTATTTATGCCCATTCACAGGCGAGGGAACTGAGGCCAAGAGGGGGAGCTAATCCGGTCAGCTGACCAAGTAATAACAGGGCCAAGCTCCGAGTTTGGATCCCAAGCTTTTAACTACTGTGCTGGGGATTTGTTGTTGTTGTTTAAAACAAAACATGCTAACTGTGTCATAGTTCTAGAGGTTGTGAAGCCAGTGCAGGCCTCATATGGCTGAAGTCAAGGGTGGTATTCCTTTCTGGCAGCTCTGGGGAAGCATCTACCTCCTTGCCTTTTCTAACTTCCAGGGGCCGCCTATGTTCCTTGGCTTGTGGTTCCTTCTTCCATCTTCAACACCAGCAAGAGGCTGGTTGAGTACGACGTCAATCTGCTACTAACTGTTCTGCCTCCTTTGCTATTAAAGGATCCTTGTGATGACACCTGAATCATCCAGAGTAATCTCCTTATCCTGAGGTCGGATGATGAGCCCGTCATTCTTGATTCTTAAGCTTTTGGGTAGAGCAAAGTCTCTGGTGATAATGGAGGGTCAGGGGAGGGAACTTTTAGAAAGACGCAGATTCCTGGGCCTCACCATGCCAGTGTTTCTGAATCTATAGATCAAATGTAGGGCCCAGAAATCTGCATTGTGATACTTTCCAGATGCTTTGGATGCAGGTGCAGTGATGGTGACTCACATGATTTATTGCAACCACAGGGCCTGAAACAGCAATGTGCTAAATATGATTAGACCTTCTGGGCTCAATGGGGCCCAGAGGAGGAGGGGAAAGGAAGACAGTACCTGCATCCAGCGGGCTGGGATTGGAACAGGGTGCCCTTCTCTGGGTGGAAGATGAAAGCCTGAGTTGTAGCATACACCAGAGCCGTAACCCGGGCCGTCCAGAAGCCATTGGCCCCTCCTCTCGTGCCGTGTCTCCTGCAGGAGGAGAGGAAGAGCCACATTTTAGGGACAGTGTTCAGCCCTGGCTTAGCCTTAATTACCCTGAACCTGTTCTGTCTGGTCTCCTTGCCCCAACCCCTGCCCATTAGCTCGGCTATTAATGGGAAGCCAGTGGACAGATGGAGAATGTGGGTTGAGAACATCATTTGGGAGTAGTCGGCCTGTGGCCACTGGAGCCCATTCCAGCCCGGCCACGGGAGCTCTTGTGGACCTTTTCTCTTTCCTGGTCTCTTGAGACTTGTAGACACTGAAGCAGTTGAGCAGAAGCTGCCACTTAAGTGCCATAAAACAGGCATGTGTGCACACATATGTGTACGTGCACACACGTGCACGTGTGTACACGCATGCATGTTTTCGTGTGTGCACACGTGCACACATGTAGGTATGTACTTGTGTGCATGCATGTGTACATGTGTTCACCTGTGCGTGCATGCACTTACGTGTGTGCACATGTACTGTGTGCATGCATATGTACATACGCATGTACGTGTGCATGCATCTACGTGTGTGTGCGTGCGTGCATGTGCGCGGAGGGGGAGGCGAAAGCGACTAAGGCACTGCGTGATGGGGCTTCATCAGGTGGGCCCTGTGCAGACTTGGTGCAGGACTTCCCTGAAGGAACAGCCCTAGCAACAGGGCCACTCCTTGCAGAGGAGTGAAGACCGTCCCCAGGGGATCCCCAGAACCATCAGGGAGACATCAGCCTTTTTCTATTTGATCACTTCCTCCCCAATGAATGTTTCCTGCCCTTCGATGCCTTCGTCAGTCACGGATAAACTTCCCGGCCCTCTTCACCTTCTGAGAGCTTGTCCCCAGAGCTCTTGCTGAGGGATCTGTGGTCCTTGACTCCTGCCCCCTCATCTATAGGCTCTTGACCATGTGGGCCAAGCAGGGCCAGTCAGATTTCCCACCCTGGTTACCTGTCATTAGGACTCAGATTTGAAGGAAGCAGCTCCACAGAGTAAACCTTTAAGGTGCATAGACTCAGGCTGGGATGGCCCCTGTTGGGACGGGCATGGCTATGGTCCGTGTGTTTGTGTCTGCCCGGCTGCCCCCCGCCCCCCAATTCGTATGTGGTCACCTAATCCAAGGTAATGGTATTAGGGGAGGAGGGGTCTTCGGGAAGTGATTTGGTCATGAGGGCAGAACCCTCAGAGCCCTCACCACTCTGCCTGTAAAGACACAGTAAGAAGCTGGCCATCTGCTGTTAGGAAGCAGACCTTCACCAGAACCCAACCCTGCGGGTGCCCTGCTCTTAAATTCCCAGACTCCAGAGAGAACTTTCTGTTGTGCCTCAGCTCCCAGGCTGTGGTACTTGGTTTGGTTACGACAGCCAGAGCAGACGAGGACAGCCCTGTGGGGCAGCCATTTTGGGGCCCCGAGATCGGATGAAGGAACAGAAAGCTGAAAGGCTGTTTTGAGGCATGAGGCAGGGGAATGAAGCAGAGGAAGAGGAAAGTGCTCCTCAGGGACCTGAGGAGAAAGAGGATAAAGAGCTGACTTGATTCCTGACAGCTTTCCAATTCCCAGTACCAGTCTCTTGTGAAGCATTTCTCCTCTTAAATGAGTGGGTACCCAAATGAATTCTTGCCCTCGGGGCCCACGAGATAACCTAACTCCTCATAATTGCTTTCCTTTTATTTAAGTTAGCTCAAGTGAGTTTGTTTTTGCCGAGCAAATGATCCCTGATGAAGACAGCCCTTCCGGGGGAGGTGAGGCCTGGCCCGATGCTCTCAGAAGTTAACAAACACGGCTGAGCCTGGGGGTGCGCCAGGAAGCAGGATATACACATGGGCCTCGTTCTGCCCCATGGTGAGGGCAGGAGCCCGGGGTGCGGAGCAGCAGGGAAGGGTGTTGGGAAGTGTAGAGCACAGGAAGGGAGCAGAGCGAGGGGGCCACAGTGGAGAAGCAGGTCGTTTGGTTCCTTCTATTGAGTACTGGCTAGAACATAAAGCAGAAAGTTCCTAGGTCAGGGTCAGAGGGCCAGGAGTTAAGCCCAGTGCTCTGGACACGGGTGGCCCTGGATGCATTTCTTAGACCTTAGAGACCTCAGTTTTCTAAGCTGAGACACGGGGATGGTGACTCTACAAGCGCACTTGACTTAGAACAGTGTGTGGTGTGTGGGAAGAGCTCAGTGACTTGTCCTCTGTAGGCTTTTATTTTGTTTTTAGTGGGGAAAGGGAGGGACTAACAAGAGCCAAAATTTGAGCAGGGCCATGTCGCTGAAGGTTTGATAGACCCAGCAAAGGAGTTTGTATTTTGTCCAGAGTAATGATGGGAAACTTGAAGAATTTTGAGCATGTAAGTGATCTGATCTGATTTTGTACCCTCCCCCTAAAACACGCACAGCCAGGGGACATTTGACAACATCTGAAGACACGGTTGGTTGTTATCACTGAGGCGGCGGTGCTCTTGGCTTTTAGCAGATAGAGGCCAGGATGCTCTCAAGATTCTCCAATGCACAGAACAATCCCCAGCGTTATCTGCACCAAATGTCAGCAGGGCCAAGGTTGAAAAAGCCTGCACTCATGTATTAGGAAGAAGAGAAATCGATCCTGTCCCTTCTTGGGGGCTTAGTTTCCCATCTGTCAAAAGGCGGACTTGGAAGGACTTGGCAGCATTGACCGAATGCTGTTTATTTGTCCATCGCGATTGACCCCGTGGCCTGGACCCCCCCCCCCCCTCCTTACGCCAGCTCTGGCGCTTTAAGCCTCGCCTTACAGATAATTCTGACAAAGTCAGAGAGTTTGTGAAGAATGTAGGCTCAGGACCCTGCCACCCATGGGATCAAATCCTGGCTCCACCCTTGCCAGCTGTGCGACCTGGAGCAATCTTCTTTGCTTTTCTGAACTTGGGTTCTGTCCACAGACAGGGACTGCTAATAACACCTGGCTTGTGGCAGACTTGAGAGGCCTTGAGAAGCCTTTAGCGCAACACCTAGCCCGTAACTGGTGTCCCTTCAACCTCAGCCACAGGGGCCCTGACCGCCGCACTTGTAGGGGTGTGAGATTGCTAATCACAGGAAATATTTGAGAAATTCAGCTGGGGCTCTCTCTGGATGCCTGTGATAACCTCCGTCAGTCAGAGGAAACGAAAGGCATACACATCCCTTTGAATATTTGCTGAACTCATCACAAAAGGGGAGCAGGAAAGGAAAAAGGAAGCCGCCATGTGGTGCAGGGTGCCCAAACCCCGTGCCTCAGGGGCTAGGGAGGTAATGGCAGACTGCTGGGTTAATCAGCCCATTCATTACTTGACTGAATGGTTCCAGGACATGGAAGCAAGAAATGATTCTCAGAGAGGCTGGATGGCAGACCTGGGAGCCTGAGTGTTGGGTTCAAATTCCATTTGTGCCTAGAACTAGCTGTGGGAACTTGGGCAAGTAACTTTACTGCTCCGTGCCTCAGTTTCCCCATCTGTAGAAATAGAGATCTCGAAGTGATAATAATACCCATTGCAAAGGGCTCTGAGAATTCAATATATATAATATACATAAAAGCACAAGTTTCTGTGCCTGGCTCAGTAGAAGTGCTAGGGATGTCTTAGCTTCTCACTTCTTTTCCTGTTCTTTTTTTTTTTTTTTTTTTTTTAGAGACAGAGACTGAGAATGAGAGGAGAGAAGGTCAGAGGGAGAAGCAGACTTCCCGCAGAGCCGGGAGTCTGATATGGGACTCGATCCTGGGACTCCAGGATCATGACCTGAGCCAAAGGCAGTAGTACAACCAACTGAGCCACCCAGGCGCCCTCTTTTCCTGTTCTTAAACCGAAAGCAAACACTGTCTATAACCCTGCGAGTGAAGCAGTGCAGTCGCCAACCAGGAGCATCAGCATCACTTGGGAGCTTGTTAGAAATGGGAATCCTCAGGCTTCACCCCAGGACTACCCAATCAGAAACTCTGCTCTCAGTTCTATAGTGTGATATTGGTCTCCTGTCAGTTTCTAGACTGCCAAGGTCTCTTCTGCCTCAGGGCCTTTGCATGTGCTATTCCTTCAACCTAGAATGCCTGTTCCTTGGCTTTCCCCATGGCTGACCCTTATTAGCTATCAGGCTGTAGCTTAAATGTCACCTCGTCAGAGTAGTTTTCCCTTACCACCCTTCCTTCCCATCCCTTGTTATTCCGTGTCTCTACATGTTACCTACTTCTTTCCTGGTGCCAACCCCAGTCTACAGTTGCCTTGTGTCTGAGTCTGCTTATTTGCTGCTTGTTTTCCCTCGCAGCGTATAAGCCACAAGCGGGCAGGGATTGGGTCTCTGTGCTCAATGTCTGGCCCAGGGTGAGTGCTCTGCAAACGTTCACAGAAGCAATGAATGTGTCATATAGTGACTAGAGAGTGCTCATTACACCGCTGGGCACGCAGTGAAAATCTCATCATAAAAATAGTATTACAATACTTGTAGGACAAAATGGGCTTCCATGCAGACCTGGGCCTCTTGTGACTGGGGACTGTGGCCTTTGCAACAGCTACCCGAGCAAAACAGAGGCCTTTCCACTGCTCAGCCAGCCCCTGGCTGTCCCTCCCGCCCAGTCTTGTATATGGGGCCACACTGAACACGCTGTCTCATTAAAGCCTGGAAATGAGGCTGTCCTATCGCTGTCACCTAGCCCAAGCCACCAGGCACTCCAAATTGGTTTTTGCCACTTTATACAGCACAGCATACATTGGTTAACTTTTCAAACAGTAAACACCACCTGCAAAGTGCCTTTAATATTTAATATAACTCTAAATTGTTTTGAAAATAAACCCAGCCATGTGGAAAAGCAGCAGAAGGGACAGGAAGCAAAGCCAGGCACCTGCTCTGTGTGGGGCAGAGCTGGGGAAGCCAACACTCACCACAGCCCCGGTGAGCTCTTTGGGCCATACCAGCTTTCAGCGGCCCGACCAGCCGCATGGGCCATTACCATGGGGGGCGGCTGTGTCTAGCGGCCCGCGGCTCCTCTTTGCTCACCACGTACTGTGCTTTTGCCTTCAAGTCTCTCTCTGTCCCTTCTCACGTAGGGGTCTAGGGCCTCAGAAAAGTTATTTACCTCTTTTCGTCTTACTCGCCTCGTATGTAACATTTGGATGCTAGTAACATCTACCTTGCTGCATTGCTGTAGATGTGAGTGGCGGAGTGCGAGCCCAGGGCTCGGAGCAGAGTGCCCGGCATACAGGACAACTCATGCGTGTTTGCTGTGGGTTTGCTCCTGGGCCTGACGGGCTCCGTGCAACTCATTCTCTTTACTCCCATTCCAGCTGCACCCCCCTCTCTGTGCCTGGCGTGTCCCCTGCTCCCTCCCACCACTGGGCCTTTGTACCTGCTGTGTCTTCTGCTGAGAGCACCATTCCTTCCTTCGTTTTCCTGGCTAACTCTTATTTATCTCTCCAGCTGTCCGCTCAGTCAACCAAAATGTTGGGACTTTGGGGAAAAGGCAAGCTCGCTCCTCTTGGTGGCAGAGGTGCTAAGGGAATCCCTGGGCTGGAAAGGGAAGAGTTCTTGGTTTGGTCTACACGGGGTCTTCTGCCCGCTTGTCACTGGGGCCAGGAGACCAGGATGGGCAGCCACATCAGAAGCCCTGTGCTGGGTCCGAGGCATCTGGCAGAGCCCCAGAAAAAGGGAGCTGCTGTTCTTGACAGACAAAACTGTCATTGTCCATCACAATGAGATATGTGTCCCAGGACAGTGCCCCCTGGGGACCACATGAGGAGGAGTTAGGCAACTTGTACATTGGGCAAGGCTAGAAGGATGAGGGCTGATGATTTGGAAGACATTTCAGAGAAAGGAATGAATGAGAGAGAGGAAGAGAGGAGAATTCTGGAGCTTCTGATTTGGGTAAGAGAGTGTATGGTCGTGCCCAGAAAGGGAATGACCGCATCCATGTCTAACCATTGACCTTATGTGATGGAGCCCAGACAAGAAGGCAGTGATGTAGGGGTCTGAGCCAGTGGTACCCTGCTCAGATGGGAGGACTGCTGTGGGAGTGAACACGCAGCCCAGAGTGACTCATCTTGTACCATTTAAGCAGATAGATAAATGAATGCTGGCAGTGACTCTGCTAGTTAGTACAGGGGGATCGCCACCTTAGTCAATGCTTGGCCCTTCTGGCCGAATTCAAGCTAAGACTCATTATGACTTCTCGCTCGCTTCTTGATCTTTCTGGGAACAGTGAGCGCTCCTGTGTAAGGATATCTGATCATCAGTCCCCTGGGGTCTTGACTCTCTCAGTGACTGTGCTCCTTCGTATGAAAAGGTTGGGTCTCTTACTGAGCAATTTGCTACCAGCCGCTGAGTTATCTAAATGGCATACAGATCCAGACGGACTCGTGGATGGAAGATGTTCTCGGCTCTGCCAGGCAGCAGGCCGTCAGGCATCTCCAAAGAGCACACCCAGAGAAGACGTCTTGACTTTCTTTCCCAGACATGACCTTCTCACCTCAATGCATGGCGTCGCCATCCACCAACTCCTCAAGCCAAAGGCCTGGGACTTGCCTGCTGTGTGTCCCTTTCCCTCTATCCAATCTACTAATAAATCCTGTTGGCTCTCCCTCCAAAATATACGGCAGTGTCTCCCTATCCAGAATAATCCCCATCACCCCACCTCTTTCTAGGCCCGGGGGTGGCCATCTTTTTCTGTAAAGGGTCAGATAGTAAATATTGTGAACCTTAAGGGCCAGGCGATGATCCCTGTTACAATAACTCAACGCGCCGTTAGTGCAAAAGCAGCCATAGGCAATAGTAAATCACAGGCATGACTGCATTCCAGTAACTTTATTTACAAAAACAGTGGCCCACAGGCCTTAGTTTGCCAATGGCTCTTCAGCTCTAAGTTCCCCTGTGTCCAGACCAATATCAAACCTCCAAACTGGCCTCCCCGCTCCCAATCCTGCAGTCTCTCCCATGCATGATCATCACGGCAGCCAAAGCAGTCTTTAAAAGTAGACAGATGGTGTCTCTCCCTGGCTTAAAATCTTCCAGAAGCTCCCCACTGCCCTTCAGTGACCATCCAAGGTCTTTCCCGATTTTCTCTGCCCTCCACGCTGACCTCCCCTCCTGCCCCTTACATGGTGACACATCCTCTTACATGGTGACACTCTTTCACTAATTCCCTTTCTGCTCCTCTTCCTGCTGTCTTCCACTGGAACATTCCTCCCCTAATCTCCTCATTTAGCTCCTGACTCAAAGACCTCCTCCCCAAAGAGAGCCCCTCTGCCACTCCCTGGCGCAGCCCACACCTTCCTCGTTACCCCGTGTGAAACTGTCCTATTGTGGATTTGTTGACCATTTGTCTTCCCACCCTGGCACATAACCTTCGTGAAGGCAGGGACCTGGTCTCTCTCTCCGCACCCATAGCAGCTCACAGCAATATAGGAAGTCCTCAAATATTTGTTCGCTGAAACTGGAGAGGCTCCTGTGCTGGATTTCCAGGCAGTGCCTGTCCCACTGTCTCTCCACCTTCGATTTCTCTACCTTTGACTCAGCCCTTCTTATGCTAGCCCAGGAAGGTCTTGCTTGTAGCTCATTCAGTGCATGCAGTAAAGCTGGGAAAAAACCCTGCTCGCCGGGGTCATTGTGCTTTTCCAGGGACCTCTATGCAAACTTCCTCGTCATCCCAAGACCACGTTGGGAGAAGGGCTGCTCCTCAGACAGCTGGCTCCCCACAGGGGCCCATTTACCAGCAGCTGCCTTGCCCTGGAAGGGCAGTGGGGATGCTGGGTCCTCTGCCGCTCTGCTTCAGGAATCTGCCTTCTGTTCCTGGCGCTCCCTGATGTGTGCTACAGCTTCCTCAAGCTGCATTTCCTTGTTTCTGGAGTGTTCTCTCTCAGGTGTTCCCGTGTCTCTTCCTGTCGCCTGCTACCTACTCTTTGCATTACTGATGCTGGGGGCAAGGGACTGCTAGTTGCCACCAAATATCCTTTCTTCCCTCTTCTTCGGTCATAGAGCCTCAACTTTATTGGAAGTGGCAATGAACCCAGCAAAAAGACCCCATTTGTCTCTTTTGCAGTTAGGCATGGCCATGTGGCTACGTCTGGCTAATGGCATAGAAATGGAAGCTCTGATGGACTTTCTCGGAAGGGTGGTCAGATGGTGCTGACTCAGCTGTGTCTTAGTCTGCTCAGGCTGCCATAACAAATCTCACAGAATGGGGGGTGCGAACAACAGACAGGCATTTTCTCACAGTTCTGGGGGCTGGGAGTCTAAGGTCAAGGCCAGCCAATTTGGTTCTCTGGTGATGACTCTTCCTGGTTTGCTGCTGGCTGCCTTCCCATTCTAAAGAGAGAGAAAAGACATCTCTCTTTTTCTTCCTTTTCTCATAAGACCACCATTGCTATCAGATTAGGACACCACCCCTATGACCTCATTTAACCTTAATTATTTCCTAAAAACCTTATATCCATATATAGTCACAACGGAAATGAGGGCATCGACATATAAACTTGGCAGGGGAGACACAATTCAGTCCATAACAGCTAGATATGACATCATTTGGCTTTCTTCGTCCTTCTGTCCTTCCTCCTTCCTTCCACTTAGAATGCAGATATGATGGCTGGAGCTTCAGCAGCTATCTTGGGTCATGTGGTGACATTGAGAATAAGTGCCAGGTGCTGAGGATGAAAGTGTAGAAAGATGGAGAGGATCTGGGTTGACTTTGTGGAGCTGTCATCTCATCACTGGAATGATGCTGGGATTTGCCTTGTGATCCAACCCTGGTTTTGAACTGAAGCTGTACATTGGAATAACCTAGGGAGATTTGAAAGATCTTGGTGCTTAAGTGTCACCCCCAGAAATGCTGACGTAGTTGGCCTTTTAGGGTGCAGCCTAGGCATCCTGATTTTCTTCAACCTTTTCTGGCGATTCTAATGTGTTAAGGTTGAGAACGCCGTGTTAAAGAATAAACCCTTGCATAAGAGAATAAACTATATTTTAAACTATGGTATTTTAGTTTTGTTATATGAGACTAACACAACTCCTAACAATCAGAAATCTAATTTTGGGAGATGAATCACTTCCATCTTCTGAGATTTTCCGGGCAAGAACTAGCCAGAGCCGGCAGGAGCCCTGGTCACAGCCTACCGCGTTCCAGGACATGGACTGGTAAATCTAAATTCAAGCTGAATGGTGACAGAGCTGTGACATATTAACTACTATTTTCTGTCCCTCCACCCACATGAATAAAGCAGTGTGTATAGCTAAAAATAAACTTCAGGATGAAAATAAGCACTTGAATTAAAAATAATCCAAAGTGGTACTTTTGTCAATACATTTTTTTTTCCCTGAAAGTGAAAATCCATTAGTAAGGATCCTTAAAGGCCAGTGAACTCTTCCTCTCTGTGACCCAAATGCCTCTCTGTGTCCCTACCCCGTGTGAGAAGAGATGAAGGCTAGGAGCTCTGCCAGCTGGTGAGAAAGCTGGTTTAAAATAAGCAGGTGCCCGAGTTCGAATCCCAGCCATGCTGCTCAGAAGCTGAGCGCTCCGAGGCAGGTCGTTTAACCTCTCTGTACTTGAGATGACCTCTGAGCAAAATGGGGTTGTGGATCCATGCAGGACCCAGGAGAGTGGTGAGGGTGACAGCACATAGAAAAAGTCCTCAGCATTGTGCATGACACGCAGTCACCGTTGAGAACTATCAGCTGTCACCATTGGGGATGGCCAGCTGCTCTTCCTGGACGGCATGTCCTTCCCGTGGCTGGGGACGCTCTTCCTCCTCATTTCTGGGAAACGCGGCCCACCCGGGGCTGCATTTATGAATAGGGTGCTAAATGAGCAAACACGTGTCTGGAAATGAAGGTAATTCATCCCTGGGGAGATACCATCTCCCGGGTTCAGGGGTTAATGGGCTCGGAGGAACCCGAACAAACGGGGCCTGAGACAAATTGGTGGAGCCCTATTGTTCGTCAGACAGCTCTTCAGCTGCGGCCCATTTATTAGCATAGCTGCCCAAGAAACAAATTAAAAGGCAAGCCCCCCTCAAAGATAACGGAAATCGAGCGCCAGGGGCCGAACGCCCTGCGTGTTGGAGCCAGGCACGGAGAGCCTTGCTTCTTCGTCCACTGCCCGCACCGGCACGCTGGGCCCGAGAGGGGGCTGGATGGCCGCCAGCTGCTGCCAGCGTGGGCGCTTCTCCGTCCACAGGGGAGCTGCCAAGAGCGGAGCCCATGGAAAAGCACTTAGAGATGAGAGGGGAGCACATGGCAGGCCCGGCTCTCTGCAATCATAAAATGCAACATGGAGGGAGACGAGAGGAAACAAGCCATTCTCTCTGGGCCGGTCCATCTGGAAGTGTGTGGCCAGGAGCGGTATTACAAATAAGTGTGTCCAACCCAGCAACATCTGGGAGTGATTGGATGTTTTCATCCTCCTGGAGCACGTGGAGGGGCTCCTTACACAAACACAGACCCGGAAAAGCCACAACACCCCCACCACGCCCCCCGATTGCTGGCATGTGGGTTCTGCTCTTCGCGGCCTGTAGATTGGTCCAGCCCGTTTTCTAGGGAAGGCCAGTGAGTGGGGAGTGGGGAGGGCTTAAGAGTGTAGAAGTGTTGGAGTAGGAGTGGGAGTCTCGGAGAGAGACAGGAGCCCTTGCAGACTCGTGGGAAATGGGACTAGACGGAGTGCAGGCCTTTGTGGGGGGTTGGCTTCTTTAGGGATTCTCAAAGTTGGGCCCTAGACCGTTTTTATTCCAGGGTGCTGGCTAATCGTCTGGATTCCTGTGCCCTACTCCAGACCTCCAGGATTCAACCCTTCAGGAGTGAGTGCAGGAATCCTGCCTTTTAATACATCTTCTTGGGACATTCCTCTGTGTGCTACAGGAGTCCTTCCCCAGCGTGAGTCCGTATCAGAATCACCCACAGAGCTGGTTAAACACAGGCAGGGGAGCCCCACCTCAGCAAGCATTCCTGATTCAGTAGGTCCGAAGGGGCACCTGCAGGCTTGCAGTTCCAGCAAGTTCCCGCTGATGCTGCCGCTGGCCTGGGGACCACACTTGGAGTAGCACAGTGCTAAAGATTGCAAACCACTGGACCACAGGCTTTGCCTTCAGGCTGAGCAGAGTCCCATTTGTCAACCAATGAGTGCTTATACCTCCCTGTATTCAGGTATCAGACTTGGGGGGCCCAAGTGTCACTCCTCAGCCCCCAAAAGTGCCTGAAGATGTCCCTCAGGTTAACAATGATCCCAGGAGGATTTGTGCTATGGCTTCCTTTGCAGAAATAGAGGGCCTCCCTAGACCGTGGTTCTCCGCCGAGTGAGGGTTTAACGGCACTCCAGCGTCTGGCAAGAGCACTAAACCAATTCATTTAGACTCTCCAGGGGTGGGACTCGGGCATCATTGGGGTTTTTAACGCTGGCCGGGGGGCGGGGGGGGGGGGGGAGTCCAAATTGCAGCCAGGGACAGAAAACCGTGTGCCAATGTTATTACCCCTAATTCCTGTTAAAACCACCCAGGAAGTGATGAGAGACCCCACCACTGGCCCCCACCCCACAGCCAAAATTCTGATGTCCTGATTTGGGGTAGAGCCTGGACACTGGCATCGAAAACAAGCCTGCACGTGATTCCCAGTGCAACCTGAGGGCGGGGATGCACACCTGCTGGCTCGTGGAAAGAGGCTTGGGAGCAGCGGCTCTTGGGAAGGATAACGGGGTGGGATGAGCCAGGGATTGGTCCAAATTCCTTGGGGTCCCCAAGCTCAGTGACGTTGGCAAAGCAAATCACAATAGCATATAGCTGTTTTGTGAGGTGTGATCGAAACAAATTTCTTGCCCTTATACCAGAAACAAATGCGAGCTCTTGTCATCCTCCCTGGCCGAGGCAGGCATTTGTGGGTGGGGAGAGGAGGGCAGGATAGGAACTGCCTCTTTAGCTTCAAGCTGCCTCCCCTGGTAGGCACAGAGAAGGGTGTGTCCCTGCCAGGGGACCTGGATCTCTACAGCTTTGCGGGGGGCCAAGGAGGAAGTTCTGCTAGAATTACTACCTCCCCTGTGTTCTCTTTTGTTAAAATTCTCCTTCCCTGGGTGCCTTTCAGCCTTCTGAACCTGGGGGTAGGGCACTGAAACCCGCATTTTAAACAGACATTCTGGATGATTCTTATGTGTATTATAATCAGAGAACTGCTTGGTCGAAGGTTCTAGCTCTCTGAGGATAGGGGAATTTTAGAGAGGTAGGGCAGAGAACACAGAAGGGGTAGTTCTTTGATATTTTTGGGTTACCTGAAGTCTCTTGCTGGGCCTAGGACCTTGCAGAAAAAAAAACATTTCCCCCAAAGATAAGAGCCTGACCTTTTAACACAGTTTACATCTGGGTCCAATAAATGGAACTGACTTTACCCATGTAAGCCTGGGTGTCATAGTCAGCTGTCTTTGTTTGGATGTGTTTTTAAGGCCTCTCTAATAGAATGAACTAGATTTATGGCAAAGAAATGGCTTTCTCCTCTCTGGAGAATTCTAAATCTCCTCACTAGAGATTTAGGCTGCTCTTCCCAACAATGACGAATATTTAATGGCCCAGCTTTGGCCGGTGGTCCTGGCCTACCATGTCTGCCCATGACAAATGTTCCTTTGTGATCTGCTCACTCTGGGGTTAGCGAGGATTTCAAATGGGGAGAGGGGAGGGAGGTGGGGGACCTATTTCCACAACATAGTCCACCATGACCTTGGAGTTCACAAACCAGCAGAAGGCCCTGAAGGTCTGTGACCCACGTCATTGCTATTTTGATGAGGCACAAATTTGGACAGGGTGTGTCTTGGGGCTGCTGAAGGTGAGTAGCTGGGGGATTGTGAGTAGTTTTGTGGGATTCATGACATGGTACAACTTGTGCTTGTGCTTGTAGACATGGGCCATGTGGTTGGAGAGAGAATTTCAGAGAATAGAAATAATTTTCAAGTTGTGGTCAGAGAGTGGCACAGGGTACTCATGACTCTTTGAAAGACATGTGATTGGGACAAAGCCAGGCATCAGTGCTCTGAATCCAGGATTCCTGGAGGTCTCAGAATTAGCCCTCCCAAATATCTGTGCTCTTCGGTGTGCTTGGTCATGTGGGGAAGGAATAGAAAATGGGAACTCAGATTTGAGTCCTTGTTATGTGCCAGGAATAGTGCTAAGAGCTTAGCACACATCATCTCGTTTAATCCTTATGCGACTCTAAAAATGCGTACTTTTGGGGTCGTCATTTTCTAGATGAGGTACAGAGAGGTTATCCACTTCCAACAAGGCCTCACAGCTGGACAATGGCAGAGCTAGGCTTTGAACTCTCTCCTTGACCAGCTTCTCGGACCTGTCCAGCCCCGTCTTAGCAAAGAATCCTGCCGAGTCATTGAGAGGGGATCCACCATCCTTGATGTCTAATCATTCTTAATATCTGGCTAATGTAGTCTGTCTTTGACGTGTCTTGGACCTGCCATTCGCAAGAATCCTGAGAGGTCAGTTTGCCAAAAGTCCTTCCTACTCTTGACATCTCTTCTTAGTAATTTTCCATCCACCAACCCTCTCTCTCTGGCTCTAAATCCCTACTGGTTCTGCCATCTTCCACATTGAGCCTGATCTCTCTCCCCTGTCGCACTTGTCTTGAATAGTCTTTCTTACTATCTTAGTGTCTTAAGTGTCCAACAGTTTTTTTCTTTAACAGAATATGGGCAGTTAGGCTCTGGTACCTTCATTCTTAATCTTTACACTGTCCCGGCAGACCAGTGGTGTCGGACAGAACTATCATGCCAGCCACATTTAGCACTGAAATTTTTCTGGTATCACATTAAAAAAGGAAAAAGAAACAGGTGGAGTTATTTTTTAAAATATTTTTTGTCTTGAATATATCTCAAATATTTCAACATGGAGTTGATACTCAAAGTATGGAGATATTTTACATTTCTCTTTCTTTCATCTTTTTGAGTCTTCGAAACCCACTGTGCATTTTGCACGCAGCCCAGCTCACTCTGGACGAGCACACTCAAGGGCTCAGCCATCACACATGGTGAGTCGTTACAGTACTGGGCAGCGTGGTGCTGGCCCAGCCCCCAGCAGGAGACTTGAGTCCGAGCATTTGTTTGTGCAAGTGCCAGGAACAGGCAGAGTGCTGAGGGAGAAGGAGAGAAGAATGAAGGGGCAAGGAAGCTAGCTCAGAACACAAAGGCACTGCTGATACCCATTGACCATAGGAAGTTGGGCCTAGCTGGGAGTGTGTCTGGAATGGAGGTTAAAAAAAAAAAAGGACCCAGATTAGGAAGTGAGTACAGGGGGTGGTGAGCAGCCTGCAGGAGCTGCCTCCAAGGCTGGGGCAGAGCAGGCCTCGTGTGGTTGGGAAGGGCAGGCTGGTGATCAATGAGGACAATGTGTCTCTAGTTGTCACGAGCACTCATCTCACCCGGGATCCTGTTCAAATGCAGATTCTGACTTGGTTGACCTGGGATGAAGCCGAAGAGCTTCTCAGGAGCGCTAAGCTATGGCGCTGTTGGTGGTGTGTGGAGCACACTTTGAATGGCAAGGGCTAGAACACATGTTCATGCTTTGAATGGTCGACCAGCGACACAGAAAGGGAATGGAGCTGAAACTTTCTTAAGCCACGGAGAGATTTTGGCTTGAGTCCCTTCTAAGCTGTGGCAATAATTACAGTTCCTGTCTATTGATTACATTCTCTGTTCTGTGCTTTATACCAGCGGTCGGCCAACTTTGGGCACCCGGCCAAATCTGGTTACTTCCTGTTTTGGTGAATAAAGTATTCTTGGAATCCAGGCACACCCATATATGTTTACATATTGTCACAGCTGCCTTCATGGTACAATGGCAGAGCTGAATAGTTGCAACAGAGACCATATGGTGTGCAAAGCCTAAAATATTTACCATCTGGGCCTTTAAAGCTAGAAACATTTTGCCATCTCTTCATATATTGTCTCTTCACTTCTCATCACATTGCCTAGTGAGTTAAGTACTATTATTGTCCCTTTTTACAGAAGAACAAACAGAGGCTTGGAGGCACCAAGGCATTCACCCCCTGCCTCACAGCTAGGTAAAGAAGCAGAACTGTGGGCGCCTGGGTGGCTCAGTTGGTTAAGCAACTGCCTTAGGCTCAGGTCATGATCCCGGAGTCCTGGGATCAAGTCCCACATCAGGCTCCCAGCTCCACGGGAAGTCTGCTTCTCCCTCTGACCTTCTCCCCTCTCATGCTGTCTCTCACTGTCTCTATCTCAAATAAATAAATAAAATCTAAAAAAAAAAGAAGCAGAACTGGTCCTCATGCCCAGGCTGACCTGTGCCAATGAGGCCAAGGCCCAGGCTCTCCATTCTGCTAGTGTCGTGGGAGTAGGAGTGGCTTCCGCAAAGTACAAATGTCTGTGTGGAGCAGCGGAAGTCAGCAGGAACATGTCGCTGCTTTGGGGAATGGCCCCAGACCCACGGATTCTTTGACCACCACCTCTGTGCCCACACAGGCTGGGCGCTTTCTTTTCGAGCTCTTACCCTCCCCTATCCTTCCTCCTGCCCATCTCTGCCTTTGCCCGTAGCAGTGATGGCTCCCACCTCAAACTGGCATCTCTTTCCCTCCTGTAGGATGGCATTTAGATAATTAGATAAATACCCCAACTTTGTGTCCCTCGGTGGGACAAATGAGAGGCACGGTCTACACGCTTCTTGAAGGTGTGGCTGGTGGTGACCTGCTCCTTCTTGGCTTTCTCCCTTCTGCTCCCCCACATCACCTACCTAGTCCACGATTTGTGCTTCTGGGGGTTAGCTCCCAAAGAGACTACCTGTACCCACATCCCATGTCGGGCCCTACTCTTAGGGAAACCCAAACTAAGACACAGAGCTGGTCAGTTAGACACCACGATAATGGGGAAAGTGCTTGCAGACCCACAGTTTACAGGTGAGGAGACCGGGAGCTCAGGGGGACAGTAGCTTGTCTCATTTTCAGGGGTTCCTAGCCAGATTGTCAAACTCATTCTTTGATGAGTCATACCGCCTGCTCTTTGTTGATGATGATGGCGGCCATGGTGAGAACAGCTGAAGGCTTGCTGTAAACGCGAGGACTCAGTGGCCCAGGACAGTTAGGCAACTTGCCCAAGTTTTGCCCTCATGTGAAGAGATCTGACCCCAGGAAGCCTGGAGTAGCAGCGGTGGAGACCCACACGCGGGAGGCGGCCATGGGCGTGGCGTTGGCATCTCAGCCCTGCCCACTGGATGGGATGAACATCTTCTTCAATGACTGCTCCTGGGACGGGTTGCCATGGTTACCACCAGGTAACCCTCTGAATCATGGAGGCCGGTGATGGTAACTGCAGCTGCATCACCACCTCTGTGTGATATTCCCCCGACCCCCCAGTTCCTAGTGCAACTGAAGCTGGGGAGTGGGCAGGGAGCGGCGTGGTTGCCATGGGAACCAAGAGGAGCAGCTCTCATGATCTCATCTCTAGACACCAGTGAACTTCACCACAGTGCCTGGGAGTCACTGTTGCTTTCCCTTACCCCCCACCCCCCTTTAATCTTTCCCCTACCTGGAAATAGGCAGGAGCCTGCCTGCCAGCTGGGGGCACCGCTCCCGCTCACACCCTTGCCGCTTTTGTTGCTCAACACCCATCTTGCCTGTCTCTACTTTCCTCCTTTTCTTCCTTCCACCCTCGCAGAAACACAGTCTTACAAAGGCAACAAACCCCTGGCTGCGTTAGGAGAGAGGCTTACCTGAGTCCTGGATGCCCCCTCCCGAGGCTCGGAGCATTTTGGTGATTATCCCAGTCTTGCCATCTTGAAATGGGAACACAAGCTACTGTGAGGATTAAATGTGAGGACAGTAGCAGGACAGTTAAGAACAGTTAAGAACCTGATCTTTGGGTGTGCCTGGGTGGCTCAGTAGGTTAAAGCCTCTGCCTTTGGCTCAGATCACAATCTCAGGGTCTTGGGATCGAGCCCCACATCGGGCTCTCTGCTCAGCAGGGAGCCTGCTTCCCCCTCTCTCTCTGCCTGCCTCTCTGCCTACTTGTGATCTCTATCTCTCTGTCAAATAAATAAATAAAATCTTAAAAAAAAAAAAACAAAAACAAAACCTGATCTTTGAGTTGGACAGAACTGCCTTTGAATCCTGGCTCTACTGCTGTGTGCGACCGTGGGCTGGTTCCTTTTCTGAGCCTCTGCTCCTTCTTCTGTCCTGGAGGATCGCAGGCATAGCCATCTTCCCTGGATTTGTTGTGCTGATGGTTCTAAAGCACAGAGTGCAGCACCTGTTTGTCTTAGTTCCTATGCCCCTGCCTGCCCATGACCCTGTAAGGCTTTGAGTCTTCTGAGGGCAGACTTTCTTGTTCTAAGCCAAGCACAGTGACTCAAGACTGTGCTCTTCGTTGGGAGGGAGCAGCTCGCCTTCCAGCTGGATGTGGAAAAGGGAGATAAGACACCTCTCTTTCCTCCCTTGACTCGGTGTGCCTGCCACCCGAATCAGATACGACAGTACCAGCCAGGGGGACCCCAATAGCTCTGGAGGGAGATTAAGAGCTTGGAGCTGACGGGGACCCAGAACTTCTCGAAGCCTGTGGTGGTGGCACCCCTCATCGCTATCAGGCACGGGGCAAGGGTAACAGAAGTTGAGGATGGGAAAATGGGAAAGTAAATTCCTTTCCTCAAACTATGTTGATTCTTCCTTCCCTCTTTCCCACCAGCCCTGAAGATACTCTGATAGCACAGGACAGAATAAGGGGGACAGGGATCTCTCCAAAACCCATGATGGGCTTTGGGATGTCTTTAGAGTCTCCAGGGATTTGGGGGAAATTTTGCAAGGATGCGCATTTTGTCAGGGAGAGAGGGAAGAGACTATTCGTGCAATTCTCATCGACGGGGTTCTTCAGCTCGGGTTCCTGGGGCACTGTGTTAAGGCCACGCTCCCAAGAGCCGGTTGTCACATTTTCAGGGATATTGAGAGCTGGTTGTGAAACACAAATGTTAACTATTAAATGACAGAAACTTACAATGAAATAGGTGTATTGGAAACAAAGGTAATCAGTACTTCTTGATGAGTATACTGCTTGTTACGTTGTCTGGCTCTGGGAGCTGCGTTCGGCTGTTGTACCTATAGTGATGCATAGGGGTGTGTTGCTGAACATCTCCCAGGTCCGTCCCAGTGACGTCCCGTGGGTAGCCGGATGCTTGACACAGTGGCGGTATTCTTAGCAAATGCTACAAGCCAGCCTTTCCCCACACCCCCAAACGCTTAATAACTAGTGCGTTATAGTGCCTGTAGACTCCCGACCGAATTATCTGAGGTGGTCTGTCACCAATGCAGATCCTGGAGCTCCTCTCCAGACCCACTGAATCCCTGGGTAGGGGGTCCCAGACTGTGTGTTCTCAGAGAACCCCACAGAGGATTCGTGAGTATCCTGTAAACCCTGAAAGCTGGGAGGGGAATTAGGGCGGGAAGGAGATGTGTAGGGAGGGTGAACATGAGAGGAAGGAAAGGGGTCTCAGGAGAGTTTGTCCCAGAATCAGCCATAGGATAATTGAAAGGTGGGTGCAGACTGAATTCCAGTGTCTCCCACGTTTTCTTTTTCTTATTGTATTGAGAGAGACATCTATTGAGCACTCACTGTGGTTCAGACACAGTGCCAAGTGCCTCAATGTATGTTTCTTCTCTGCCTCACCTTAATGGAAAAGTCACTTATTGTACCCATTTTACAGACGAGCAAACTGAGACTCAGGCTCAAGGGCCTTGCCCAGGGTCCAACCCCGTAAGAGCTGGAGACAAAATGCACAAAACAGGAGTGACAGCAGAGTTGGTGATTTTATTTCAAACCCAGCGGCCGCCATATAGAAGGGCCTTTGTAAATCTCAGTGGAGGGACTAACCTAGAAGTCACCACGTGGCCAGGACAGCATTTGCTCCGGAGTGGGTTTGATGATGCAGGGTAATTTCTAGAATGCCATTAACTATCTCACGTGAGGAAGGAGAAATACACCACCTCCTGAGATGTGAGCAGTCAAGATGGCGTATCGCCATGCAGGGGTCAGGCACGGGACATGCCCCACGTTATGTGTCATGAGGCAGAGGACCCCTCACTGGCTCTTCCTCTTCTGTTCCTTTGCTAGGCCCAAGAGCCACATGCCGGTGAGGACAAAGAGGAAGATGGCAGTGACCATGGGGCTCCCAACCTGGTCTGGCAGATTCCAGCGAAATCAAGCGAAAAATTAAAAACACGGCAGGAGTCCAACACGAAACCAAGTCACTACCTGTTGTACCAAGTTCAGTTTACAAGCACATGAAGTTCAGGAGCAAGCTGGCAAGTCTTGTGGGGCCAGAGGAGGCTCAACATGGGGCAATGAGAGATGGAGATGGGGGTCTGGTTGAGGTCATGTGTGAAAGGTGAGTCAGAGTGCTCTGGAAGTCAGGGGAGGATGTGTGGTGGTTTTTAAGAGCAGAAAGAAGCTTGAAAGGGCAGTGCTGGAAGGCCCGTGGGGGGCCCTGGAGTTCGGCAGGTACTCTACAGTGAGCATCCACGGGGGGCTAGGAGGCCATGGTGGGTGGGGATCACCCTGGAAGGCCTGAGCCCAGGTTGGCTGGCTTCCTCCGAGGCTTCCGAGGACTTCAGGACAGCACTCAGTTGAGGCTGAAAGAGAAACCCTTTCCTGCTCTCCCCCCCACCCTGCACACCCCTAAGAGTGCTACTTTCCCCAAACTGTGATCTGCAGGAATTCTGGAAAAAGACAGCCTCATAGACAGATTCAGGAACTGCTCTATATCATATCCTTTCTCCTAGAGATAATAATGATCACATTAAAGGTTCTGAGAAGTTCTGCAACCAAGAGACATTTTTAGCTCTGTGGATCATGTCAAACTGCCGGTAGCAGACCCTGGCAGACTCTGCCCGGATCCCTCAGAGCCCTGGTTCTTGTATGTGTGCCCCCCGCCCCCACCGTTTTATCATGCTGTCACTTCTAATGGCACTCCTGGCTCTTCTTTAGAGAATTCCCCTCTGGCTATAAGACCTAATGATGCCTTGGAATCTACTTCCCCCCCCACCCCCCTGGGGCAGCCCTTAACCAATGACCAATATGCTGTCCTGGCTGGGGCAGTTCTGAGGCTAATTTACAGCCCAGAGCTCCCCTGCGGGAGAGCCCGAAGCAGCCCTGTGGGGGCCCTTTGCTTTACAGGTTGTCCCGGGAGTGTGCCCTTCACGGCTCTCTCCACTCAGGGCCAGCCTCAGGGGAACTGGACCTGTGAGACCTCGTTTCTCCCACATCAGGACTGCTTGTTCCTGAAACACCCAGCAGTGTGGTTTGGACCGCCTGTTCTTCTTTGGCATGCGCTTTGATAGACCCTGCCCTGGAGAATAGCCTCCACACCACAGAATTGATTTTCTGGATAGGGAGAGCTCTGATCTGATGAAAAAAGGAGGCCTTCGCTGGGGCCTGCCTCTTGCTCAGTCCTTTCTTTCCGAAGCCTTTCTTTGCTGTCCTCAGACCCCGGCAGGGTTTCGGCAAGGGCCCTGAAAAGAGATTTCCTATTTCAGCATCCAGCCTGGCCAGGGTTTCAGGAGCATAACCTGGGAAACTGAGCAGATCAGGCCACAAGGACTAGATTTTCGAGGCAAGCATAATTCTTCCCTTCCGCTGTGCACGTTTATCTTTGGAGAATGGGTCCCCATGAACTCCACCTTTCTCGCCCTCTTGAATCCACGTCCCCCTCTATGGCATGAGATTTGCTTGGGTAGGAAGTCAGATGCCTGCCTGGGCCGGAGAGGTCATGGAGGGAGAGTCAGTCATGGTGTGAGGTGACTGGGAGGGACGGGGGCTGGGACAGAACGGGGAGTGTGCGTCCCATTTGAGGGGGCCGCTGCCAGGGGCTCCAAGCCAGTTGTTGCTGTATAGGAATAGGACTTGCCGTCCAGGAAATTTTTGAGAAGCCAGAGATCCAGATGTTCCTCAAAATCCCTTCACTTCCCAATATTGGCAAATAGTTCCAATGTTTTGAATCATTGTGGGTACCAAGCAGTACAGCTCTGCAGGCTGGATGAGAGATGCCAGGCATGACCTTGGCCTTGATTATCTGCAGAAGAGCAAAGGTAGATGGGGAGAGACACAGCCATGGCTTAAGAGGTCTCTGAAGGTTTATCCTCCTCATACATGCTGTCCAATCGCTTTGCAAATGCTGGTCCCTCTGCCTGAAACACTTGTCCTCTAACTCTTCGCCTGGCGAATTCCTTCTCATCCTTAAGACCTCTGCTTCCTCCTGACCCTGACATGGCCTCGTCTTCCTGTGACAGCTCCCCTTGCCTCTCAGCTTCCCCTTTTGTAAGACTCATCCCATCCATAACCACCCATTCAAAGTCCGTCTTCCGCACCTTTCTGCAGGCTTCATGGAGGGCAGAGCTGTTTCTGCCTTGTTCTCTGTTATATTCCTGGAACTAGACATAAGTGCAACACACAGTAGGTGCTCAGAAGTTTTCTTTTCAATGAATGAAAGAGTAGAGCATCCAAGAAGTTTCCCTAAGGGGTAAGGAAGATCCCATGCTCAGGACAGAGGATTTTGCTTTGCCCTTGAAAACCACTCCACCCAGACGGTGGTGGTAGGCGCTCGCTGCAATTATTCCTGTTTTCCCACCTGGAGGCCCTTCTTTTCCTTTTCAGGCAGGGCTGAGCAGAGCCACAGCTTAGAGCTGTGCATGTTGGGCTTTGTGAATAGAATCCCCTTGAGTGAAGGGTAACAGACTGCAGCCTTGAGCCAAATCTACTCATTGTTTGTTTTGGTAAATAAAGTTTTATTGAAAAATAGCTTTACCCATTCATTTATATATTGTTTGTGGCAGCTTTTGTGCTACAACTGCAGAGCTGTGTATTTGAGACAGATTCCATGTGGTCTTCAAAGCCTAAAATATTTACCATTACGGTAAAAATGTATAGACCTCTGCCCTAGAGTGGTGCAGTGCCCAACATGTACAGGCTTACATGGCTGCTGTGATTAAGTATACCTCAACCCAGATTTGAGAGCCATCAGCTACTGAGACCAGGCACTTCTCTGCAGGGCTTGTGAATAGTCCTGTTTTGGCAGAATCCTGACTATCATCAGCATCCTTTCTCCATTGCCTTCCATGGATAGAAAAGAAGAGAAAGGGAGGTAGTAACCACCTTTCCCCTCTCTCCCTTCACCTCTTAGAAGATGGAAAGTGGCACAAGTCAGAGGCTGGTGATGGCCCTTTAGGCTCAAAGCTGTCAAGCCCCAGGCCAGGGGCTCCTGAGTGTGGAGAAGGGGCAGGAGGGAGCTGGAAGAAATGGGAGAGCCTACAGGCCCACCTTCCAGCCTACCAAGGACAAGTCAGTTTTCCGTAGTACTATGGACACACCATTTGCTTCACCTCCCCCTCCTTAGTTCACAGGTTGAAATCCTAACCCCCAAGGTGATGGTCTTGGGAGGTGAGGCCCCAGGAGGTGATTACATTAGGAAGGTGGAACTCTCCTGAATGGGATATATGTTCTTATAACCAAATCTCCCAGCACTCTGATCTTGGAATTCCCAGCATCCAAACAGTGTGAGAAAGAAATTTCTGTCGCAGATAAGCTACTTGGTCAGTGGTGCTTTGTTAGAGCAGCCTGCATAGACTAAGACGCATGGATCCGTGGCTCTCCGCGAGGGTGGCTGGCTGTTCCCAGTGTGACAGTTGCCCTCTGGGCGCGGGGATCTCAGCAACAAGAAGCTATGAGACAGATGGCCCAAAATGGAACCCAGGGGTGGGAGCAGGACGACGTCGAGCCTGAGCCAGAGCTCCTGCGTTGAGGGTCTGTGTGGCAGGGACGTCCCCACCGGGCTTTTCAGAGGACCAGCGATTGCTGCTCCAGTTATCTATGCTGCCAGCAAACAAGCCACCCATCCCCGAGGAGCTGAACAAAACAGCAGGATTTATTTTACCGAGAATATGTGGCTGGGGAGGTTCTCAGCAACGACAACTTGTCTCCTATCTCCGCATCTCAGTGGTGGATCCTCACCCTCAGGTGGGGGGCTGGAATCACCTGCGGGCTGCTTTGCTGGCATGTGTGGCGGTGGCTGCCAGCTGCTGGCTGGGACCCGCCCTGGAGCGGCCACCTGATTCACCTCCCCAGGGCCTCCCTGGCAGCCACTGACTTTCCGCAGGGCGAGTGCCCCCAAGACAGGGCTGGATGGAGTCTGGATCGCACTCTCGGCCCTAGCCCAGAAGTTCCACGGCAGGATTTCTGCAGTGTTCCGTTCCTTAGAAGTAAGTCACAAAGGCTGGCCTGTAAGGAGAGTGGGTCTGGAGACATCGCACACATGTTTTAAAGCCTCCACCGAACACTTCACTAAGAATGATTTCTTTGGAATCGCGCTACAGAGAGCCCAGAAACATCGAAGCAGGAGGAGGCTGCAATCTCAACTCAGACTGCAGAAGGCAAAAGAAGCCCGTTTTCCTTCTCTCACTCCATCATGGGCTGGGGGTAGGGGGCTTGTGTGGGAGGTGGGAGCAACCTCTGTGGTCAGTGTAGACCCCAGACACAGCTCTCAGTCCATCCTAGAGAAGAGTACACAGGCTTTCAATCAAATGTTAGCGTCAAGCTTTCAAATGAATAGGGATGCGCCCTAAGATCCAAAGCGAGACAGCTTTAATCAGAGGGGATGGCAAAGTTAGGGAATGAGATGAAAAGTCAGTTAAGGAGTCCTTTACCACTTGGGGCAGCACGGATGGAGTCGGGGTTTGGGGGGACAGGTGTCCACAAGGCAGTGTGGGTGGCAGCAACTACAGAAGTAAAAATCGTCCGTATTTCCAGCCCAGCGTCGACAGGCCAAGACTCCTCTCCTAATGGTTTCCTTTGAAAAGTCTTGCTCAGTAGTCTGGCCTCCTGAAGTTTGCTTTTCAGTCCCTGTATTTGGGGAGGAAATTGGATAAGTTGATCTCTAGGGGCCCTTCCAGGACTAACACTCCCTGATTCTCTTGCTAACAGGGGCTGGGTGCTGACAGTTTAGTTAGGAAATGGTGACAAGGAATGTATTTATTTCATTAAAGCTTCTCTCAGTACGGAATCCTAAGAGTTGCCGGAGGAATTAGCTTTGTTCTCTGATTTCACTGAAAGAGAAGTAGTTACGGAGGACCTTTCCCAGTGACTCTGTCTCTCTTGGCCTCTCTGGAGATGGCGGTCTCACACACCCCCGAGTGTGATTTGACAAGAGACTTGAACAAACTTCCAGCAGTGGAACCGAAGTTCAGAGCCAGACTTCTTGACTACTGGGAGTCAGTTTTATAACCCCCGGTCCTTAGAGCTTTACAACTGGAAATGTGGTCAGGGAACCATGACTGTCACCTGGGAGCTTGTTAGAGGTACAGGCTCCCAGGCTCTATCCCCGAACCCACCCCCTCCCCCATCAGATTCTACATTTTAACAAGTTTGGAATTCAAATCTACGTGAAAGTAGGAGAAGTGCTCTTTTAAGGATCCCAATCCTAGGCTTGCTTTTTTTCTTGCTTTGTCTCTTTTAGGACATCTGGAAGTAGAAGGTTCTTAAAGGTGAATTTCTTCCAATTTTGACCCCTGGAGTCCCCGGCCACCCCCTGTCTAGCTGGCCCCTCAGTGATGGCTGGACATCCTAGGGATAGCTCGCTGTAAATCACTAACAGGAATCATAGCACACAAATAGTGTTTGAATTTAAAATGCTCTTCTTTACTGTGGATCTGGGGAATGCTAGGCAGAAATACTCTGGTAAATAGTTTCTACTCAAATGGCTGTGTTGTGGAAAACCACGTTTTTCTTTTTCTTTTCTTTCTTTTTTTTTTTTTTTAGATCTAGTCTCATACAGGAGCTGCTGTAGCAAGGTTTCTTAACCCCCAGAGCCACTTGCAGAGTCATTTCCAACTGTGTACTTCAGTCTTTAGTTAATGTCAAAGGGCTTGTCCTGTTGCAAATCTCAGAAACATTTCTGTTACAAGGTGGCTTGCCTATAGCTATTTGTATAAAAAGCTAAATGAGCATTGGAAAGGTACAATAAAAATCCTCTCCGTACTAGAAATATCACGCCATTGTGTTGGGCTGTTGTACGTACTTCTGTTTTACCATCCCCCTTAGACCGTGAACATAAAAACCAACAGGCAGAGGTTTATAATTTTAGACACCCGCTGCTCTCTGCATTTAGGAGAGTAACATCTGACCTGATGAAGTACTTCAGGCATTTCCATTTTCATTTCTAGGCATTTCCATTTTGAACAAATTTTGGCTTCATCAAATGACAATAGGCTACAGGTGCACTTAGTCCATTTTTAGGCCTAACTTGATGTCTTACTAAAAGCACATCGAGGTTCTTGGGTATGAGCTAAGCCCACCTTAGAAGCAAGGTTTCCCAGCGCCCATGACCCTAGGTGAATAGTGATAACAGTGGGCATTTGAAAAATGCCTGTTTGACATTTGCTAAGCTTGCTTGTGATTTTTTATCTTTGTAAACCTGGGTTTCCTTCAACGCAGAGCCCTTAGGAGTTTCAGTGTGGGGTAGGGAATGGGGAGGGTGACCTGGAGGAGAAAGGCCAATTTAAGGGGGCTTCTCAAATTTATTGCAACTTGCCTGGGGCCAAATTACAGTGGAGCCTCTGAGAAGCATAGAGAATACCTCACAGAAAGGTGGCTGAGGTTCAGGGGGCCTGGAGCACACATGCACTGCTCTCTGCCTAGCTGGTAGAAGGCGGCGCCCCGGGGCACTGCGCCCCCCACTGTCCTGGCCTCTGCCTGAGCGATGGAGCCTCGTGTGGAACAACGCTGGGCTTTGCGCAGGCGCGATGCAGGCCTTGCCCGTGACTGTGACGTCAGACAGGACTGCTCTGAGCCTCCTGCCCCATCTCACGCCATCTGTCTGAGGCCACTGTTCCTCTCTCCGCGGTGCAGCTGAGGAATGTGAAGCCCCCAGAGAGATCAAGCGGTGTGCCCTGCTTTGATGTCGCGACTCGACATCGGGACTAGCATCGACTCTCTGACCCCAGCGCCTCTTCTCAGAACACGCGGCACAGTCGTGCCGAGGACCGGAAGGACACCACCGTCCCATCTGCCCAGAACTGTCCCAAGTGTAGCCCCACAAGCGGCCCCTCCGGGAACCCCCGATCCCCGCCGGCGGGGAGGGCGATTCTCCTCCTCTGCAGCCCCCCACTTCCTCCCTGGGCTCCCTCCCGACTCGACTCGCGCCCGCCTCCCAGACGCTCGCTCTCTTCTCTTGCTCCACTTCTGCATTCCGGTGAGGCTGTTTCCAAGTAAAACCCAGATAAATTTGGATTTCATATGGTGGTTTCTCCTGAGTGAACCTTTATAGAAAGTGGAAGACCAGAAAGTTTGGGGGGTTTTTTTTGTTTGTTTTTGCCTTTGGTTTTCTTTTAAACGAGGCCTGTTTATTCTAATGGTTGTGGGGAGGGTGTGAGGACTGTAAAAGAAATTTGATTTATCTACTAAGAGTCCATTATTGGTTCATTGTTTCACTAGGTTTTTTTTCTTTATTATTTCAATGAAAAAAATGAGAGTGCGTGTGTGCACATGAGTGTGTGTGTGTCTGTAGGCATACGTCATAAGTCTACGTGTGTAGTTTCCTAGAGCTGGTGTGTCAAAGTACCACAGACGAGGTGGCTTATGTGATAGAAATGTATTGTCTTAGGGTTCTGGGGGCTGGAATTTCGAGATCATGGTGTTGTCAGGGTCGGCTGTGAGGGAGAGGCTGGCACAGGCCTCTCTCCTTAGTTTGTAGTTGTCTCTCTTCCCTCTGTGTCTCCACAGCGTGTTTCCTTATGGAAGTTTCCATGTCCATATTTCTCCCTTTAAAAAGGACGACGGTCATATTGGATTAGGGCCCACCTTAATGACCTCCTTTTGACTTGATTGTCTCTGTAGAGAACCTTTCTCCAAATATGGTCACATTCGGAGATAACTGGGGCTCGGACTTGAACATATAAATATAGGGAGGACATAGTTCAGTCCATAACACCGTTGTGCAGAGTAACTAAGAGGGTCTGTCTCAGTCATTATTCCCTTCCCCTCTTCTTTCCCCAGCCCCCTTGTGGATCCCACTGACCCAGCTCTGCCTCCTGTGGAATACCTCAGACAGAGAATCGTGAGGTGTGGCTTTCCGACATTCACTGACTCTCACCTTCAGCAGACATTTACTGAGCACCCGCTGGGGGGCTTGCGGTGGGTAGGATGTTGGAGGACATGACGGAGATGAGCCAGACTCAAGCCCTGTCCTCACGAAGCTCACACAGGTAGTGGGAAGACTCTAGTCCTTAGAGCCTAGGGATCTTTGGTTCTATTAAAGTGATTATTAGTAAGAGCTAATTGTATAAACAGATAAAGGAAAATACCAAGTGGTAGGTCCTACTGCAAGCTGTGGGGGTCCGTGGCAGTGTAATTTTGGTCTGTTTAGCATGTTTCTTTGGGTACCCCCTCCTCATGCTGTGGGTCCCACAGAAGCTGAACTAAGGAGCCCTGTATCCTCAGGGCAAAGTTAAGCCCGTGACCTCGGGCAGCCGATGACTGAAAAGCTTATCTTCTCTGGGCAAAATATTGCGTTCATTGATGGGCAGGGGAACAATGGGGCCAATGATACCTCCCTGAGAGCGCCATCTGCGTGTTGAGAAGGTTTTATTTTCCACCTAGCTGGCTAAACTGGGATTACATGTAGATGGCAGTCACGGTCCCACATTGCATACAAGAGGATATCAGGGAAAAGACAGAACTAAGAAATGGAGACAGGGAAGAAGGAGAGAGGAAACTCATGAAGTTGATGGTATTGCCTGAAACCTGGATCTAGCCATGCTTGAAGACAGATCCGCTCCTGAACCTCCCCTGCTTGAGTCTGGAAGTTCTCTACAACCGCCTAATTTGAGCTGAGCTAAAGGCTCCCTTGCCTAAACAGTGGGCATGAACAAAGTCATTGGGAACCCAGAGGCTGGTGCCACTAATCCTGACAAGGGAATCAACTTAGTTTCCTTGAAGGGTATGGCATGTGGGCCCTCTTCAAAGATTGGTCCATTCTGGCCCAGCAGAGGAGCCCAGGGGCATTGGAAAGAGTGGTGTGTGTGTGTGTGTGTGTGTGTGTGCACAGGAAGTGATACGTGGGAGGGCAGGGTGTATTCAGGGCTGGAGAGGAGCTGGCTGGGGTTGGAGCTGGGCCACGTTGTTGGGGATGGAGGATATGGTTGGACCATGAAGGGCCTTGAATGCCAAGGCAAAGCATCTTTCTACACTTGGGAGGAAGATATGGAGGTGAGGGGAGCTCTGTGAAAGGGGAGCAATCTTGTCTCCCGAGTGTCAAATGTCAGGGGAGGCACGCATTTCCCCCACATTCCTCCAGTGTCCGAGTACCCGACCTGAAAACGATAACTTGAATGGGAGGGACCAGTTTATCAGAAGGTGACAGACCCCATTCTGTTGAGGGCCCATGGTTCTTGTGCTAAAAATACTGATGGATACAGGTGGGCAAAGGCCCAGAAAAAGGACCCGACATTGAGTGAGGGACTCAAAAACTTTAGCAAGATTTCCTCTTCAAATGGAAAGATAGGAGCAGGAAAGAGCAGCTAGGCAGGTGTTGTCAGAATAATGGCTCCTGGAGGTATCCACACGGAATTCTGAGACCTGTGGATATGATACCCTGTGTGGCCCAGGGAGCTTTGCAGATGTGGTGAAGGGAAAGAGCTTGAGGCGGGAGTGTTATCCCCATTATCCCAGTAGGCCCAGGGTAATCACAAGATTAGAGGGAAGAAGGAGGTTCTGAGTTAGAGAAAGAGGTGTGATGGTGGAAGCAGAGGCCACTCTGATTTCATTGCTGGAAGGGCCCACAAGCTGAGGAAGAGGGATTCGATCCCATGGAAAGGTCCAGGTTGGAAGTGGGTGTTGGGATTATTTCCCCCCATCTGACATACCAAACCAAACTCGTGGATCTGGGTATATACTATTTTGGCGAATGCCATTGGATCAGTCAGGGGCATTCTTGAAAACAAGAAGACACACTATTTTAACAAAGGAAATATAATGTTCAGCCTTATAATTTAGCTGCTTCTTTTTTTAAGATTGTATTTATTTATTTGACAGAGAGAGAGGAGAAAGATCACAAGTAGGCAGAAAGGCATGCAGAGAGAGAGGGGGAAGCAGGCTCCCTGCTGAGCCGAGAGCCCGATGCAGGGCTCGATCTCAGGACCCTGAGATCATGACCTGAGCTGAAGGCTGAGGCTTTAACCCACTGAGCCGCCCAGGCACCCCGATAGTTAAACTTCTTAAGGGGAGAGTCCCCCGATCAGCAGCGTCTGCATCTCCTGGGAACTTGACAGAGAAGCAAATTCTCAGGCCTCACCCCGACCTGCTGAATCAAAAACTCTGTAAGACAGTGCAAACAGGAATAGATTCCCCCTGGAGCCTCTGGAAGGAACCCAGCTCTGTAGACGTGTTTAGTCCCTAAGATCTATTTTTGGACTTTGAACTACAGAACTGTAAAATAAAAAGTTAGCATTGTTTTAAATCCCCCAGTTTGTGTTAATTTGTTGCAGCAGCAGTAGGAAACAAAGTATAGAAGAAGCAACCTAGATCCCAGTTCTGAAACCGTAGAAGAAAAGATAAGCCCATGGGTTCCAGAGCCGCCATAAACTGTATTTACAGTCCAGCTCTCCCACCGTCCAGCCTGCAAGATAATTCAAGCTCTCTGGGCCTCAGTTTCTTCCATGTAACTTGCATTTCCTTATACCCACTTCTTATGAGACTTGGGAAAAAATCAGATGAGGTAGTGTACACAATCATAATCACAATACACAATTATAATCACATAAAACTGCACAGCACGTAAAAGGTGCTTAAGAAATAGTAGCCATTTTTCCTTTCATTTTTTATTATGATATACAGAAAAATGTGATGAGTTGTATTCAATATAAAAAATATTTTTTTCCTCTTCTTTTAAATGTTTATCTTCCAAATCCTTTTCCGTGGGAGTGTTCAGGGATGTCATTTGTAACATAAAACGAGAGAACTATGAAGGAGCTTTTATGAACACTTTTAATAACAGTTTTTACATTTATATGGTGTTTCATGGTCTCTGCCTAAACACATAAACTAATAGGAGTGAAGAAAGCCAGCTCAAAACAGAGTTATATTAAACACAATCAAACCATAGCTTATTTTTCTAATCGTTGGTTATAAAACATTTCAGTTGACTGGATAAAGGTAACCAGTTGTTCCAAGTTGTTTACCTTTTGATGCAGAAATAAGGACTGTTTCCATTTTTAAAGCACTGCGTGTTGTCCCACGCACTTTCCCAGACGTGTTGCCATTTTGCACAGCATGGAGCTGAAGCTTTCCAGGATCCGTGTCCTGGGTCCTAGAGTTGGCACATGTTGGAGCACGTGAAGGCTTTGTCCTCAGCTCCCTCTGCCTCCCCTCTCTGGCTCTTCTTTCATCGCCAACCTCCAAAGGTGATCTTACCCAGGTCAGTGATTTTAAATATCATCACGTGCTCATGAATCCAAAACATACATTTCTAGCTGTGAGTCTATGCTTGCACACCTGACTCGTGTATTAACTGCCTACGTGATGCCTCCATTTAGATGCCTGCTAGGCACTGCTGACTCGTCCTGAGAACTTTTGATTTTTTTCTTCCGTGGGCTTGTCCCTCCCCCAGCCAGCTCCCGCTCAGTGAGTGGTCTCCCCATCCAAAATCCTGGGGCCTTTCCGACAGCTAGTATTGTTGGCTGTGTACCCGCAGCCTCTGCTGTGCTCTGCTCTCCTCTGTACTTAGATACCTTCGCCTGTCCCTTGAAGTCATGCAGTGTTCTCACATGGAACTCCCTTCTTGGCACTTGCTTTACTACGGTCTGTCCATCCGGTAGCCAAGGGGAATGTTGAAAACCACTAATTTGGTCTTGTCACTCTCATGTTCAAAACTCCATAGTGGCTTCTCATTGTACAACCAAATTAACTCTTTACCATCCCGGAATAAGTCTTCAAAGGGCATATAAAGAGAATTTTCTGGCTGAGATGATGTGTTAGGGGCGGAGCGCAGACTATCTCAAGGTCTGTTTTAGGGGAAGCCAAACTAAGACATCATAACCAGGCTCTCTGGGTAAGGGGAGAATCAGATCCCTGATGGGGAATTGCCAACATGCTCTTCCTAATTACTACTCTATTCTTTTTCCGTAGTAATAACAGCCCTGATTTGTATTGTGCACGTGACTGGCATAAAGACTAAATTTCCCAGTCTCCCTTGCCACCAAGTGTGGTTATGTAAGTTACGGACAATGCGACATAAAGATTTGTGTGTATGATTCTGGGAGGTTTCCCTTACAGGATTGGCATGACTTCAACCCTTTCCTTATTCCTGCTAGCTTCAAGGCATATGTGTTGGCTGGAGCTCTGGCAGCCATTTTGTACCATGAGGTGACCTTGGAACAGAAGCCACACCACAGAACACAAGAATGAAGGCTGGGTCTCCGGGGATTTGAGGAACATCATACCACCCCTGAATTGCTAAACTCCACACTTCTCTATGCTTTTATTTTGAGTTTGTCTGTTAGAGCAGAAACAAATGCTAACTATTGTGGAGGAGGGCACAACCCGACTAGAAGCTGGGAAAAGAGTTTCAAGGTGTCTGCAGCTGGCCAAGCAAAATGCCTGAGTGGGCTGGTGGAGATAGAGAGATGTGGAAAACATTGAGGAAGGTGTAGGATGCAGAAACCTTGATGAAAAATTGGAAATGGAGCATGAACACACGAAGGACAAATGTCAAAGACGCTTTCCAGTTTTTTGGTTTGAGCAACCACAGGGTTGCTAGTGCTAGTTACCAGTGAGGGACCCAGAGAGCACACAATTAGCATTTCTGTGAGAGAGCTTTGTAATGCTGTTTATCTCTGGCATTTTGTCATCTGAATCACTGTATTTATGTCACAAATTTGCAATAAAATGACCCACTATTTAAATCAACACATATGATAGTGGTATTATATAAATTTGAGTGTTTTTCCAAATATCTGTAATTTCCATTTCCCATGAAGTGAAATGCCCTTATTAGAGTCTATTTTTAGGCAGTGGTTCTCAGGTAACAATGTTATTCTCCCTTTGAGCTCTGGGTCAGCAATCTACAACACGCACAGATTGAACCCTGGGCTCTTGGTGAGTAAGAGAAAATTCCATGAAAGATAGTCTCCCAGGTCCTTATTCACAGGGCTTCCTTACATTAGATTTATGATTTGGTTGGGGGGGAGGGTAGTTCTAAAATGTGCTTGGCGCTTTAACTCATGTGGCCTTCCCACTTATTTGGGTTGGCAGAGTCACTCATCTTCTTTATAAAGGCTTGGCTCATTGAGGATGGTATTTTATATTTTTTATGTTAAGCTGGAATTTCCGGATTGGGTTCTGCAGCATATGGCTCTGTTTTTACTAGGTTCTGGTGGGCTGACAAAGGAATTTTCCCTCTTTTGTTTATTTCTTGCTGGAGTTTAGGATCTGATCCCCATGGAGGAGGAAGGGAAGCATTGGCAGGGGAGAGATTGTCTATCCAAACACAGGTCTAGCCAGCATAAGTCACGTTTTGGTTCCAACTCTGGAGATCTGGTTATCCTCAGACTCCAGGCCAGAATCGTAAGCACAAGTGAAACGAACTGCACTGCGGTTCTCCTTTTCCCAAAACAATTGGGCTACATATTAAATTGTTACCCTAAGGCATCTAGTTGTGGTCCCACTAGTTGTAGGACGGGGGTCCCTGACTCCACTCAGTAGAATTATCGATCAGTCACTTTCTTAAAAGACTTCCAAAAGAATTGGCTGCCTTTAGAAGAAAGTGGTACTGCATAGCCAGCCTCAAAAATGGCACCCCGGGTATTGCCCCCCTCCTGATATATACACCCTTATGTTGACTACTTCTGCCTTAAATAGGGCTGACTTGTGTAACCAGTAGAATTCTAGAAAAATGAATGATGTGACTTCCAAAGCCGGTCCCTAACAGAGACCAAAGCTTCCATGATCGTGCTATTCTTGGATCACTCATTCAGGGCAGCCAGCTGCCATGTGTGGAGAACCCTCTGGCAATCCTAGAGGGGAGACGTGTGGTGAGTTGCTGTAGCCTCCTGCCAATGGCCGTGGGAATGAGCCGTCCTGGAGGCCTCCTCCAAGCCCTCAGATGATAGCGACCCCCACTGATATCTTGACCGCAACCTCATGAGACCCCGGGCCGGCACCACCCAGTGAAGTCGTTCCCCAAAGTCCTGGCCCACGGGAACTGTGAGATAGTAAATGTTTGTTTTAAGCCACTGAGTTTTGGGAATTGATAACTAACACAGGTGTACTTCTAGAAACATGAAGGGACAACTTGAGAATCTTACTTAATTCATCCTGAAATAAAATAGCAGAATAAAAACTTGTATTGGGAAAAATTTTCTATCATTTTTCCCCCTTTTAAAAATCTTAAGGTGTGTGTGTGTGTGTGTGTGTGTGTGTGTGTGTGTGTGTGTGTGTTTTGGTTTTGGTTTTTTTGGTATTGTTGTGAATCGATGTAGCAGTTGCTTGTCATTTGCAGTTACCGCTCTTCAATTCCCTTCACCTCGTGGCAGTTGGAATTGCTATCAGGGATGTGATTCTCCCCTTATGTAGAACGTCTGGTTAAAATGTTTTCCTTTGGGTTCCTGTAAGGCAGACCTTGAGACAGGGATTTGAGTGCAAGCGGTTATTTGGGAAAAGGTTCCAGGAAACCCTGAGAGAGTGGGGAAGTGGGACGTGGAAGGGAGGAAGCCACTGTTTCTTATTTGCATTAAAACTCAGGTCATCACTGTGCATGGGCTCAATCACACTGAGGACCTTCTGAGAAGGAACAGACTTAAGAAATTTCTTTCTGAAGGGCAAGGGAGCTGGATTCTGGATCTTCCAGACCCTGTCCCTCATTGGTTGAGGGTAGCCCACTGGCCGGGGACAGGAGCAGTCTGTATATAGGTTAACATGCAGGTACCTTCTGGTATAGGACAAGGGGGTGCAAACATGGGCATGGAAGCTTCTCCAGAGGGCAGTTCCTGGTGACCACTTCCCACAGGGAAAGCCAGTTGGTAGAGAGGGCGGGGGAGACGTGAGAGACGGAGTATAAGACCTCAGCTGAGTTCCCCAGGCATTTTCTCTGCATTCTTCGGGTCCCAAGCAGTACAAGAGAAAGGACAGCTTAGGAGTCTTTCATGGAGTTAAAAGCATTTGGATCTGTCTGTTCTGGTCCCAGACTGCAGCTCGCCTCCCTGTTTCCGTGGTTCCTGTCTGTCCAAAACCCAGTCTCCACAAATCATGGAGGTCTCCTGTAAATTTCACAAGCCCTTGACATCCTTTCCTCTTTGCCTAGGTTGGCCAGAGTTGGGTTCTGTTGCCGGCACCAAAGCAGCCTAACTGAGACAACAGTGGGTCTCACTGAGATTAATAGTAAAGTTCACACTTTTCCAATCCAAATCCCAGTGGGATAGGATAGATTTAAGAACTTGCTAAATGGAGTCTAAAGGTCATCTGTATGGGCAAGATATTCAGGAAGGCTTTGAAAAAGAAATGTGAGGCTGCAAAGATCTATGGCGGCATTAAGTGGGGACTGCAGTTTCTAGAACCACTGGTTTAAAGATAAAGGGCTGCTGGCTGGTCTAATTTGGCAGACACAAATTTCATTATCAAGAGCACAGAAGCTTCTCCCTCTGTCGGACGAGAGATGAGATCCTGTCTATAAAAGCTTGCTCTCCCTTTCAAAGGTCAACACTCAAAGCGTGTTCATCTGCCACCCTCTTACTGAAGACCAAAGACTGGGTAGCAATGACTTGATATTTAAGCACGACCTGCCTGTCTAGACCTTTTCATTCTCTCAGCGCGTTTTCTCTTGCTACCACTTACACTCCAGCACCTGCAGACCTCACAGATTCAAAACTTTTATTAGCCCATCAGAAAGGGATGAGGAAGGGCTCCTTGCAGTGAGTACCTTTGAGGGTCATCGGCAGTAATGCTGCTCATTTTCATCAGGTGCAGACCAGCTACTAATCTCTGATGCTGAGGGGTGGGAACCAGTTTCTGAAACTATATCATTGGACCTGCTGAAGTCACGTACGTGGTGAGGCTGGACGGTCAACACAGCAGTACCGCATAGTGGTTCAAATCTTCGTTGGCGCCGCCTTTGGGCCCTGGCTTGTTATTTGCCGGTGGGTGATTCGGAATTTCTCTAGGTCTGAGAGTCGTCGTCTGTAAGGTGGAAGAATAACACCCACCCCGTGGAATTCTTGAGGAGGAGGATTACGTGAAATAGTTCTTACAGAGCTTTGCAGCAAGTGTTTAATAATGCCCTTATCACTTATATCAGTGAGGGTCACGGCAGGAAGCGAACAGTAGACTCCGACTGGACCCCTTGGGGAGAATTTAATAAACGGACTGTTGACGAACTGTGGGCAGGCTCTAGGGACATCAAAACACTCAGAGTGCAGTTACCTAGGGCTATTACCAACTGTGGTCAGGGAAGTGGGGAGGGGGGAGAGGCTCACCGGAACCCTGACACTGAGAGCGTTTTATAGAGAGGGCCATCTGACAAAGCTATAATGAGGGATGCTGCAGTCATGGCGGGCCTCAAGGAGGAGGGAGGGGAAATCACCCTCCTGACCTTCTTCTCTTCCTTCCTTCTAGCATCCTCTTGTTGGCACTCCCTGTTGATTGACCCAACTGGGGGAAGATACGAACAGGGCACAGAGTAAAATGGGAAAGGGCAAAGCACAGATCTGGAAGGGACAATAGGAAATGTCCAGGCTACGATGACTGCCGGTGTTTCTGGGATACCTAAAAGAAACCTATAGGAATGCCAGGGGCTTCTAATCAATGTGCCCATGGAATTTTTTTGCTTCTGAAAAGTCTCTGTTACCTGAAGTTTTTCCATGTCAAGCTGTCTTGATTTGAAATTATTAGGGTTCCTCTTTTTCCAAACTCTCCACCTAGTTTTGGAAAAAGACTAGATTGGTTGAAGCAACTTCTCCCCCCTTTACTCATCTCTTTCTAGAAGTTTCTAAATTCTGGTAAATTTCCCATTACCAGCTTCCCACTGAGCCTATGGATGCAAGTTCAATTATAATGGCTAGAAGTTCAATACAGTCTCCCCAGGCTAAAGCTACAGGAAGCATGGTAGTTAGATTGAGGACAAACATTTATACATCATGAGCATCCAGCTTTGCCTTTGAGGGATAGTTGAAGTTTGTAGGCATGGCTTACCCAATTGACAGCACTTGATCGTTCCCCCCTTCCTTTTTCATATCCTCATGTTTTTATCATTTGATTGGATTCTTGTGTTATTTCAATAACCTGTTTGAAAATACATTGGCTTATTTATAATTTAAAATACTTATATTTTGAATTTGTATAATTAATTAGAAAACGATTCTTCATTAAAAAAATTACCATAATCTTCAGCTCCACTTAAAATTTGGAAGACTATGAAAAGTATGTCTTATGATTTTAACAAACTATTTCAAAATGCCCACATTGACTCCCCAATTTAAAAAGTTTATAGATAAATGTTTGCTGACAATTAGAAATTGTGAGTCTCGGCTATTTAGAAATGGCCAGGCCTTTATAACCCCCCATGTCAATCAGACATAGATGCGCCACCTTCCTCAAAGGCTCTCTGCAGCTGAGATAATCCCTCGGGGCTAGTGGGTTTTCAGCTGAACTACCAACAGCACTTCTGATCCCTTGGGCACCAAGGCTTTCCTTGAAGGGGGATTTAGGAAGAGCATCACCATGTCCTTCACAAAGACCTTGAGGGAAGATGTGACTTTAGACCCGTCTGGTAGATAAGGAACCTGAGATTTAAGGAGCTGAGAAATCTGACTCAAGGTCATACAACCGTAAATTCACCAGCCAATGCCTGATTCTCAGGACAAGAGTCTCATATTCAAAATTTTCTCTTTCAGAAAGGAAATTTAGTGCAAGCACTGTGCATCGCACTGAATCTCTGTATTAGTTTCTGTGCTGCTGTAACAAATAAGCATTTCAGAAAGCCTGAAATCAAAGTTTTGGCAGGCGTGTGTTCCTTCCAGAGGCTCTAGAGGAAATCTGTCTCCTCACCTTCTCTAGCGCCAGAGGCCACCTGCGCTCCTTGGTTTGGGCTCCTTCCTCTGGCTTCAAAGCCAGCCTCGTAGCCTCTTCCGGTCTACTCGCTCTCTTTGGCCTCTGCTACTGCCATCTTGGCAGTGTCTCCAAGCCCTCTGCCTCCCTCCTGGAGGGGCCCCTGTGATCACAGCGGGCCCAGATGCATAACACAGCTCACCTTGCTATCTCAAGGTCCTTCATTCAGTTAGATCTGCACAGTCCATTTTGCCATGGAAAGTAACATTTTTTTCAGGTTTCAGGAATTAGGACGTAGACATTTTCAGAGGCCTTTATTCTATCTATCACAACCCCAGGAGAGCCATCATAATCAGAATCATTAATATTTCGGCAGCAAAATGTGTATGTATTCATGTCAAATCATATACATCAGTGATTAGCAAACTGTAGCTCGCAGGCCAAATCCCACCTGTTTTGTAAATTTGTTTTATTAGAACACAGCCCCTCCCACTTGTTATGGCTGCTCTAGGGGCAGACCTGAGCAGTTGAGACCTGCAAAACCTAAAATACTTCCTGTCTGGCCTTTATAGGAAAAAAAAATGTGCTGACCCACGGTATAAGTAATATCCCTAAATAGTTCAGATCAGCTTTGCTGCCAAGTGAATTTTCCACAAGCCTAAAGAAAACCTTTTGATTTGCAAGATCACTGAACTTCAGAATTACAAACAAGACTCCTTGTCAGTAACCGAGCAGAGAACTGGAGCCCTGATTGCCTGGAAGCCCATGCTTTTAATGCAAACAGTCTGTGACCGATTTCCTTTGTATTTAAGGCAAGAGTGTGATGTGTGTCTTTACTGGACCCATTTGAGGATCTCAGACGCCAGAGTCGTGGAGTGGAATGTGGCCTTGGGCACCACCCAGTCCTTGGATCTGAAGGTAGTAGTCCAAAGGTCACTTGGGACCAGAGGTATGTTAGCTAGAGCAGTGATTTCCCACCCGTTCACCTGAGCCTTTAGCCAGAAGCACACACTCCTATCAGCAAGGTCACCAAGAGATCCTGCCTCCCTATTGCCTAACCCAAGCTCCATCCCGCACGGACTTTCCCAGCGTGGTCCCTGAAGGCATTTGAGATTTAACTTCTGCCCTCATCTCCTCCCTCTCATCCTACAGAGGGAGGAAATAGGTCCGAAGCAGCTAGCTTCAGGTCACATAGAAAAGAAGCAGCAGAGCTGGGGCTAGAACCCAGTTCCCCTGCTCTCTCTGCCAGTTTCCCTTTACTTCGCTGCAGGTATTTGGTCTTGGCGCAGGGCCAGCTGTGATTCATACACACAGCCTTTACTGGCTTGCTCCCCTGCCACGTCAGTCCCCTCCTCTGCTTGACTTCGTTTTCCCCCGCAGGTCACCAGTAAATCACTTGCCTAAACAATCATCACCTTCAGATGTGCAGCAGTGGTCCCAGATGTTGTAATCTCTCTTGGCTTCCTTTGGTACTCTGGAGGGAAATTTCCTTGGAGATTTTCCAAATTCAGGGCTGAGAACTTGTTATCACATGAGTCTCAGACTATGTCAGACCTGCGCTTTCAAAACCATCCCAGCTCACCTTTCCACTAAGGCAGTGTTGAGTTGTGGCCTGAGGACTAAGGTGCCCAAGGCTGGGTGGGTCAGTTCTAGATGGGGTTCTGGGGTCTTGTTGTTAGAAGGAAGAACTTTTGGCCCTGGGCTGATGATCCACTGACATCATTCTCCCTGAGGTCATTCCTGAAGGGATTCCAGAAAGAAAAAAAAAAAATCTACCTTAATGAGAAAGGGTATAAAATCTCTTCCAGCTGTTGGACTTTTGTGAGGATGATAAAGTTCCCTTGTGGAGCTCTCCTCCTCTGGTTTGAACTTAGTGAAACCTCCTCCATAAAGTATCCACCATAGGGAAACAAATCACTTTTTAATTAGAATCCTTAGCGCTAAGTTCAGGGATAGGGCCAAGAACACCCTGATATGCTTACATCTTACATCTTCCTCTTGAGAGAACTTGCAGAGAGCTGGATGTTTTTAGAAGCTGAATATCTGTTTTCTCTGCATTTGAATGTAGGTATTATTTGCATTTCTATTTAATTCCTTCAACAAGTATATGGTCATTGATGTCGACTGTGAGTTGAACCTGGAAGAGGTCTGGTTCAGGGAGGAAATTTAAAATTCCCCCATAATTTCCATCTACTCATCCTCCTCCAGCCATTCAAAATGAGCATACAATCTGAGTAAAATAAGGAGATTCTCTGTAGATGCACTTCCATGCCAAGGCCTCAAGCCATTTCCTTCCCTTCCGCCATATTGTCTCCAAGCATCTCTAGGGGGAAATTGTTCAGAGCCACTGTTTGGAAGTGAGACAATCTTACAGAAACTCTATTTGCTACTTGGATAATTACCATTATGATCTCCACCGTTCAATAAAATAGTATTTTTCTGGGATATATGCATAGGTGTTTTTCCAAAGGCCCAAACTGAGGGACCCCTGTAATGTCCAGTTGCCCCTTGCTATTTCATACAGGCTACCCATGTTGGGCCTTTCATCACATCAGCCCTTCATCTGGGTGAGCCCAGAGTTTCTGTGAGGCTCTCGTGCACAGTATTTGAAGTCTTCCATTTATTCTGCAACTGTGCTTGTATATGCCTGCTAAGTATGCTAGGCTCTGTGAGGAACAGTCTGCTCCCTCCACTGTGAGTCTCAGGTGTGTATAAAGCTGACATTGGATTTCTTCCTACACACCACACACTGTTATAAGTACTTTATATGTATTAACACATTTAACCTTCATGAGAATCCTATAAAGCTGGCACTACAGTGTTATTATGCACATTTTACAGAAGAGGAAACCACATCAAGGAAAGGTTAAGTAACTTGCCAAAAACCACACAGCTAATGAGTGGCAGCAGGAAGCAGGACCCTAACTGGTCTGGGTCCCAAGTCTGTGCTTTTAACCATCACACTCTATGCAGATTAAGAAGGGATGCTTTCTTACAGCACTACTGCAAATGCAAATGGCGACAGGGAGCCGGCAGGAAACAGAAAGGAGAGAAATAGGCCGCGTGGGCCATGTGGGGAAACACACACAGCTCCATCCCCTTGCAGGGGGCAGCTGCACACAGACCCAGCCCATCATGGTCCCATAAGCCCAGCATGGCCCAGCTCACCCATGCTTTAAGAGAAGCCAGAAACACAGAGGTTTGAAATCTGAACTCTTGCTAAAAAAAAAAAAAAGTAATTATTATTATTATTATTCAGGTTTTGCAGGTATATACAAGCTAAGTGCAGTCTGTGGGGGGTCAGTTTGCAAATCCACGTTATCTAACACACGTATGCCAGTAGTGTCATGTGATGGGGCAGCGCTGTGCTCGAACACAGGCACATTAAGGAAACACTGTGGGAATTCAGAATAATAGAGAGAGGTGATGTCTACAAGTCCTATGTAGCCTATGGTGGCTAAAGTAGTTTATGAAAAGGGGCGGGATTTGTAAATGTAGAGCGGCAGGTGAAGGGCATGTAAGGGGAAATGGTGAGTTCTCTTTGGCCCCAGGGAAATCTGATAGGTCACCAAATGTTGAAATGGGCTCCACGGGTTGGTAGGGAGCCATTGCTCCCCTAGATGTTCTCCCCAAGGCCATTCTCAGAACCAGAAGTTAAAGGGATAAGCCGCCCCCCACCCCCTGCTGACTTCTCTGCTGTGGCTCCTTGCCAGATATTTCGACACCACTGGCCCTGACCCTGGTGAGGGTCATGGAGGCCAGGGGAGCCAGGCCCGTCATGGTGACCCTGAGAGGGCAAGCCCAGGTGTGGGGACCTTGAGTCCAGAGAGCCCTGGAAGGTTTTCATGCAGGCCCTGACTTGGCCAGTGGTGGGCCTTCTGGTCCTGGGTCAGGTTATTGGAGAGGCAGGAGTCTGGAGGAAGTGGAGGGGGCGAGCCCTGGTGACAGGAACTGGGGCAGAGGCAGTGGGAATGAAGTGGGAGGGCACAGGCAGAGGAGAGGCAGGGCTGGTGAGGAGGTGAACATGCTGTGGCTTCCAGAAGAAGCCCAGGCACGTGTGGCCTTTCTAGATACCCAGAGCTGGGCTTGGGGGAACGAGGGTCGGGAGAGTAGGAATAAGCTTCGGGACATTTTGAGTTTGAAAAACTGCTGGAACTTTTAGACCTGTATATTATTGAACATCTTTCCCGGGAGGATAGCATGCCTTCAGAAACAGTAACTACACATCCATCTCCTTCCCCATTTCCCAGAAGTAATTTGTTTAAAACATATCAGTGCTTTGAGGGAGAGGCACCTGTGTGGCTCAGTCGGTTAAGCTCAGCCTTTGGCTCAGGTCATGATCCCAGGGTTCTGGGATCGAGTCCCACATCGGGGTCCCTGCTCAGCAGAGTCTGCTTCTCTCTGGCTCTGCCCCTCCTCCCTGCTCATGCTCTTTGTCTCTGTCAAATAAATAAATAAAATATTTATGAAACAACAAAGCTTTGAGAGAAAGGAGCACGGGGCTGGTAAGTTCTATTGCAGAAGATAAAAGACTAGATTTGGAAACTTTGTGATCAAAAGTCCAGGTAGGCATTGCCAGACTTAGCTTTTATCCCAGGCACAAGGCAAGACTTTAAGTAAATGATCTTGTTTGATCATCAGAGCAGAACGACTCTCTGAGCTAGGTACTGCAACTATTCCCATTCTGTTTATTTTTACTTTTTATTACTCCCATTTTAGAGATGAGGTAGTGAAGGCCCAGAGATGTTACATGATTTGTGGGAACCGTCGGAAGGAAAGACGAGGACTTGTAAGGCAGATGGGAGGATTCACTTTACGATGTCCTTCAGAGGTGGCCCTAGTTCTAGGGGATATTGTTGTCATCAGGTGCAATTCTGACGTTTATACATGTGTCTCAGAACAGTGGCTTTTGATGAGCCCACAGCCCTGGTGGTCTTGTCCTTGAGCGTTGTTGATGCAGCAAGCACTTGACTTTTCTTAGAGTTTAAGGCGCCTCCCTGTAAATGTTATGTAATATTCAGAGAACTTCCATATGAGGGGATATTTTTATTTGTTGTGTGAAATCATATCGGGGTCACCCCCTGATGACACAGAGGTTCCGTGTGTGGGATCAAGTTCAAAAGCACAGACTTTGTTTTGTGTTTTGTTTCGTTTTTGAAAAACATGGACTTTGGAGTCAGGGAGACCTGAGTGCCCGTCCCAGGTCCATTGTTTACCAACCCTGTGACATTGATCCAGGCATTTAAGCCCTCTGTGCCTGTTTCCTTGTATTTAATGCTAGATTGCTAGGAGGGTGATGCAGTCTTTTAAATAAATGTTTTTATTGCAATCGACTTTTGGTTTTGGCTCAGGTCATGATCTCAGGGTCCTGAGATCAAGCCCCGTGTCGGGCCCCACATACCGTGCGGAATCTGCTTGTGCTTAATCTGCTTGTCCTTCTCCCTTTCTGCTCCTCCACCCCCACCCCTGCTCACTAGCTCACTCTCTTTAAAATAAATAAATGAAATATTTTTAAAAAGTTAAAATATATATATATATATTTTCCCCTTCTATTCTCTCCTATAATTCTCTTATGTTTTTCTCACATTTTCTCCTATATTCTCTTTTTCCCTCTATTTTTCCCTTTTGGATATAATCTAGACCAGGATCAGCAAACTTTTTCTTAAAGGACCAGATAAGAAACATCTTGGGCTTTGGGGGCCCTCTGCTCTCTGTTGCAACTACTGAATTCCCTTCATAGAAGAAAAGCGGTCATGGCCCAAGGATTTACAGGTTGGTGTGGCTGTATTCCAATAAAACTTTATTCATAAAACCAAGCAGCATCTGATTGGGTCCATGGGCTGTAGTTTGACAACCCTGCTCTAGACTGAGAGATTGCGGGCACTGCCTTGGCAGGTTTGGGGACCAAAAGTGCTCTGCGGGCAGGAAGCCCTGACTTCCTGCTCAGGGGTGGGGAGGGATTCCAAAGAGCGGCTTTCTCTAACATCTCTCGCTTGAACAGGATGGGAACTCTGTTTCTAAGGAAATGCACAAAAAGACCTTAGGGATTGCTGGAACAGCTTCTAGAAGATGAGATTTTAATCACTTTTAATGGTTCTGAGATTAAACTGATCAGATTTACTTTCAGAGAGGTTTGTTTCGTTAAGACAAACAACAAAACAATACCGTTGGGCATCGGGATTTGTGCGGTACTGGGGACTGCTCTGCTTTATGGCTTACAGAGGACAGCGGGCCATGGCGTCCAGATGGGGCTTTGCTCTCTGCCTACTTTTCTCCCACAACTCTGTTACAGGACCATCAGTGCCACCAGTGTCCATGGTCCCTGGAGTCTGATTCCACGGGCTCTTGGGCATTTATTTATTTTTTAAAATTTGAACCCCAAATAGGCCTTCTGAGGCTCAGACTCGAAAAGGTATGACAGCATCTCAATTCTCGGAATGTGTGGGGTTTCTTCAATAATATATGTGGCGGCATTGGGTGAGCCATGGTAACTGGCCTGTGATCCCAGCTCCTGGGCTCTGAGGTTCATTTACACCAAAGCCGTGCTTCCCACACATTGCTCCCAGCCAGGGACTAAGCGGGCATCCTGGGGCCGATTTATTCCTGGACAGATGGACTCCTTTGATCCTGACTTTAGTTCTAAACCTTCTGGATTTTTCCTTAGTCCTCGCACATCCTAGAATGCTTTTCTCTACATTTCCATCCTCTTTTCAGGCTGGGTCAGATCGGGGTTGTGATCTGAAGGATCTCCATGCCTCTTCTCCTTCCTTTTCTCTTTTTGTCAGGAGTGTTTTCCATAATAAAAATCTTGCATATCTAATCCCATCTTGGCCTCTGTTCCTCAGAGGACCTGGACTGACACACGATATACTTTGGGAAATATATGAACCCCTAACACTAGGGTAAGAAGGCCCTCTCTGTGATAGCAGCCACCTCTTACAGAGAGAGCACTGAATCCCCAGCATCCCTGCCTTAGTTTGGGTCCCCCCAGAAGACCATGAAGACTGGCCCTTGACTACAGTAGATCATATGGAAGACAGCTGCCCAAGTCGGCAGCAGGACAGTGGGCAAGTGAAACAGGGAGGATCCAGAAGCCAATAGAGGGTGTGTTAAAGTCACCATCAGGGGCAACTAAAACTGAGTCCTGTGGGACACCCCTGGGAGACCTCAGAGTTGTACCACTGAGGGAGGGGTGGGCAAGGAAGCTGGGGTGTTTTCGATCCATTCCTGTGTTCCATTGGTTGGGGGCTGCTTCTGGGGGGTCTTAATTCTCTGACACTTTTGCCCTCTCTGAGCATGGGTGGCACATGCACCCCTCTCTAGTGGAAGCTCATAGGTAGTCACAAGTCATAGCTGCCACTAGGAAGCTCTCTATGGGTGTAGGAATAGCAACTGCCCGGAATTATGGTAGGGGCCCTGCCAGTGCTTGCCCCAACCCCCATTTTCTGGTTATGAGGTTCAAGTGGTACTGACCCAAGGAGTGCTCCCATGACCTAGGTACTGTTGGCTCCTGGTCACAGTGATGGGTTTGGGGCCCCAACTCAAGCTGGACCAATTGCAGTCCTCCCTGGAATTTTTCTGGCACTATCTGGAAGGAGGTGCTTGCCTCTGAGATCAAGAGGACGATATACCAGCAAGCAACAGCAGCTGGTAGCCGTCTTCTCCCAACTGTGGAATAGTTGCCCCAAGAATGAATGAAGCTAGTGGAGAAGAAAGTAAAGTAAAGGGATAAAGAGAGGCAGAGAAGGGCCCGTACCTACTGGTGACATTTCTGAAGTGTCTGGATCCAGCTGTGCCTGAAGCCAAAGCATTTCTGGGCTTTCTGATGGCAGGGTGATGAATTCTGTTTCTTGCCAAACCAAATTGGGTTGGGGACTCTCATCATTTGAAAACAACGAGATTCTGACTGATATGAGTAGACCACCCCCCTCCTGGGTATTAATGTAGGATCTTGACACATGGATTTGAGAAAGAGAAAAGAACTACTTCTTAGTGTAGGATCTTAGATTTTATTGAGAACACATGCCCACAAGATACAATGGTCTGCCAGGAAGATAGAAATGGTCCTAAAGTGAGGCATAGCAGGAGCCTTCAGAAGACATCACCGGCCATGGGTATTGGAAGACCCCCTCCCAGGCCTATTCTTCTCAAAAGGAAACTTGATGGAAGAACATAGTGAAAGCTCTTACACTTACCACTTAAAGCTTTCCAATGATCATGAAGTAAACTGAGCACCTGAGGGCTAGATTAGCCATGCCCCAAGTGTGTGCTGGAAAATGATTGGGATTTTCACCAGTATTTCATTCTATGTATTGCTGAAGAATTCTCTGAGCTTGACTTTGTTTGCTATTAGGGTCCGTCTCCTAAAATTACTTCTGTGGCTGAGGCCCGCAGTTACATGTCTCCCGTGGTTTCTCAGCAGGATCGATAAGGATATTTGGGGGATTCTTTGAGAAGGGTTGTCACATGCATTTCTGGGTGTTTAGCAAGACTGGCCCTTGCCCACGAATGCCAAGGCGGCCTCCCAGCCACCGGGACAACCAGAATTACCTCCACATATTTCCAAACTCCATCCTGGGGGGAAGGCCGTCCTGCTGCTAATTGCAACCAACTGGAACCCCCAGGTTCTAAGTTTGTAATCACCTTGCTTTATTACCAGTCTAGCAGTTGGCATGTTAAATCTTGCCCCGTGCTCAGAGCTGCCCAGTGAGTTGTAGGGGAGAGCGTTTCATTCCTTCGGTATTTGGTGGGAAGGTGCCCTTGTGCTGTAAGGTTTCCAGGGCTAATCAGAGACAGTAACATCTGAACTCCAGGCCCCAGAGAGGCAGAATGGCACACGTCCAATGGGCATGCAGTCACTATTGTACCTTGAGAAATTATTTCATTGATTTCTTGCTTCCAGACAGAAACATTAAACTTATGGAGAGTGTCACCTTTTTCCCTGGCTGACCCTCTCTCGTTTGTCTTAGTCTCTGCTCTCAGAAATGCCTTCCTTAATTTGTCTTGCTGCAATTTGTACCACCTTCTCCTTGCCTGGGCGTCCATATCTTATTACCCTTGGAGACTTTAGAACACACAGTGGTCTAGAGATTGACCTCTGAAGATAGATAATAGATTCAAATCCTACCTCTGTCCTTATTAATGGTGTAACTATTAGTTATGTAACTAAGCGATATGTTTTTCTTCTACCTATAAAGCAAGGGTGGCAATAATAGCTCCTACCTCCTTGGGTAGCCGGGAGGGTGAAGTGAAGTTCCTGGCATTTGGAAGATGAAGAAGCAACAGTTGCCTAAAGGACTTCTTGCCCAGAACATTCTGTGGTTTTACTAAGGTGCAAGAAATTCTCAAAGTTCTCTGCCATTTTAGGGTTCAGTTATTTAAAGCTCCAGTTTAAAATGCAAATATTGGGAAACTCCTAGGACATAGAGGTTGTGTGTTGTTTATCTCTGTATCCTTTGCAGGAGCCCATAGAACGTGGACACTGAATGACCGTGGAGTGAGCAGTGTCCAAAGACTTTCTTAGCCATTGTGATGGTAATGATCACAGCAGCCCACCTGGACCAAGTACTTACTGTCACACTAAGCTCCACATGGTTTACATATATATCGAGTTATTTAATTCTTATAAAGTAGACAGTTTTATCATTTCCATTTTTTTTAAGGGAGGAAACTGAAGCTACAGAGAGACTGATTTGCCCAAGTTCACACAGTTGGCAAACGTGACCTTGGAAGAAGACAAAGCAGCTTGGGAGGGAGGCTCAGCTCTGTCCCAGGAACCCTCGCCTGATAGCAGCTCCGGGGCCTGGGTGGGTGGACGCCGAATGGCAGAATGGATGCTGGTGGTGGTGGGCGGTGGCTTTTCTCCAAAGAGTGATCGCACAGGATGTCATCTGTTCTCAATTTCCACTCTGGTTGTCCTCCATGGCAGTCCTCCAGCCCAACACACACGTGCTCAGGCTGTTGGCCAGGAGCTAAATTTATTTGCAAGTTCTGGGTTCAAACAGGTACATAAATTACATGTAGACACCCTCATTCCTCAGTTTAGCTTGACACAGCTGAGGACCCATAAGGTTTTCGCAGGCCGTGCCCTCCCAGGCCGAAGCCTTCAGCCCTTGTCACACTGCCTCCCGCTACAGCAGGCACCTTTATAGCCGACGGCTCGGGCATATTTCCAGCCCGTCCGCAGTCTTCGGGCTGAACTCTGCCCAACTCAGTCCTTGTGTTCTGCTCTGTCACGTCCTTACCTCTTCTGACCTTGTGAATCATCCGCCTCAGGCTCCTTCATGCTTTTCTATCGCTCCCAAGTTAAAACTACCCTATTTGAAGGATTTCTGAATCTCTTCACCCTGGGGTTCTTGCCCACCTCTGCAGGCTACCCCCAGCCTACCCTGCCTCCCTGCACCACTCTGACTTTCCTGAGTTTCTTCGAGTGATCAGGATGTTTAGTTGTCTTGAAGATGGGAGAGTCCCTTTTCCTTAACTGTGAGGGACCAGTCTTCTGGGATGGAAGTGTCTGCGTCCACCAATATGCTTCTTATTTTGCTGGGACTGGAGGAATCCCGGCAAACTGCTCACGGTGTGAATCACCTTCTTAGAAGTCTCGTCGGCCACGGAGTCGGTCCCCGTGTCTGTTTCCCTCAGTCACATTCCCAGGGGCCATTTTAGGGAAGCCCACATGACAGAAATTTCAGACACTCCTTACACGTTTGAGAAAAGACCTCTTTTCTCTCAATGACAGGGTTTTGGTTTTCGTTTTTCTCAGGAGGTTAAAGAGTCCAGTAGCCGATGGGCTTTGAGAAGAGGGCTTTAGTTTTGTGTCCTCTGCAGAATCTGGCTTTTGCTGAACTCAATGGAAAGGGGTAGAATCTGGGTAGGATATTTTAGAGGGTAAGAAGGAAGACATGCTAGCTAACATTCGTGGCAGCCCTGACCTGCAGCAAGTGCTTTCTTTACCTTATACGAAGTGTGTTAATCCTCAGAACACTTCTCCTAGCGCATATCATTATCCCCATTTGGGAAGAAGAAAGCAGACCCGGAGAGGGTGAGCACATTGCCTAGGGCCGCACAGCTGGTCAGAGGCAGTGGCAGGGTCATAACTCAGGCCTTACTTTCCTTCTATGGTACTGAATTCCTGATTAAACCATAGCTGTGCTTCCACTTAGATCCTTTTGCTTTTCCCTGTTCCCATAGGACCCTGTCTTCCAAACCTCTAGTGAGGGCCTCTTGATATTCCAAGAACCTACAACTCAGTCCAGTTTCAAGTGTTGTCAGAATTTGGAAGTTTTGGAAGGCTGGCAGATAGGCAGACCTTTTTTTTTTTTTTTTTTTTTTTAATAGAATTGTGGTAGTAAGTAGTCAGCATTTGAAATCAATGATCTGAACATTCAGGAGAGTGTCAGAAACCCAGCTGAAGAATTTACTCAAGATTCGTTCAAATGCGCCCGCATTATGAAATTGCAGTCTTTTTTTGCTTTTTCAATTACGGGAAATATTTGGGGTCGGGCTGTTTCTAACAGGGAGCATTTACTTATGTATTTGGAGGCGCGTAATTTTGGTTAAATACCAGAGGACGTTGAGGGGGCCCTACTGGCTGCAGATATGGGAATAGGACCCCTTGGGTTGCACGCTAGCGGTTGCCAATCTCGCGCGCTCCTCCGCAATCTGTCTCCTTTCAAAGTATGACAGTTGGCAGAAACTCTCCGGCATATGAGACTGTGATTGTTTCCCGACATTAAAAATCAGCCTTCAGATCATTGTTCCCGCATTCGAGCCCCATCCTCCGCTTGCCTTTTCCGCACAGCTGGAGCACACGAGCATCCTCTGGCCCTGGGGAGACCCCCTTGGGTGGGCACACGGAGGGCATGGGGCTGGATGCTCTCTACCTTCACTCTGGGGTGGCTCACGGCTGCCATTCCCTCATGTAGAGAATCCATCAGCTGCCTGGAGAAGGCAATGAAGCATGCGAGACCCAGGAACTCTATTTCCTAGCAACCGGGGAAAACCATTTCTCCTCTGTCAGCAGGAATGCTCAGATTTATGTAAGCTACGAACGCCCGTTATCACTATAATAAACCGTATATTTGCGGGCGGTATTTTCAGCCAGCTAATCGTGGCACTCCATCCTGGCAGCCCCCGAGCTGGAGGGTTTCCCATTTGGAGCCCCCCAAAATACGATTAGGTGGATGCTGAGTACTAATTTAGTTAACAGCAGTGCCTGACAAAGCTACTAACCGCCTAATTATGAAGGAAGATTACTGATACCATTAATTGAACGGTTGTAAAACTCTGGTAAAGTCAGATGGTAGTAAAGTCCATTTTCAATTTACTAGGCTGTTAGAAGTATTTCCGGCTATAAAATAAACAGACACAAAGCATACTAAACAGGCTAATATGGAAACATAAAAAGAGAAGGGAGAAGCTTGTCGTAGCAATTAGTGGTTGTGATTAGCTGCGCCACAGACCCGGCGGTGGAAATTACAGATTAATTTATGACAGCGCGCTGGCGACGGAGAGCCGCTGGTGACTGGCCTGCCTACAGGTGGGCTGGGCGCTTGTCATTTCGGTTGCCAAAGGAAATCCTCTCTGGCCTGGGCCGTGCTTCAGGCTTCTGTGGGACTGTTGGATTCATTCCCTGTGACTGAAAGCTGCTTCGTCAATACAGTGCCTCATTTGGAGCCTCAGTTTCCCTGCAGGAGTGAGCTGGGTTGGGGGCATGGCGGCCGGAGAGGACCCTAAGGATGTGATTGCTCCGACATCACATCCTAGCACCCTGGATCCTTACCGACCTGTGAATACAGCTCATCTGATCATGGTGTTCCTACCTAGACGGACAGTCCTCTCCACCTGCCCTTGGGGAACTCTTCCTGCTTCCTACATTCTGGAGAGGTTTTTTAAGGGAACCTGGTCTCCCTTGTCATTCATTCTCACTGCCTCTTCCTGTCTCTATTTTCAGTTCACCCAGTTGCTAGGTTCCTGGGGGGGTGGGGGGGGGGCTCGAGAAAAGTGTGTGGATTCACTGGAGGGAAAGCATTTCAGGGCCATGAAGCATGTCACATCTGGGACTGTGTCACGTAGAAGGTGTGGGAAAGTTGAGAGGCGGTTACGTAAGAACCTGTCAGTATGCAGAAATAACAGGAATGATGTTTGGTGTGGAATTTTGCTATCAAAACATCTTTCACGTTCTGATGTCCAGAAGCAGCGATAAAAGAGGCTGTCATAATAATGGCTCTTATGCCACTCTTGCTCCTGAGGAGATGGAAGCTCAGATAGGAGCACTGACCTCTTCCCAGGTTTCAGAGTCAGCCAGTGGCAGAGCTAGGACTGGAAGCCGTGTCTCTGGCCCAGGCTCTGATGGGCGGAGCACAGGAACTCCTCTGGGGGTTAGTATGGGCCTCTTAAACCCTACGAATGCAATGAGGCCCTTATTTGCAGAATGAGGGGAGCACCGTCAGGGGACTTCTCAGACTCCATTTTGGAATGATGTGTCACGTAGTGAAATGGAGACATGATGCTCCAGCAGAAGCTTGGGTGCATTACCTTCTTTCCAGCTTCTTGGACTGGATAGTTGGGGATGGCGTCCCCAAATTTTTAGCCACCCCATCAGTTTCTTGCTTCTCCAGCCTAGAACTGGGCTACCCAATGTGTGTTCCTTGGGCCAGCGGCATTAGCATTCCCCGGGAGCGAGGGAGAAATGTAAATTCTTGGGCCCTACCCCAGACTGCCTGAATCCGCATCTATTCCCTAACAAGATCCCAGGTGTTTCCCGGGGGTGTTCCATGCGTGTTAAAGCTTGAGAAATGCCATTCCAAATGTCTTTTTCTGTGTTGTCCCTGGGTGAGACTTATTTGAGGTGTCTGTTGAACACACAGCCTCCTTGGCCCCTCTCTGGAGACTCCCCACTGCATTGATGGGTCTAGATGGGTCCTGGGGCTGGATGGGTAATGCCTTCCAGGGGTTCCTTTTCCTGAGTGGAAGTCCGGATTCTCTGCTGTAACCCTGTGGTTCTTGGTCCCAGCTATCCATCAAGATCACCTGGCAAGCTTTTCAAAAATACTGAAGCCGGGAATGTACTCGGAACAATTTCACTCCACTGAGTGAAGGTGGAACCCAGGCACTTTCCTGATGATTCTCATTTAACACCAGTGTTCACAGCCACTGTCTCAATCACTCATTCTCCAAATGTGGTCCATAGACCAGTAGTGCAAACATGACCTGGGAACTTGTTAGAAATGCAAATTTGGGGGCTCATTTCCCAAACCTCCTGAATCAGAAACTCTGGAGGTTGGCCCAGTTTTCTGTGTTTTAATAAGTTCTCCAGACAAAACTGGCTACATAATTTGTGGGGCCCAATGCCAAAGGAAAACACAGGGTCCCTTGTTCAGAAATGAAGAATTTTAAGGAGGTGACAGCAAAGCATTAAACAAAACATGGAATCTTATAAGCACGCATGAAGTCAGCACTGCTTCCAAGTGATTCTGGTTTATGCTAATGTCTCAGAACCACTAGTCCAGATTGTTCTCCACGTTACAGCTTGTGTCCAGGGGTGACCCTCAGGACCCACCAGCCATTGTCCCCAGATTGATGATAATAACAGTATTATTCATTGATCATTTGCCAGGTACCAGGCTTGGCACTTCTCATATGTTATTTCATTCAAATCTCCCCACAACCCTAAGAAGCCGGTACTGTTATCTTCGTTCCCATTGTACAGATGGGAAAACCGAGCCCCAAGGGCGAGGCCAATGGCCGTTGGTTGGTTGACTGTGTTGAATACCAACTGCCTTCTCTCTCTCCACACTTTGTCCTGTTATGATAATTATCAGCGCTGAGACCATCTTTACTCTGAACTCCATGGGTGAGGACAGATTGGAATAGGAGAGTCTGAAAGGCTTTGCCCTGGTAGGATATAAGTGTTTATAATCACAAGTTTTCTACTTAACATTTTACCAATAGGGAGCAAGAGGCTCAGGGGACAGAGCCAGTATGTGACGGTCAGGATTTGAACCCACAAGTTCCTCCCCCTGTTTGAGGCAGCCAGAGTCCCAAACACTCATTTACAGGACAAATAATCTTCCTCCTCTCGTAGTTTTGAAAGAGAGAGGTGGAGTAACAAACCAAGGAAAGAAATTAAGTCTCCAGAGGACTAGAAAAAGAGAGCAGGGAACAGCAAATTACACTAGGGAAGAGAGAGAGAAGTCCAAAATGAGATTGTTGTGTCATTGTCAGCTGGGCATCCCTAAGCAAATGACTTCCCCTGAGTCTGACTGCTCGCCTACAATCTGGGTAGAATAACAATACCCACCTTTATTGACAGTTCGATGAGATTATGGTTTAAAGGAGCCATAGTGCCTTATATAGTCTGTGCTCCAGAAAAGGCAGTGACTTGTCTTATCATCGAGGTGGCCTTTGCTCCAGGCCATGGGATTGTGAATAAAAGTCTTTGCTATATCCCTCTCCCCATCTCTCCCACCCACCCGTATCTGCCTTCCTCACAGTGGAGTTAAGTAGATGAGAAAATTCTGGAAAGAACTGGGAGATTTCAGGTTCTGTCCCAAGTCCACCACTGTCACTTAGACTTTGGACTTGTCTCTTCCCCCATTCTGGGCCTTGGTTTCCTCTGCTGACAGTGATAGACTTGGAACGGTGACCTGTAGGGCTCTACGATGCCCTGCCTGCCTCTGAGCATCACAGAATCCATTTGCACTTGAAGCCTCACTCCTGAGCACTTGGTTTCTCAAAAAACACTTGAAAAGAAAGCTGGGAAAGGAGAGATTCCAGAGGTAGGTGGGCTTGAGGTTTGAACCTCATTTCACCCAGTTATTTGCCGGAAGAAGCCTGGGAAAGTGAAAAGCTGACCCTCGGGGGCCAGGCTTTCAGGGGTTTTTCCTCGCATTTCCATGAAGACCATCAGGATCCCTGACTCTCCATGAGCCCCGGATATGAATTCTGAATACCATAAATTGTGGTGCAGCTCAGTTTTTCCCTGTCTCCCTTTTGCGTATTGGGTTCCCCTGGAAGCCAGTTCTGAGGAGGCAATGTCTGTGGGCAGGAAGGGAGTAGGAGGAGAAGGGAGGAAGAGAAAGGTGGGGAGAGGGAGGGAGGGAGAAGCGGAGCCGCAATGCAGTCACAAAGAAGCCTTCAGCCACCTCTCCGAGGAATTCTCCCCAGGGAGTGACCTTCAGAGTCATCTGAGTTGGAGCTAGAGTGTGTGCGGGGGGGTTCTTGATGCCCCCATGTCTGTCAGTATTAGAGCCCCCATGGGAGCAAGGCTTTGCAGAGGAGGCAGCCGTCTCTGGCCAAAGCAATCCCCTTGCAGCCCTGACAGCTAAGGGCCATCTGCAGGCCGCTCTCCCAGCAGCTGAGGGGCCCGAGTGCCTCCTTCCTTAAGGGGGATCTGGATAGCTCATCGCCATACCCACCACTCCTCATTCCTAAAAGTGCGCCTTGGAAATACGGACCTCCTGATCTCAGTGTTTGCAAGTGCTAATTGAGTGGACGTTCTATGGTCTCGAAGTTTCTCACCAACTTGGCCTTTTCCTCTTGAGAAGAGATCACACTAGGAGTCGAAGCTGGCCAAGAGGAAAAGCAGAGGTAGTGAGGTGGGATGACTACACTCCGGGTGTAGGATGTCTCTCCTTTTCTTGAAGTCCCTTTGCAGATCTAGCATGCTATCGTGAGTGCTGAATTCGGACCCAGTGGTGCTGAGAGCAGCCCAGTTAAGAACGTGTGGTCCAGGAAAGGCTGGACAGGCTCGTTCTAGAGAGGGCTGCTACAAGCCCCTTTGTTTCCCACACCTTGTGTAACAACCAGAGCTTTGCTCCTTAGCATCTGTAATGTTGGAAATGAGGTTGTGTGTGTCTAAATATCAACCTTTTACCAGCCTCATGAATATTAGAAGTGTGCTGTCTTTGGCGAAATTAAAGGCATTCGTGATACATGGATTTGCTTAAATCCCTTAGGGGGATTTAAATCCCACTTGTTTTCATGAAGAGGGTATAAGAATTCGGGGAAGTCTGTAAACTTAGCCCTAAGAAAATCACTAGGCACAATCCCTAAATGCCTCCGTAAGTGTTCATGCCGAGAGGTGATCGCAACAAAATAGGTCATGCGAACTGTTCTGTGCTCGCTTGTTAATAAAATAATAGTGGATAGAGAGTCCATATCGTTACAACGCAGAAGCAAAGTGGTACAGGGCATGGCTCACGCTCGTCCCCCCCGCCCCCCCCCCGAGCTTCATCAGCGACTGTGCCATAAAAATACTGAGAAAGAGCATGGGACTTGTCCCTCAACCGCATTGTCTCTGACCCAGTGGCACCTGGGCACCGGGCCAGCCACTCTCCATGTGTACTTCATTTAATACCCACCGCAATGTGAGGGGGTAGGCGCTATTGTTTATATCCACTTGATTAGCACGAAAACCAGAGCTCCGCGCCATGTTCGACCCCGTCCGAGGTCCTCACCACCGACCAAAGCAGGATGAGGGTCCCTGCCTGTTTGTGGGTCCCCAGCCTGTGTCCTTCACTTCTAGTCCGTGCTGCCTGCCAGAGGCTCTCTGGGGGAGGCAAGAGGGAAAACGAAGTGGGCTTCGTGCTGTTTGGCTAGTCGTTCTCTTCCCTTGTCACTACATGCCGAAATAATATTAGGGAAGTGGTCGTTCCCACACATCTGGATGACACATTTCTGGGTGACACATTTCTCAAGGATTTCAGCCAGCCCGTGTGTCTTGAATTTCACCTCAGCCACGAGAGCTTATTTCTGATATTTATCAGGCCGGTCAGAAGGCCAATATTTTCACCTGAATGAAGGAATGAATGAATTTTAAAAACCTCCATTTCGGACTCTGTAAAAGCGAAAGCTGGCACCTGCCCACTGTTCCATCCTGAGCCAAATATGTGACCCTGAGCCAGCTCCTTTAACCTTTCCAAGTTTGTTTACTTCTCCCAAAATGGAGGTCATCCCTCCTATAGATTTATGTTTGTGATACATGTGTGTACATTTTAAGAAGTATAAAGTAGGACCCCGAGGTGATGGAACTCACATGGGAATACTCAAAACTGGCAAAAATACCCAGAGAGGACGCATCGGCTGCCCAGACTAGAGTGTCAGGAAGCATGGGCTTTCTGAGCCTTTGCATGAGTAGGACTGGCCAAGATGGAAGGAGGAACGGCCTTGGGATCAGCCTGTCCTGGTGTCAGAGATGACGGGCAGCCTCTCGCCCCACCCCCCCCGCCCCTTGGCGCTCACCACTGCCTCGTGCAAACAGTGATTAGGGGCTTTCTCTGGCCACAGGAGTGCGCTCAGCTTCCAGATGGGCAGGGCCGGATGTGCCGGGGGCAATGCCCCTGATAGCAGCCCCAGCCAACGGTGAACAGGGGTTGGTGGGTAATCCGCACCGCGCTCCCCGCCCCCCCAGCTTCCTCGTCCCTGAAGCATGTTCTGCGTAGTCTCCCAGTGGTCCCCAGCAGGACTGAGCCCCGAACTGCCCACAGAGGCACCCTACGCACTCATGCTTTCCATTAGTTTCCTTCCCTGTTTCACTTCCCCATTCCCTTCCAGTGCTCCCAGATGGGACCACCTCCCAGATGAACTCTTCGCTCTCAGACAGCTATTTCAGGATCTGCTTCCATGGGAACCAAGACACCTGGTTCACATCCCTTCTCTGCCACTGACCAGTAGTTGGTCTTTGGGCAGATTACTCCAGCACCTTCCCCAGCATCCTCACCTAGAATAGGGAGATGGCACAAGTAGAACCAATCTTACAAGACGGATGTGAGGATTCCAGAATATATTCCGTGTAAATGGTTTAGAACAGCGTCTGGCATACGGCAGGCCCTCAAGAAGTGCTACCATTGTTGTTTTTTATTGTTGTTATTCTTCTTGTTATAGTTGATCACTCCTGAAATTCCCTTGGCTGAGTCTAAATCTGTTCTGAGCGTTCTAAGCCCTCAAACCTCAGACTTACTCTGGCCCAATCTCCCTGGTTATTTCAGGGAATCTAATTCATGTATTCATTTAACATATCTTTAGCAAATATTGACTTAACACCTATTATGTTGAAGACACAGTGCTCCGGTCGATATAAAGAATAAGATGAGGTCATTGTCTCCAGGGAGAGAAGACGTATCCACACGTAGCTCTGGTCTAAGATAAATTGTGATAAGTGCTCTAGTCTACCTGCCGATAACTCAGAAAGTGAGCTGAGAGGAAGGTGAAGGTCACTCTAGTCGGTGTGGAGGAGGAAGTGCTGTTGGAAGTGGGTTTTGAAACTGGGTAGAACTTCAGCAGAGGAGAGGGAGGGAGGAGAATGTAAAAGGTAGGAGGAGTCTGGCATTCTGAAGAGAACTCATGGGTCCATATTTATAGGAGCGCGCATAGATGGATGACCCTCCTTCTCTCGGCTGAGGGGACAATGGATTCTCCCTATTATAATAATAATAGTAGTACTAATACCTCACACTTACACAGTACTTACTATGTGCCAGGAACTACTGTAGATGTCTTATAAATGTTAACTCAATTAATCCTCACCTTCAAGGTCCCTTCAACTATCAGCTCCATTGTGCAGATAAGGAAACTGAGGCCCAGAAGAATCTGGTGTCTTGCCCAAGCGCACGAAGATACTAAGTGGAAGGCTGACAGACAGACCCAGGTGGTTTGGCTCCAGGGTTCACACTACACCACACCTCAAGCATGGCACCTTTTCGGAACTTTAAGAGACTCTGTTGCAGGGATGTTCACAATGGACTACGGCCTGTGAAAGAAAGTCCCTGGTGAGCTCCAGAGGAGAGGTCTCCAAGGGATGGAGATGGTTCTGGAAGTTGCAGTTAGCCTGTCAGCGCTGCCCTCAGGCCGGCCACACCCCCAGGCTCACTCCCCCTGGTTCCTGGCCCTGGCTTTGCCCAGGCACCTGGTGCCCTCTCCCGAGGGGCCTGCCGGGGAGGTATCCATGGCTTGTGGTGTGTGCCCACGGTTTGGCATGTGGAACCCGTATGTAAGGGGAGCTCCCTGAGGGAGAGGCCTGCCTTTATGTCCAAACTCAAGCCCCAGATGGCCACAAATAGGTGGTGACATCGCTGGCTTGATCCAAATCAGAGCATGGTAGGATTTTCCTGTTTGTCTGTTTGTTTGTTTTTCCTCCACCTCCACCGGGGAAAGGAAGGAATGTGCCCTGGCTGCTAATTGGATAGTATAGTGACCGATTTAGTATTTTCTTATCCATGCTGAGCAGAGCTGTAGGAAATCTCTGGGGCAGGACGCAGTGGGGAGTCTATGGGTCTCTCAGCCAGAGCCGGAGTTCACAGCTGGGACCAAAGCCGCCAGCTGACATGTTTTATTTGGCCTGCCTAATGTTTAAAAAATGTTTTTAAATAGATGCTGACATTTTCCGACGGGGAGGATTATACGGAAGATTCTGCATTCCCGGCTTGCACTGAGAAATTGGTAGATCTGGGCCCAGATCCCCCAAGTCAGCAGTCTGGGGTGCTAAGCTGGGAGGACCCCTTTACACCGAGGGCCCTTTACACTGTTGTCCCCTCAGCCGAGAGAAGGAGGGTCATCCGTCTATGCGCGCTCCTATAAATATGGACCATGAGGTCTCCTCAGAATGCCAGACTCCTACCTTTTACACGTTCTCCTCCCTCCCTCTCCTCTGCTGAAGTTCTACCCAGTTCAGAGCCCCCACCAGCAGCTTCACTGACCTGCATTCCCTCTCTGGCCCCCGCAGCCTTGGAATCTGTGACCCCAGAAAAGAGGAAGCCCTTCCTTCTAGGACACCGAGCAGTCTCAGGACAGGCCCTACCACGCAGCTGTCGTGGTCCAGCGAGCAGACCCGCGGCCACGACTTCCTGCGAGAGGTGCTTCTAGAGTCAGTTTAATGGCAGATTAAGTTGCCCATTATGATGCCATTAGAACACAGCATGATGCATCACTGGGTAAACGAGGGGGGTTGAAGTCAGAGACAGGTTCCTGGAGCGCTCCATCCAATTTAATTCCGCTCCCCTCCCCACCCCCCAACCTTAGGCTGATGAGAGTAGAGACTGTAAATCACTCTCTATGCAATGGCTCATCATGAAGGATATGGAGAGAAATTAGAGGAGGCAAGAGAAGGAAAAGCAGTGATGAACAAGGCAGGGTTGTTCCAGCGTGATGGAAGACAGGCAGACAGTGCTTGTGACACTGCTGGAAATCCAGCTGGGGGTCCTGGCCTGATTTTGGCTATGCCGAACTAACTGGCAAAGCCACATCCCGACTACAGCTTTGCACCCTACAGCAGGTACGATGGGGGAATACGGAGCCTGGGAACTTCCTGGGGCAGTGCCTGATGGTGCCAGCTCCGTGGACTGTGAAGTCACTAAGGAGGACTCTTGATCCTGCTTCTGTTGCTTTGGGCTGTGTGACTTAGGATAAGTTACATAACTCCTCTGAGTCATGTTTTCCTCATCTCTTAAAGGAAGTAAACATCCTAAATGCAAAGGGTGGTACCAGAAGTCATTGTTGGCACTCACTAGGCGACGCTTTCTTCAGTGTCCTGTAAAAGCTGCAAATGGGATGATCCCTAAATGAGGGTAGATGTTCCTGACCCCCTAGCTCCGGGGGCCATCAGTTGAATAGGTTCTGTGTTGTTCATCTGAGGCGCGGCAGGAAGGCTTTCCCTTGCAGGGCTTTCTGAGTGTCCCCAGCAGCCACACAGGTTTGCCGTGACACTCAGGTAAGCAGTGTTTGAAGGGGAGAGCTGGGTCACAGAGGAAGGGGGCCCTTGGCTCATTGCACTTCCCTGGGACTCCCTGAGCCATGCTTGTGTGGGCAGGCTGGTCCTCCTCCCTCATCCAAGGTTGTTCTCTTACCGCGCTACCCACAGGGGCTCTCACGGCCCCACATTCCTTGGCATCACTATGTACTGGCTGGGAGGGCTCCCCACCTTTGGGGAGGACCCCAAGCAGGAAGTGGGGGCGCTGGAAATGGGATGCTGTTGGCATGAGTCTGGGCTTTATGACACATCTCTCCATGGCCATGGCTGAAGGCAGCTGAGAGGTCAGGGGGCATGGTATGGTATACCCCCAAAATATGTTAGGCATAGGAGCTGGGGCCCAGCAGAAGCACCAGCCAGGAGTTCAGAGGGTGAGAGAAGAGAGAAGCTTCTCTTCCCGCAGCCCCTGGGTGCCAGCTCTCCCTAGGGTCAGAAACCCCAGTTCCCCTCACCCCTCCTGCCTGAGGGACAAGGGCTTCCCTGGATTGCTGGTCTTGGGGTGTCTCCACCCCCTTCCTGGTTCCTTTCGTCCTGCCCTCACCTCTGCCGATGATCTCAGGGAAGGGTCTGCAGTTGGACACTCTTTGGGGACGCTGATTGGCACAACGGACCAGGCCACTGCTCAGGGATGAAAGCCTTGTCTCTGAGGGACCCTCCCAGCCCCGTGAGCTCCCCCAACACCGGCTCCTCCATCTCTCCTCCCTCCCTGCTGGCGTGGGTCTCCCCACGGCATCTGCTCACTATTGAATCTATTTCTTGCCCTCCTCCTTCACGGCTTTGCCTTTTGAATCGGAGGAGTAAAAAAAAAACCCATTTCTATAAAGCTATTAAATGTTTTCCTTTCACAGACACCAGTTTTGTACATCAGAAGTGTGTTGGCTTTCATGACTATTGAATTCTCGGAAATGGGCTTCAAGTGCCTATTTCAGGAGTTAAAATCTGAACATCAGCTCTTTTTCCCTCTGTGCATTCCTGCCACGCAATCCTCATCCTGTCCGTGATGGATCCCTCTGGCTGGGTAGAAGGAGGATCATTTAAAGGAAATGTGAGAAAGAAAAGAGGAGTACTCCATTTCAAGAGATTTTTCTCCCTGTTGTTATTTTCCACAAGCGAGAGGCAGGGAGAATGGCTGCAGATTTTTCAGTGAATTTGTAACCACTCTACCACCCCTAGTCCCCAACACACACATTCTCCAGAAATGCTGGGATACCCTGTGAGGGCATTCATTCAACACATATTGAGTGCCTACTGCATGCCCAGTGGCCAGGTACCGAGCACAAAGTGTGGGATTCCTTTCCCCCGCCACGGAGTCTGTAATCTAGGTTGCGTGTTAGAGATGAATCCAGTGATTCACAAAATGTCACCTTGCAGTTTTGTCTTTGCACTTGCTCTTCCCTCTGCCTGGAAGGCTTTCCCCTCGGATATGCACGTGGCTTGCTGCCCATGTCCAGAGTTCTTCTGCAGTTGTCACTCCTCATGGAGGACCTCAGGGCCACAGAAGATCCTTGCTTTCTTTTAGCTTTTGTGTCCTTGTTGGTGGTCAGTCCATGTCAGAATGCAAGCCTCATGAGAGTAGAGATTCTGTCTCTCTCTTTTAAAGTCCTGTTTTGGTTCTCTTCAGTATTCTCAGAGCTGAGAAGAGTACATGGCATGCTGTAGGTACTCAAACAGTGCTGACTGAATGAATGAATTGTACCAAGTACTGACAAGGATGGGCTCACAAGGACTAGAAAAGAAAGACTTCTCGCGGGAAGTGCCAATCGGGCTGATCTCAGAAGCATCCGGAGTGGTGACCATGCCTCACGGGGAAGGGACTGATTGCCTGCAGGAGGCGCCGGCATGGGCGGAGGCCCTGGTCC
>CM052799.1:34168746-34188391 GCA_028533885.1 Nasua narica | reverse complement strand
TTAGAAGTAGAGAAGGGTGCCTGGCCGCCTCAGCTAGTAGAACATGTGACTCTTGATCTCAGGGTTGTAAGTTCGAGCCCCACGCTAGGTGTAGAGATGACTTAAAAAAATAAAATCTTTAAAAAAAAAGAAAAAGTGCAGAATCTCAGGCTCCTCTCCAGATCTACTAATTCAAAATCTGCATTTTAAAAAAATCTGCATTTTATTTTTATTTTTTAATTTTTTGTTTGTTTTTTCAAAGTCTGTATTTTCATAAGGTGATTCCTGTCCACACTGAAGTTGAAAAAGCACCGTTCACGAACCACACCATCCAGTACTGTAGCCGCTAACCACATGTGGTTAATAAAAACTTCAGCTCCTCAGTCTCACTAGCCACATGTCAAATGCTCAGTTGCCATGTGTGGCTAGTGGCTACCATATTGGACAGGGCAGATAGAGACTACTTTGATGATTACGGAAAGTTCTATCGAAGAGCATTGCTCTAGAACGTTCTGGAAAGGTGGGGTGGTAATTAACTACCATCTGTTTCCTTTGGCTGCTCTAAGCATACAGGTAGCAGACAATGCTAATCGCTTGAATGGGACAAAATTGAGATACATTCAACTTGGCACATGGCGGGTGGGGGAGGGGATAGATCTCGATTATTTTCCACTCATTTTAAATCAAGAGCACTGCCATATCTTCCCTAGCCCTGGGTAAGTGCAGTTTGTGTGTGGGGATGGGGCAGGGCGAGCAGATGGCTGGGGGAGAGAGGGGCAACATGAGAAGCAAGATGAATTTCAAGTGCTAGAATGAATGCAAGACTCTTATCCTGGTCCCCACCCACCGCGGTCCCCACCCTCCCTGTCACAAGGCAGTGGGAACATGCTCTCTGATAATCACGATGCAGAAAAGTACTCGGCAACCAGATGTGACTGATGGGTGACTCCAGGTGCAAACAGGGAAAGCAGGCATTTCGTCAGCTGAATAATAGCCAGGCTCCAATGTGAGGAGGTTGGGGGCTTGGAGGGTTTTCTTCCCAGGGTAGAGTTTTTCTTTGGGAGGGAGTTCAGTCCCTTCCGCAAAAGCCATCCTTTTTTTTGGAAAAGGCCAGGCGCTGTTTCTCCTGGAGACCTTTGGTTGCTGACAGCAGGCTGCAGAATGCAGCAGGAGCTAACCAAATGGTAATGATAGCCCACCCCAGCGGCGGCAAGTGACTGGTGTCTTCCTGAGAGAAAGCCGCTCTCCATGTACGGGGCCACTTTGCCGGCTCCCGGGAGAGGGGCAGCACCCAGCCAGCAGATTGTTTATGTGCTTACACAGTCCTCTGGGTGCTTACCCCCAAATTACTCTGGGGCAGGAGATGGTTAAAAAGGCGAAAAAGCAAAGCAGGAGAATGGACCGGCAGAATGTATCCCTCTATGTAGCAACACGTGCTGTGGGGTGCCGTGTGAATCTTGACAAGATGTCAACCTCACGACTCAGTTAATGCTGTTAAATCATGAGGCTTTGCATTTTGAGGTTGTTTTGTGCAGGTTGGAGGAGGTTGGTCCATGTGACTACCTCGGGAGGAAGTCACAGGGGGTCTCACCCTCCCCTTTTGAGTGGAATAAAGCCCAGAGTGGTCAAGTGACTCTTCTAAGGTCACACAGCTACGCGTGAGCTACGCTGAAAACAAAGCAATCATTTATTTATTCGTAGCCATTTCTTGAGAAGCCTACTAAGTACCTAACTCTGGGGATGTTTCTCTATAGTTTGTATTTTCATAGAGCTTGGATTCTAAAGAGGCTGATAGAAAAAAGGGGGGGAGGGGAGCAAGTTAGCAAATGATTACAAATTATGTTACATGTGAAGGAAAGAAAAAAAAAAAAACCCAAACGAAAAACAAATCCAGACGGCTGAGGATGGAAGCATGGGGAGAGGAGTGGGCTACATGGATAAGTGAACTTGCTAAGGCTTCTCTTAAGGGGAGACATTTGTGTCCAGACTTGAGGAGGGGGCAGCCGGTCAAGGCAGGAGAGGGGAGTCACCGCGGGCAAAGGGGACTGTAGGGTGTGCTGCCTGAGAAGTCTGCCTTGAGACAGAGAGTACGATGTGAGACAGGGCACCTGGCCCCCTCCCTCTGCCCCTCACTCCTCATACCTGGAGCCAAGGGGGATTTCGTCTCTCCCTTCAGTTCCTCCTCCTCGAGGTCTTCTCCTGAGAGTCAGATCCGCGGCCATTCCAAGATTTGGTGCCGTAGCTTCCGGGGGTGGCGGAGAGAGATGGTTCTGGAAACTTGAATGGAAGGGCAATAGGGCTTCAAAGTTCCTGAAGCCTGGGTGTCCGTGGAAGTGGGAGCAGAAGGTTGAGAATGAAGAACCGAGAGAGAGCCAGAGGGCAGAGATCCCAGAGCCAGCTCTGGGGAGAGGGGCAGAGAAGCTGCAGCAGGCCGTGAGGGGAAGCCTCTTCAATCTCATCTGAGAGGCTACCCTCTTAGATGTGTCTCCGTTTCTCTGGACAGCCTACTGCCCAGAGACTGATTACGTGAGCTTATGCGGGTTATTCTAAAACACGATAAATCAAGGCTTGACTCCCAGCTGAGAGCCCTGCAGAGTTTCCCAAAAGACAGTCATAAAGAGGGGCTCCTGCACAGAGAGCTTTGAGCCAGAGCTATTCAGCAAAAAACAGAGTTCTTTTCTTCTCTACGCCCACTCCAGTTGGCCCAGCACAGTATCCCCGGTCACTGCTGTATTTGGGGATCCTAATTTACCGGATGGAGCAGTATGTGCTGTGAGGTTGGCCCTTGTACGTCAGATTAGGAGGAGAGGAAGGGCTAAGAAATATTAGGATAGTCATTTCTCGAACACTCACTCATGTTACCATTCTAAGCCTATTACATGCATGAATTTATTTTAATCCACATAACAACCTTGCAGAATTAAGATATATATAATCTACATCCCTATTTTACAGAAGAAGAAACTGAGGTACAAACTCTTTTTTTTTAAGGTTTATTTATTTATTTGAGGGAGAAAGGGAGGGAGAGAGAGAGTGCATGAGGCGGGGAGGGGCAGAGGGAGAGAAACTTCAGCAGACTCTGCACACAGCATGGAGTTCAACGCGGGGCTTGGTCTCATGACCCTGAGATCAGGACCTGAGCCGAAACCAAGAGTGGGATGCTAACCGTTTGCGCCACCCAGGCACCCCCTGAGGTACAAACTCTTAAGAGTCAGTAGATGGCACGACCAGAACTTGAACTCACTGTACCTCCAAGAGTTCCCGCCCTTTAGCATGGTAGAGGTGACACAGGGCACCCTGAAGGTCTCATCTGACCGCAGATACTACCCCCTTTGGCCACAGAACCTGACCAACATGACAGTCACTTATGGAACACTTATTAAGGGTAACATTAGATAACTAATATCTTAGTGTAAGCTCTCTTCTCCCTCATAAATATGACACATACAGGATTTATCAGGGCAGTTGGGGAGAGGGTAGCTTACAGGTATGGGATGACAAACAACCAGAGGTTTAGAAGATCTGACTTTCTACCAACATATTGCAAAGTATGTTGCCACACAATGAACATTAAATAGTTTCTGGAAGAACTCATGAGAGAAAGAAGGCACCCCAATGTGAATTCCCCAAGCCCTTGTCAGTTACCTACACTGTATAAGGCATTGTGTGCGATGCCGAGTGTGTTCCTTGGGGTTGCTTAGTACAAAGTACCCCAAACTAGGGGGCTGAATGTAACAGAAACTTTATTCTTTCACAATACTAGAGGCTTCAAGTCTAAAATCAAGGTGTTGGTTGGCAGGACCGTGCTCCCTCTGAGGATCCTAGGGGAGAATCTGTTCCAGGCCTGTCTTCTAGCTTCTGGGGTTGCCAACAATCCTTGATATTCCTCAGCCTGTAGATACATCATTCCAATCTCTGCCTCCTTACTAACCTGTTGTTTAGCCTTGTGCGTCTCACACTGTCTTCCTTCTGTGCCTGCGTGCCTCTGTGTCTCCACTCCTCATAAGGACACTGGTCATATTGGATTAGGGCGCACCCTAACGACCTCACCTTAACTCAATTTCATCTGCAAAGACCCCCATATACAAATAAGGTCAAAGTCACAGGTACTGAGGGGTAGGACCTCAACAGGTTTTAGTAGGACATGATTCAACCATAGCACTTAGAGATAGCGAAGAGTTGGGGTGCCTGGGTGGCTCAGTTGTTAAGCGTCTGCCTTCGGCTCTGGGATCCTGGGATCAAGCCCCTCGTAGGGCTCCCTGCTCAGCCTGCTTCTGTTCTCTCTCACTGTGTCTCTCTCTGTCAAATAGATAAATAAAATCTTAAAAAAAATAGAGATAGTAAAGATGAATCAGATTTGATCTTGACCATGGTAACTAGAGACCCGTGCATATCAAACAGCAACCCATATGGTAAGGTAGCAAGCATAATTTGAGAATGCCTCATGGGCAAAGGGGCCATTCATTAGCCTTCAAAGGATGAGTAGAATTTTGGCAGTTGGAAGAGAGATGGCATTTCAAGCAGAAGAACCAGAGTGAGCAGAGACAAGAAGGCCAGAAAGTAGAGGAAATGTTGAGTGCTGAGGGATGGCTCTGGGGCTAAGGAGGAGGGAAGATTTGTAGCCGGGTTAGAGAGGTATTAATTGCTAGTCTAAGAATCCATACTGGATTCTTGGAACAGAGTCTTTAAGTGCCTGCCCATATGCCTCACCTTCCCTTTATCATTTCTATGCCTGAGGTCAGGTGAAGGTGGGGGTATGGGATCTGGCAGGAACCCCTGCGTGGGGCAGCTGTGCCTTGGCCTCAGCACCCGGGAAATGGGAAGCAGAGGCCACTGCAGGATCCGGGTGGGCATCCCAGACTCTGCTACCCTGGGGATAATCCAGGTCCCAAGATCGTGGCAGCAGGGGGAACGAAGGCAATGGAGATTGGGAGCCAAGTCTGGGCCAAAGGTGCGAGCCTGGGATTCAGCCATACAGAGGGAATACGAACACCTGGATGTGGGTGATGTCACCTAGACAGAGCATGAAGAGTTCAAAGGAAGGGGGCTAGCGGAGAGAAATGGAGAGAAACCTGAATTAAGGAGATCAGTGTGACTGCACCTGTTTAATTAGGCAGCTCGAGGCACTAGATAATTGCCACCCAGGGTGAAAGCCAGTGCCTTGGGAAGTCTCTGTAAAACTCATCTCCAACACTCTTTAGGGGCTGAAAAAAAAGTCACACTTTTGCATGGCTGAGGTTCATTTTAATGAGGGACCTTGGAGAGACACATAGGTCTTTACTCAAAAAAATAATGCCCATGTTAGTTCAGAGCTCTTGGACTCTGGGGTCTGACTCTTGGATTTCTGTTTTTGACTCTATTGCTTATTGGACTGAGAGACCCTGTAGAAATCACCTGAACCTCCATTCCCCATCTGTCCCAAGGGAAGAGGAACAGTACTGACTGAGAGAGCTGGCAGGGAGATCCTGAGATGCCGCAAGTAGGTGTGTGACAGGGGCTCTGTGAGTGACTGCCACATGCTCAGTCAGCGGCCATGGCTCCCCACCTGAAGACAGCTGCAAGTCGGGCGGTTACCCCCGCATCTGGCCTCCCTGCCAGAGACTGGAAGTTCCAAAGACTCTCTTTTTGGGTTCAATGAATTTGCAAGAGCAGCTCACAGAACTCGGAGAAATATTTTACTTACTAGATTACCGGTTTATTAGGAAAGGATATAACTCAGAAACAGCTGGATGGAAGAGGTGCCCAGGGAAGATGCAGTGAAAAGTTGCAGAACTTCCATGCCTTCTCTGAGCAAGCGTGACACTTTCCCCACATTTCCACGTGCTCACTAACCTGGCAGCTCTCCAGATCCCTCCTTTTGGGTTTTTATGGTGGCTTCAGCACAGAGAAAATCACTGGCAACTGTACTCGGTCTCCAGCCCCTTTCCCTCCCCAGAGGGGGAGGGGTGGGACAGGACTCAAAGATCCACCCCTTTAATCCTGGGGTTTGTTCTCCTGGCAACCAGCTCCCCATCCTTAGGTGCTCTCCAAAGGTCACCTCATTAAAATAACAGAAGACACCTTTATCACACTCATCACTCAGGAAATTCCAAGAGTTTTAGGAGCTCTGTGCCAGAAATGGGAAGCTGACCCAATACACATTTCTTATTATAAATCACAATATCACACCATCCCTTGAAGGAGAGTGGAGAGCGAGTTAACTCCTGAGTCACAGAAAAGCTGGGTTGGTATCAGAAGCAGGGGGAAAGATCCCCAAGGGGGATTATGAAATCCTGCCCAGTCCTAACAAGTGTAGATTAGACACCATTGTGGTGTGGGTACTAAGACTCCTGGGAATGTGGCTGGAAGAAAACAAGGACAAAAGAACTTCAATCATTTTACCATGATAATTTAGGGAGAACCCTGTTTCTCTTGATAATGTAGAAGAGTAAGAAAGACAGGGCTTTGTAATCTGATAGGTGTGAATTCAATACCAAGCTCTACCAGTTACTAGCTCCGAGCCTCTCAGACCTTCTGTTTTTTCATCTGCAGAACTGGGGTAGCGGTACTCACCCCCATAGGATTCTCAACCAAGCTTAAATTAGGTTGTGTATATAAAATATCCAACAGGACATTGGCACATGTAGTGAAAAGATGAGAAGAGGAGGACAATGATAAGGGCTGAGGGATATTTAAATTCTGTCTCTCTGGAGAGGAGGACACCTCCCCACTCTGAACGTGTTCTATTCTTCTATCACTATATGCAAGGTTAAAATCCCCAGGAGAGACACTCAGATCAGTCAAGCTTGCATGATGGGGAAGGCCACATGGGGTCAGAACACTAGCTTGACCAACCCATCAAGACTGTCCCAAATGGGGTGGTCTGGTTCCCAGAGGAAGTTGGGATGTTGCTGGTAGAAGAGAGGGCTTGGATGCTGGGTAAGAGAAGCACAGATGTGCACTGCAGATGGTCCCCAATGCAGCGTTCCAGGAAGCCCTGCCATACTTGGGCCCCCACCTGCCTCCTTGCATCAGTTTTTTCCACAGGTGGCACCCACAGAGGAGTTGGAGTTGGAGTGGGTGATTGTGGCTGATAGCGTCACTTCCCTCCTTGAAGGACCTTACTCCACCTTCCTCAGAGTTGGCAGATCCTTGCTTAAATTCAAGAGTTTAATCCCATGTTACAAGAGGGTTGTTGCTTTTTCTCATTTGATTGTCTTAGTTTCACTACCCTTGCCTACAAGCAAGGGCATGTGGCTCTCATAGCTGATCAGTTTTCAGTGGGATGTCATCTGGGAGGGTCTTGAAGAGACAATCCTCCTGAGTAAAAAGAGACACACGGAAGAAAACCCTCCTCTTCTTCAGGCTAATGTTACTGAGTTCCCATGTGATACCTGGGACTGTGGCAGCCACCTTGTAATAAGGAAGCGACAAGCCCAAGAGCAAAGTGAATGTGAGAAAAATGGTAGGACAGAAAGATAGAAAGAGCTGCTCCTTCAACACGTCATCACTTGCCCATCTACTTCTTGTAATGCCTGTTATCCCAACTGCATTCGATAGGTTTTCTGTTACTTGTTGACAAAGCATCTGAGTAATGGATGCCCATCTCCTTCTGTATCTCCAACAACAAGGAAGACTTTTGGATCAGTGGTTCTCCAAGTGTGATGGTCCTTGGACCAATAGCATCAGTATCACCTAGAAACTTACTTGAAAAAGCCAACTCTCAGACCCCAAACGGTCTTCTTGGATTAGACAGGAAGAGCGAAGGCGGTGGTAACCTGTGTTTAAACAGCCGTCCTGGGGCTCGTGATTCAGTATGGAGTCTGCTGATCCTTGCTTTATATGCCTGTCATACTCACATCAGAACGAACCACCAGTGGTGGCCTCACACACTCTTCCTTTTAATGCACGCTGTCCTGTTATTGCTTCATTTGACTCCACTATCCCTAAAATTTAAATTTAAAAAAAAAAGAAAAAAGGGAAAGAAAAGAATTTGAAAACTATTACCCATTGTTTCAGTTTGCCAACTTGAGGTCATGTCTTCCTTCTAAACAGTACGTTAGATTTCCTAGGAAGCCTATAATACATAGTTCCAAAATGTTTAGAAATGCAAGTAATCTTTATTAATAATGGTCTATGGGGGTATCCCATGAGCTTTCGGAAGTGAAATTAGTAAGGAATTAGAGGGATTTGGACACTGTTAAGGCTAAGTAAATAGCAAGGGAAGAGCAAAAGAACTCTGAGAGTTAGAAGAGGAAAAGAATGAAGAAAGTCACTGCAAAAAGAAAGAAAGAAAGAAAGAAAGAAAGAAAGAAAGAAAGAAAGAAAGAACAAAAGAAAAAGAAAATCATTCTGGTTGGGACAGCAGGTGAAGATGGATTTGTTTTCTGGGACTCCATGCATTTAAACAAACAAAGGGGATGTTTGGGGAGGTGTTTCAGGTGGGTGGTGCTGTGAACAAGTTATCAAAGAAGGAGGGGAATGAGATGTGTCTGGAAAAGTGGGCAGCATGGATAGAACGGTCCGCGGGACTCCCTGTGTGGAATTGAGGACCACAGCAAGACTGAACTCTGGCACCACTACCGACTCACTGTGGTCTTGGACAGCTTCCCTAGCTTCTCTAAGCCTTAGTTTTCTCAACAGTCCCTGGGCTCAATAATGTAGGCTTGGTGGGAGGTTTACATGAACTAACATGCTAGGGACTGAATTATGTACCCCTCCTCCCCATTGACATATTGAAACCCTGCACCCCCAATGTGATGGCATTTGGCACAGGGGCTGGTGGGAGGTGATTAGAGTCAGATGGGGTCACGAGAGTGGTTTTATAAGAAGGGGAAGAGAACAAGATCCTGCTCTCTGTCCACCATGCAAGGGCAGAGCAAAAAGGTCGCTATCTGCAAGTCAGGAAGAGAAGTCTCACCAGAAATCAAAGCAGCTTGCCCCTTGCTCTTGGGCTTCTAGCCTCTAAACCTATGAGAACATGTCTGTTGCTGAAGCCACCCAGTCGATGGTATTTTTTTATGGCAGCCCGAGTAGTCTAATACACAGCATATGTGTATTAGTGACCTTGTAGGTAGTGTATATGTGACCTTGTAGGGTGCTTGGCTCATTGTAAGTGCTCGATAAATAAATAAGATTTGTAACAATAAGCACATTAATAGGCAGTAAGTTTGGAGGATGAGATGACTATAGTCTTTGAATGGCTAAACTGGGTATATAATTTATTCTGTAGAGAATGGGAAGTTTGTGAGCAGGAAACCAAAAGAGGAAGCATATGTGTGCAGAGCCTGAGGTCGCTATGACAATAGAGCATTATATAAGGCAGGGCTGGGCCAACTTTAGCATCGGAATCACCTCCAGGCCTTGTTAAAACACGGGTCCATGTGACCTGGCTCTCCTTTTCAGATTTAGTGGGTCTGGGACGCAGTCCAAGCATTTGCATTTCAGATAAGCTCCTAGGTGATTCAGATGCTGCTAGCCCAGGGACCCCACTTCCAGGGAAGGAGAAAGAGAGAGGAATAAAGACTAGTGTGACTTCTAGCTGGTGACTTGCCATCCAGAATGGCAGCAGAATGCTTGTTCTGCAAATGTTCAGTCCACCCTATGGTAGATGATGGGTAATGTAGGTGGCACGTGGAGCTGTGGGAGAAATTGCTACGAGAACGGTCAGCAATTAATTATGGTATTGGGCTTCTGTTTCTGCTTTAAGGGTAAACCACTATAACTACAAAGCTTGCAAAACCCTAACTTATGAAGTGAGTAGATAGTGGAATTGGAGAAACACCGCTTTCCTGCCTTCTCCAACTTGTAGATTTCTGTTCGAGGCTGACGACCCGAGGCCAGCTGCGGAAATGACACAGACTGGTTGCAGGGTGATGTCATAAATAGCGCCGGGGAAGTTCGCTGAACGGCAGGGTCCTGAAGACGTTTGGGTGCACGTAGGAGGGTAGGCATGAGACAGGCTTTCGTGTTTTTGTATGACCTTGAGGTGTAGAGTGGCTGTTTCTTCCTCAGCATTTCTTTATATTATACCTGCATTCTCCCCTCCTCTTTCGCAGGGAAACTGTCTGTCGCCATGAGCTCCGTATTGTGCGGGTCAGGCTGCCTAACTCCATGGTCCTCCGTTCTGGCCACAGGGTGGGCGCCAGATCGAAGGCTGGCCAATCACAGAGCCGCATCCCTCCCGCCCTTGCGATTGGGCTGAGGAGGCACGTGACCCAGGACAGCCTATCAGAATCCTTCTGTGGGCCACTTCTGCGGCTGTCCAAAGAGAGACCCTTTTTCCTCGGAATACATTAAGCGGAGACGGCGAGAGTGAAGTGTGCTTCTCACCGAACCCCCAAACATGATGGAGTCGTCTTGTCACAGGAGGGGATGAGGCCAACCCACAGAGAAACGAGAACCCGACACTTGGAGAGATCTTTATCATTCGTATCACTAGAATCCCAAGGCCGATACGACAGGTAGATTTTCATTGGCGTGAGTTAAAATTTTTTGCCTCTGTTCCTTAAGCTTTGAGCTGGTTCCTGGCACTTTTAATTAAAAGAGTCTGAACAACAAAGTTCATATATCCACCCGTGACCTTCTAACTTCCAGAGATCAGGTCGTGCTAAAGAAATTGGGTATTCCATATTCAAATCCCTCTCAGCATACAAAGGAGCCCTTTGGAAGTGTCTGAAATTCCAGGGCATTGTCTCCATAGGAAGCTTGGAGCATTACATTTGGGAATGCTAATGGGAGAGAAGGGGAAAAAAAGCAAAGGCTTACCAATCTTTACATGCCCCAGTCGGTCTGTTTAGGAGAGAAAAAGAAACAAAAAGTGGGGGGAGGACACGGGTAGTGTTTTTATATGATGAGAATATGGAGGGTCTTCATCATCAGGAAGTAAAAAATCCGGGGGTCAGGAACCATTCCTACAAGAAGCACCCTAGTACTTTTCATGTTTGGTAGTGGGGACTCACACTCCTGGGATTGTCCATCCGACTAAAGTTACAAAACCTACATATTTGACTGAAGTAAATTCACGGCCATGTCCTCGACAAAGAGAACAAGCCAAGGTGGGACAATTCAGCAGGGCAGCCCGACCTGCCTCCCAATCCCACCCGGTGGGCACTTAGAGGGTGAGTCCTGACCTCTCACATTTTAGCATCTTGCTGGAGTTGTGGGCATTTGATGGTATTTTCCAAAAACTAACTGTAGCTAATTTTTATTTTTGTGAAAATTTAGAGCCTGACTCCCTCAACAAGAAGAGGTACCCCTACAGGATGGCCCATATTTCAAGTTTTTATTGAAGCACGTTCAGAGGACTTGAGGGGTGAGTCTCTGTGTATGTCTGTATATGTGTGTTTCTCAAACTATATCTGGTGATTATTTGAGGCTCAGTATTAATAAGGCATATAATTACGAGGTTCTATAGTATTCAAAATCAAGATCGCTTTTAGATTCCTCTCCTCCCTAGAGCTGTTGTAAATGATAAGCAGATCAAAATGCTTTGCGATGGCTGTGTGGGAAAAAAGTCCTCTCAGTGCAAATTACCAGGCAACTTTTATCCCATTGAATAAACTCTAGGCAGTAACTCTGCCATCAACAACACATATGAAAGGCCGAACTCTGTGGTTGATCTGTTTTGTGTGAGGTGGGCACTTGCTGTTCTATTTGCCCAGTGGCGCTTTTTAATTGGAATGATTTTTATTTGGTCTGATTTCCTGAAATAGACTACATTGCCTGCTAACCCCAGAAAGTCTATCAGCATAGAGAGCAAACTGTCCTGGGTTCTTGGCTCAGCCATTTGGGGAGGAGACATGGCCATGGGGGTGGGGGAGTTGCAGCATATTCAAATCTGATATTGAAACAGTTTGTGTGTGTTTAGGGAGTAACCACAAAATTTGACATGCCATCTCCACCCAAACCCCAAAACCCAGACTGGTTCCATTCCAATAGCCAAGGCTGCTCCATGCCGTGGTTGCAAAGCTTCTTCTGAGTAGTTTATTTCTTCCTATTTACAACTCCCAAAGTGAGCTGGTTTTTAAGGGAAAATCAGTTTCGATTAACGTCTAGGACCCAGAGTGGGTCCTTGCTCTAATTTGTCCCACTTTGCTTAGGCCAATGCACCTCTAAGCTGGTTACCAGGCAAGTGGGGGCCTGTGACAGGCACAGTCACCTCAAGTTGATTTATGCGCAGGAATTCAAGGAGCAATCATATTTTAAAGAAGGCTAATCAAGCTGTCTTTTTGTGAAAGCCCCCGAAACCGCACACAGACCTCACCCTCAATGTGCTCTCATTTCCACTGAGGAAAAGCAAAGGCGAGAGGCTTATTAGGAACCTGACATTGGCACACAGAATTAAGCTAATGCTTCCCAGTATGTATGCACAGCAGAATTCTTGTTGAGGGAGGATGACGAGGGAGCAATGTGGTTCCTGCCAATGAAGGAACTTGATACTCCACTCCAGGTGTGATTTTTCTGTTTTAGTTGAGCCCACTTTGGGTTTCTTGCCTTACTTTCTTTTGGTTGACTCTTTTCCTTCATTGAGTTTTTACGGCTTATTACTCTGCCCCCGGGTTTCCAAGGCAGGATAACCAAGAAGATGAAGTTTACTTTTCAAGTCTGTCCTGTCCTTTTGTTCTTGCTCACCTCCTCTCACTTTCCTCCTCACACCTCTGACAACCACCGCTGAAACACTAACCACCTCCATGTGGCACTGGTTTTGTAACCCACCCAAGCCTGTCGGTTTTTGGGTTTTATTTTTGAGCTACTACTTACTGAGTTTCTACTCTGTTCCCAGGATCAGCAAACTTTTTCTGTTAAGGGCTATAGTAAATAGTTTCTATACTTTGCAGGTCGTATTGTATCCTTTGAAACTATTCTACTCTGTTATTTAGATAAAGAAAAGTAACCTGACCGTCAACAATACATAAACAAACAGATGTCCCTGTGTTTGAATAAAACTTTATTTACACATAGAGGCAATAAGCCAGATTTAGCCTAAAGGCCAAATGTAGTGAATCCCTGTGACATACATAGGAGACCTACCAGACTTTTGAGAGTGTTCTACCAGCAGAAATACTGTCAGCTCAGACTGAAAGGGACCAAGAAAAAAGTGCAAGAAAACAGTCATACCCTCCAAATATTTCCAAGCGGAAAGCAGGCTGATAAAACTAGTCATCTGGAAACAAATGGAAGGAGAAGGTAGGGGTCCATGAAGTGTGTGCTGTTGGCTCAGGTCATGATCTCAGGGTCCTGGGATCAGCAGGCATTGGTGGGGGTTGGGGGGGGTTCCCTGCTCAGCAGGGAGTCTGTTTTTCTCTCTGCCCTCTATCATGCTCTGCCACTCATGCTCTCTTTCTCAAATAAATGAAATCTTAAAAACAAAATTGTTTAAAAAAAAAGAAAGAAAAGAAAAGAAAAAAAAAGGAAGCAACAAGCCATGGGCTCAGGGCAGAGCTGGGAACCAGGCCTCGAAACCCTACTGGAGTTTGCCCAGTCAGAGTTAGAAATTGCTTGGGAACAGTGACTCCTTTTTTCCTTTCATTTTTCTCCATTTTTGAATAAGAATGTCTCTAATGTATCTGGGGGCTTCTGCCCACAAGGGATAGATAACTTATTTGCTAGCTTCACAAGTCTATAAATGGAAAGGAATTATTCCCTTAGATGGATCATACCAAGAGTATCAACCACACCTCATTTAGGTGATTTAGAGGGTGAGATCTGAGACTTCTGAGCTAATGAGATCTAGATGAATTTCTATACTTGAGCTATGCTGTGATGGGATGAGAGTTTTGGGAAATTTGGAATGGGATAAATGCATGTGAGGCAGACATGAAACTTGGGACAGATAGTGGATTGTTGTAGGTTGAATAGTGTCCCCCTTCAAAGATATCCACATCCCAATCCCTAGAACCTATGAGTATGTTACCTTACACCGTCAAAGGGACTTTGCAGATGTGATTAAGGATCTTGAGATGAGGAGATTGGGCAAGTCCAATATAATCACAGTGGTCCTTGAGGCAGAGGAGCATCAGAATTTTACGGCAGTGACTCTTAACAATGGGTGATTTTGTCCCCTAGGGGATATTTGGAGGTGTTTTTGGTTGTCACAACTGGTGGAGGGGGCTACTGGCCCCCTCCTAGTAGGTGGAGGCCAGAGATGTTGCCAAACATCCTTTAATGCACAGGACAGCCCCTACAAGAAAGAATTATCAGACAAAAATGTACATAGTGCTAAGGTTGAGAAACCACGTCTCATCAATCCTGTGAATGTGGGTGTATCATGCATGGTTAATAAGTGAGAAAAAAAGATAAGAGAGGCTGAATTACAGAAGCATATAGAAGATTGAATAGATGGTACATAGCAGAGCTGGAACAGAAGTCCTTGTGTCCAGGTCTCTAACGTACTGCTTTCTCTTCACCCCCACTGAGCCTACCAACCTGGTTGGAGGTACATTAATTTCAGCCTAGAGTCAAGAGATAAGATGCTTCAGCCCAAGGGTGGGATCAGAATGGTAGAGATTTCAGGGAGTGCAGCAGGCAGGACAGAATTCTTTCAGGAACAGGTATTTTCAGAGTCCATTGGTAGTCAGATAGGAATAGGGCTGATAGCCCTATTCTACCAGAATCCAGAGACATTCTTGCCTAAACATAAACCTGAGTTTTATATCCTCTTCCAACTCTTGTGAAGATTTTGGACCAACACAGACACTCATTCAGCCAACATTTCCTATCCTTGTTCCTGTTGAAATCTACGTCATTAAGACCTCTCAGTACTGTATTAGCAGCCCTTTTTGACAGAAGAGGAAACTGTGCCTCCAAGAGGCTTGAAGTGACTTGTCGAAGGGCACGTGGCTTTATAAAGGGCAGAGTTGGGATTCGAACCCAGGCCTTTCGATTTTACATGCAGATTGATTTCCACCGTGGTAGTGAGCCCCCTGTACACAACAAGGCTCTGTGTGTGGATGTGGGGGTCGTTAAATAGGCCCTACTTTTAAGGAATCTGCTATCTCGAAGGGGAGGTGGAGTTATAAACTGGAAACTAAAAGGTGAAAGTGAGAATGCGTGTTTCAAATGGTTGCAAACCCTACACTTCCACAGGGAAGAGAAAAAGAGAAAGGTTCTCGGGGGTGGGTTGATGGACATCTGGAAAGTCTACAGGGAGGAGGTGCCACTTGGATGGAGGCTTACAGTGCAGACAGAACAAAAGGCCAATGTCCCACATCAAACAATAGATTCACTTCTTGAAAGTGGTTTCTGCCTCCAGATGCTAAAAGGAAAACTTCCTCATTTGACTTTCAGCCACTCCTCAGTGATGAGCTTTGGGACTCCACACATGTTGTGATTGTTGCTCTTTTTTTCTCCATTCATAATTGAGCAGCCAAGCAGTCTGAGTTCTGTACGCTTCTGATCGGGGGTGAGGATTTGCTGTATTTGGCACCCCTTGCGATCTCCATCGTCATCATGATTATACAAAGTTTATGAGACAAGCCTCTTATGACTGCTATCAGCACTTTTGTTTTCCCATTCTCTGCTCGTTTTTCCAAAATAATAAGAGCCAAGTGCTGCTTGAAACAGTGAAATAATCACACTAATACTCTCCTGGGCAATCACAGTAGCAAGGTGGAAAGGAAGACCACACGGTCTGATACCATCCATTCAGCTGCTCATGACCTGAAACCTGATTTCTGCGAGTGAAGGATGATTTGGGACTTTCAAAGCAGAAAGCATGAATGTGCAGATAATATAAATTCATTCATTTGTCCATTCCTCTATGCAAATTTATTAAATACCCACTCTGTGCCAGGCACTGTTTCAGGATAAGGATAACTAAGCCATGAACTCTCCAGGTAGGTCCACTGCTGGAACTTCCAGACTAGATGGGGAGACCCACAGTAACCATGCAAGCAAATCCACAAACAAGGTAAACTCAAATTGTGACAAGTAGGGTATTCAGATCACTTGTCCTCCTGGCTTGCCCAGGGCTGAGTCAGGTGGCTTAAGGTTCCAGGCTCCGGTTGGTTATACAAAGGCAAGGAATTCAGGCCCTCTGGTTTGCAAAGCTAGACCTTATGGGGTTCCCGGTGCTCTGCATGCCTGCAGCTCCCTCTCTCCAGCCCTTCCTAACCTCTCTGATGCTGCTGCTTCTCTACATCTTAGCTGTGGAGTTCTTCGGATCACTCTCCAGGTTGTTTACATGGATATGAGTGATATCTACTTGCACATGTGGGGCTGGGAGAGTCTAGGGTCCTCCTCTTCAGCCACCTTCTGCTCTTCTCTAGGATTGTGAGATCAAATCCAGGCTGCCAGTTAAATTTAAATATCAGATTTTTTAAAACCACTGTTTTTAGATGTATTTGCCAAAACTGCATCCTGCATTTTTATTTCCTAAGTCAGGCAATCCTAGTACTGAGGAACTAAGTAGAGTCACTGGGATGGTGTATCATTCAGGGCTCCGCCAGAGGAAGAGAACCAGTAGGATATCTGTATTTGGAGATTTATTGCAAATATCTGTATTTGGAGATTTCCTGCAATTTCCAGCTCTCTTATGGGAGCTGGATAGGCAGGTCCAAAGCCTGTAGGGCAGTCCATCAGGAAGGGTAGGCTGCAGCTCTGGCCCAACCTGAAGCTCTTTTCCTCTGGCACGTTTTCTTCCTCTTCAGGGAAACGTCAGCCCTGCTCTTTATACCTTTCAACTGATTGTATCAGGCCCATCCAGATTATGGAAGACAACCTTTATTACTTAAAGGAAACTGATCATAGACTTAATCGTGTCTACAAAGTACCTTCCCTGAGACAGCTAGACTAGCGTTTCATTGACTCATGGGGGACTTTGCCCAAATTGACCATCACAGATAGCAAGGGGAGGGGTGTCCACAGTCATCTGGAAAGGCTTCTCTGAAGTGGGGACATTTGAATTGAGACTTAAGCTTTGAGACATGGAATATTGAATGGCATCTAAGTGCCGGGAGATCAGAGCGTTCCAGATGACAAGAATAACAGGTGCAAAGGGCCTGAGGTAGGAAAGAACCCATTTTGTTTTAGAAACTACAAAAAAGTCAGTATTATTGGGAAGGCATGATCAAGGGGAGAGTGGTACCTGGTTGGGTAGGAGAGGAGGGCAGTGTCTGGGTCACACAGAATTGTGTGTGAAAGTCACGTTTATAAAACTCCAGGACTATTGCTATTTATAAAAAGAAGTTGCAGGGTAGAGAAAAGAGAGCATGCCTTTGAAAAAGGTTTTTTTCTGAAGTATTTCTGGGTATCTGGTGAGTACTAAAGCTGTCTGCTTTGCTTAAAAAAAAATTCCTATGGGTCATTTAGGCATGGGACTTCACCCACCTGACATTATCTGGGGCTCCACAAAGTAAGACCAACCCTTATTATTGCTTCTGAAAAGGAACCTTTTCAAGCGCTAGAGAAAAAGCCCAATAGGTAGCCAGCCACTGTGGGGTATCTCCAGTTTATAGGTTTTTCCTCAACCAGTCTTCCTTTTGAAGGCTAGAGTAGTCAGATGGTGAGCCATGGTCTGCAAGAAGTAGCTGGATATGAGTTAGCACTTACTTTCCGTCTGTGTCTCAGGACTTACGGTTTGTTTAAGGAAAGAGTCTAACAATTTTCCTTAAAGAGAAAACAAATCAGTTTTACAGATTGCTCCTCTATTGGAATCCCACAGACAGCGTTATCTCTTGGAAATTATAACTATATCTGTGAACCCTCAGTGCTGGTGCAGGAAAAATGACTGTGGATTTCTGGAGTTTCCTGGAATCCACAACTTCGTAGAATTTGCCTATTGCCTCAAAGTCAGATGCAGATCCCTCCAAAATGGATATGTCATCTTTGGGAAAATCACCTATTTTCTCCGATCTAGGTTTATCTCTTATTTTGTTGTGAAGCTTTTTCTACTCTCCGAATTTTTGCTCAGCCCCAAAATTCTGGTTCCGTGAGAATTCTCTATATTGTAAGCCATCCCCAGAGTGGTACCTTGATTCGGTAGCGAATAAGGCAAGAAATATTGATTTCTCTTGCGTTTTAAATAAGGTCACAATCTGAGGTGCTTGGGGGTTCGGATGTTGGGGGAAGGATCACAGTTTAACTCAAAACACCCTGTGTATTCAGAGTTGGTGTCAATTGTTGGGAGCAAGAAGATGTATCCAACAGAGATCCTGTCTCAGGATCTTTGGGATTGGCTTCTAGACCTGGGGCTTTCTGGTTACTTTTGGAAGAGTCCAAGCGTCAAGTGCAGCTAGATACAACATAGAAGATAGGAGGCCCTAGCTGTGTGAATCTTTACTGTCTAGGTGCTCAAGCTGCAAATACCTGAGTCATTCCTGATCCTCTTTTCATTTACTTACTACTTCCAGTCCACAGCAGACATACCAGCTCTGCACAAACCTTTTTATCTAGAATCCACCCTGTGCTCTCCATCAGCCCTGACATTATTCTGCTCCGGGCCATCTTCATCTCTCACGTGAGTTATGGCTGCAGCCTCCTGCCTGGTCTGCCAGCATCGGATTGGACTTACCTGGGAATCCGGAATCCTCTTAGAAGTTGTTACAGGCTGGGGACCCCTGGCTGGCTTCGTGTGAAGAGCATGTGACTCTTGATCTCGGGGTCATGAGTTGGAGCCCCAAGTTGGGTGTAGAGATTACCTAAATAAATAATTTATTTAGAAAAGAAGTTATAGGCTGAACGTTGTCCCCCCCAAAGTTATATGTTGATGCCCTGCTTTGTTCTGTTTTTAACAGGATGCACCAAATTTGCTTTTCAATCTTCAGTTCAGTTTTACCTCCTTTTCCCTTATCTTTCCCTCCCCCTCCCCTTCTCTCATTCCCATACTCTGTCTCTCATTTCCTCAGAATGTATAATAGCACTCTGAAAAGATGGAAATGTCAAGGGCATGGAGTGTTTCCACAGAGTAATGTTAATATAAATATTCTAGAGAGAAAACTGACCCAAACACCGACCCATCTAATATTGATTTCAGCAAAATGAGGTCCCAACCTTCCAGACTATCATTCCCTCTCCTGGTTTTGCATTACTGCCAAGACACCTTTTCTCCTGTCCTTGACCTTGCCCCACAATGTCCCTTCCAAAACTATAACCATATATATGTAATCATATATCCCTTCTCCTGGGATAGATTATTTTCCCCTGATGTCATATCTGCCCCCAGAATAGAGATGGCCAACAAGTGGCTGAAGCATTTGAAACAGGTGTTTTGAGCTGCATCGTGTCTGTTTATGCCCGGCCAGGCTTGGTCTGTCAAGCTGGCCAACATGGCGTAGGAGAGGGACAGGATCCCAATGTTCCCAGCGCCTGACTTCACAGCTGAGCCTCCCAGCCACCATCAGAAACCGTCATGAAACCATCAGACAGGGATGTGGGGCTACGCCTTTTCAGGGATCCATCCAAAGGTGTCTGTAGGTCAGGCTCTGGAGCAAGTCCCTGGATGGGTCAACTACCTATGCCTCAGCTCATTCCAGTTTTTTAATATGAGTGATAGCTGGTTAACAATGAACCGAAGAGATGGCTTTAGAAGAATTCAAGAGCGAGACATTAAAGGGTCGGATGTAGTTCCTTCCCTCTTGACTTGGTAATGGTGAGGAGGTCATGGATCTGGTGTGCCAGGTCAGACGCTGCCAGGCCTCACCTTCAGCCCTCTCCCTTACCAATTCAGTACATGCCACTTTGACTTCTG
>CM052799.1:34124186-34168246 GCA_028533885.1 Nasua narica | reverse complement strand
TCCCTGGGGTTATATTTTCTATCAGTCCTCTGGAGCTGTGTTATCCAATATCGTAGCCACTAGCGCTGATTGAGATGTGTAAAATACACACTAGATTTTGAAGAGTGGGTGCAAAGAAAATATCTCAGTACTCTTTTATAACAATGATCATTTATGTTACAATGATAATGTTTTAGATCTCTTATTAATTAATTTCACCTGTTTCTTTTTCCTTTTTTCTTTTTGTAATGTGGCTGCTAGACATTTTAAATTACATCTGTGGCTTATGTTAAATGACTCTTGGACAGCATGGGTCCAGAAGGAGCCTTTCACTCCCGCCCCCTCTGAGCTCCTGCCCAAAAATCCCTCCTCGGCAATTCTCTTGGTACTTTGGGGAGAGCCTGAGACTAGAGAGGTTCATTGCTGTGAAGGGGAGACAGGCAGGTCCGCGCAAGGGAGCTCTTTGGGAGGAACAAGACAGAAACATGCCAAGTCATTCTCCGCAACAACAGAGCTATTGCCATGGGGCCGGCTGGGCGGCCTGGATCCCGGAGATGCCAACCTGCCACGCTCCAGTGCCTTCTGTCTGGGCCTCTTCAGTTCTCTCTCCAGTCCCCCCCCCACCCCCGCCCCATCCTGGGCGACAGGTAATTAGCGGGGCCAGCTGGCAGCCTGCGCTGGGCACCGCCACCAGAGAGCCGGCAGCCGGCCTGCAATTACGGTAATCCTGGCGTGGCCTTGCAGAGAGCGCTCTGTTCAGCTCTCGTTCGGCAGCGTGGCTCTCGGGTGCCAGGGCTCATAACCTCGACATTCTCAGGGTGTCTCTTGGCGATGAAAGACCTGCAGAAGAAAGTCTGCAGTGTGCTACCTGCCGTAGACTTCCCTCCGGAAAGCACGGGCCATTAGGGCATACATCGCTGCCTGCTGGCTGTATTTGAAATGTCTCGGCCGAGCCATATATCCCACAGACAGTTTGTTTGACATGTTCCCACTGTCTCCTCAAGCGGTTCCCAGGCCCAGCAGCGGGTCCTTCCCTGCTTGTCTGGGGCAGATCCCAGGCACCTCAGAAATGCGTTTAGAGTGATGTTTGGAAGTCCACGAATCTTAGGTTCTGTGAGACTGTAAGGGAATGAGAGGAAGGCTTTTGTATCAAGTAGGGATCTCTGGGCAAAGCTAGGTCTGCATAGAGCGGCTGATAGATCCTCACAGGCACGGGCTAACTCGTCAGCTTCTCAAGACGCAGTCTCCTATGTAAAACCCACATAGTAATACCAGGTACCTGGTGGGGCTGTTGGGGGGATTAAATGAAACAGTCCTTGTAAACATTCAAACACATACATTCAAAATTAAATAAAATAAGAGGGAATGAACTTGAAGAAGCTAGACGGATGGAATGTGTGTAGATCTAACCTGTCAGAAAGTTCCAGGTTGGAGTATGGAGATTTAAATGGGGCGCTCCTTTTAAAGGAGTGGTCTTTCCCTCTGGGTAGGAATGAGAAAAGGGTCTCTTGCAGACACAGTGAGTATAGGAGCCCTCTCCATCCCATCAGCAGAAAAGTTCACACTAAATTAGTGAGGTTTGGCGCAAGATGAAAATGCAGGGCCTCTTATTAAAAAGTCAAGAAAAAAGTGCCCTTGAAGGTACCAAAATAGAAAACTTTTCCCGTTCTTCCACTGTCCATCTCTGTCTCTCTCTCCGGCTTTCCCCCATGTGTCTCTTTGCTATTTGATGTCCCACTCCCGGAGAATCCCAGGGGGATTCTCACCTGGCGGAGCATCCCGGGCACGTGGGACCCTGCAGCTCATCACATGCAAGCCGTTAGCATCCCCTCCCTCCCTACTAGCAGCTTTTCCCATTTCCAGAAGCCACCAGACTAAAGCCCCCATATCCCAACCAGGGCTGGAGAAGTCAACTCCCACCCCACAGAGGACAGGCAACCTCTGGCTGGGACATACCCACTATGAAGCAGGATGCATAAAAGACTCAGTCCTGCCCAGTGGCCTATCAAACATGCCATAACTTGTTGTGTCTTGCTCGGCCCTGAGATGCCACCCTGATCCTGACTGGGTGCTGGTCCCTAGGCCAGCCAGTGGAGATGGTGGAATACGTTGTTGGGCAGGGCCTGGGAGCCAGGTGGTGGGGGTGGTTGCAGTCGCTGGGCAGAAGCAGGGACGGGGAGGCCAAGCAGGGTTCTGAATTATCAGAAGGGACAGCAGCAAGCAGCAGAGAACTCATCCTGGGGAGACAGAGGTGGGGATGCAGTAGGAGGTGTGCTCCACTGTCCCATCAGAAGTGACCCATGAAACCCCACATCAAGCCTACAATTATTGGAATTTCAAGATGGCACCCATAGACTGTTAACGCCCCAGGAGCAGCGCCCCTCTAACTGTGGGCCCTGGGTGATGGCACTGCTTAAAATCCTAGTAAGCAGGCCCTGGATGGAGATAACTGTTCTGTTGTGAATTCTACACCTTGTTTCCCATTCCTGGGATGGAACCAGGGATGGGATCCAGCCTGGGATCCAGAACCTAGCTCTGCCACTCACTAGTTCTGTGACTTCAGGCAAACTGTTTAGCCTCCCCAAACCCCAGTGTTTGATAAAATAAAGGACAACATGAAGCCTGTGAAAACTGCCATCCATCCCTCTGGTGGTCTCAGAGTCCAAGCCCACTAGATGCTCAGAACTGTGAGTGCTGGCTGCTCAAGGGCCCTCACGCCCCTCTCCTCTGTGGTCCAAAAAATGGCAAACACGATAGAACCCAACTCATAAAGTTGTTGCAAGGATTAAAGGACATGATGCAAGTAGGGTTTAGCTTAGTGCTCGACATAGAGGAAAACTGTGACAACTGTTAGTGATCACTAGAAAAATGACTTTTAAAGGGACCCATCCTCCCAGTTTATCTCTTGGAGAAGCAGTCCTTCACACTTTTCCCAAGCTCAGGGATCCTGTTTTTCCCTCCTTCGCCATACCTGATGAATAGCTGAAGGAAACAAACCAATGGGCAGTCCATTAACATAAATAAGAAAGTGGTCCTACTTCGTCACATCTAACCTTATTTCCTGGCAAGTGCTGCTCTCATCACAGATTCAACCTGGCCCCTTTTGCTAAGAGAAAAGCTGAGAGGCAATCATATGGCTTCTGTCTAACCTTACCTGTTCTTTCTAAAAAGTGTATTTCACTCCCCATTTTCCTAAGTCCTGCTCTAAACCTCCTATAAGAACTCACACTCTGTCACTACCTGCATGATCTTGAGTAAACCACATGCTGTAGCTCCTGTCGTGTGTTTAGTGACAGTCTCTTTACTAGAAGGTAAACTACCCGAGGATATGGTCTAGATTTGGTTTTGCCTGGGAATGAGTACATTGGTACCTAGCATGATCCCTGCCTTGTGAGAGACACTCAATGAATGTTTGTCAAAGTAAGGGAATGCTAGATGGAAGGATGGATGGATGGATGGATGGGTGGATGGGTGGATGGGTGGATGGATGGATGGATGGGTGGATGGGTGGATGGGTGGATGGGTGGATGGGTGGATGGGTGGATGGATGGATGGGTGGATGGGTGGATGGATGGATGAAGGTAATTGCCACCTCTCACCATCTATTATGCTTTAAGTGTACTGCATTGTCTCAAATTCTTCCTTGAAGGATGAAATTGAAAGCTTGAGAGCCTCCTCTTCTCATGAAGGGTCTCAATGAGGAAACCAAATCACAAGCATAGGGTGGGTTGGTGGGATAGCCCTGACTTGACGAGGGATTGAGAGCCAGCTATACAAATGCCGTCATGTTCCTGATGGAGCTTTCTGTCCAGGCCACATTATCTCTTTAGGTACTTAGGGCGCCTATTGCGTCCCCCTGGGGCTGGGCTCACGGGAGAGGTGGGTAGTCAGATGGGGACTGAAGCAAATTCTCTGAGCACAGAAGAGCTGCAGTCCTCCACTATGATTGGCTGGCAACATGTCCGTGAGTGTTCCCCAGCAGATGGCCATGAGAAGGGCAACTGAGCACTGACGGGGCTGCCATGTGGCCTCCTGGCACTAGAACGGATGGCTTCCCTCCCAGAGACCTGGAGTCTCTTGATCTCACTTAGCTGCTGCCTCCATGGTCCTTCTTCTCGTTCTCTCTCCCAGGGGCGGAATCTTTCAGTTTATCTGGCAGTGGGGGGAATATGTGTTCTGTAAGTATGCATGTAAACATTTCTGCCTTGAATTTAAAATAGTGGGTTTTTTAAACTCAAGAATCGGGAATTTGCATCTCCCTCTTTCTGCCTTTTTTTTTTTTTAAACATATATTCCATGGTAACTGCATTCCCACAAAGCAGGGTGTGACTCAGTCTACATGTCTGGGGTGAAGAGAAAGACCCCTAGGCTAAGGATTGCTTCTCAAACTTTATTTATTTTTATTTATTTTATTTTTTAAGATTTATTTTATTTATTTATTTATTTTTCTGACAGAGAGGGAACACAAACAGGGGGAGTGAGAGAGGGAGAAGCAGGCCTCCCTCAGAGCAGGGAGCTCCACTCGGGGCTCCATCCCAGGACCCTGAGATCACCAGGTGCCCCAGCTTCTCAGACTTTAATGTGCAGATCAGTCCCCAGGGGATCTTGGTGAGTTGCAGTTTCTGATTCTATAGGTCTGGAATAGACTGTACAGTTCCAGCAAGCAGTCAGGTGATGTCACTGCTGATGGCCCAACAAGCTCACTTTGAGTAGCAAGGCTCTGTGGAAAAAAGAAAAGTTCTAGGATGAAAGAGCAGAGAACAAGACCATCATCTAATGTTTCAAAACATTCTTGTACCACTCAGAAACTTGAGTTCTAGGAACAAGACTGAGACAGAGAAAGAGAGGGAGAGAGAAGGAAGAGAGAGAGAAAGAAAGATTTAGAGAGATGATTGTAGACAACTGGTCTACTCCTCTGTTTGTGCTCCAAATTGAGGCTGAAAACCAGATGGTGAAGAATTTGTTGTCACCAGTCCTTTTTCACAGGCTGGGGAGGTCGTAGAGTCCCAGAGGGGAAAGTAAGGTACTATAGTAGGGAAGCATTTCCTCCTAGCCTCCAGAGACTACTCTTCCAAGACAGGATGGGAGCTGCCTGTGTTCGCCACCCTAGGCCCTCCTTTGGATTGAACACAAATGCTGGCCCTCTTCCCGTCCATCTGCCCGCCGGCTGGAAGGCACTTTGCTTGCCCCGCGGCTGGTCTCTCACACACACAGCTTCCACAAATGCTTTGGGCTAATTGGAGCTAGACAGAAAGATGGCTTCAGGCTTGAAGTGGCGTTTTCCTCCTGCTTCTTGGCAAGGCTCCAAGGCCATGGGATCATGTAGGACCACAGAGGAGAGGGGCGTGAGGGCCCTTGAGCGGCCAGCACTCACAGTTCCGAGCGTCTAGTGGGTTTGGACTCTGAGACCACCAGAGGGGTGGATGGCAACTTTCACAGGCTTCATGTTGTCCTTTATTTTATCAAGCAGGGAGGCAATGACAGCCCCGAATGGATTAGATGTTCAAGAGCACTTACGGGCCACTTCTCCTTCGTCCGTTGGGATCTTCAGTTCAAAGACCCACAAGAGTCCTCGCGCATTTCCTTTCTAGCCAAACTCCAGCCAGCCCTCTAAATCTTTCCAAAGAAAAACGGAGTAGGGCTTACAGAAAACTGTGCCCACTCAGCTACTGAATGAGGATCTTGGCCTGCCTTCACAGGTGAAGGTCGGAATGAGGTTTTGCCTGACTCTCCAGCTCATCAGTCCAGGATTTGGGATTGCAAGCCCAAAAGCCTACAGGGGCTGGGCAGGAAATACACATGAGCAAAGATGGCTGGACAGGAGAAAATCAGGAGTGATGGGGTAAAGAGGACAGCTTCAGATGTTGGTTGCCATATGGGTCTGTGGGCCTGGCTCTCCCCAGTCCTGGGCTTTGCGGGCAGAGTCTAGCAACATTTTTAAAAACAATAACAAAAGGATTAATAAAGCATGTACAACATGCCAGGCACTGCTCTTAGCACTTCAGATATTTTACCTTGTTTGATTGTCGCTATAACTTTGTGAGGAAGGTACTATTATTACCATCAACTTTGTAGATGAAGGCCCAGGGGGAATAAATAACTTGCCCAAGGTCTTCCAGCTTGGAAAGTGGCTGAACGGGGAAGCGAATCTAGGAGTTGTGACTCCCAAGTCCTTAACCACCATGCACTACTGTTAGCCAGAAAAAAAAATTTCTAGATTCTTATTTTCACACTTGTATTAGTTTTCTATTGCTGGATAACAAATTACCATGAATTGTGCAACTTAAAACAGCATGCATTTATTAGCTCACAGTTCTATAGGTCTGAAGTCAGAATGGGCTCAAGTGGGATCTGGGCTTGGGATCTTACAAGGCCAAAATTAAGGTGTTGGCTGGGTTGGGCCCTTATCTGGAATCTCTGTGGATGAATCAGCTTCCAGGCTCATTCGTGATGTTGGCAGAATTCAGTTCCTTGTGGGCGTGTGACTGGGTGCCCATTTCCCTGCTGGCTGTAGGCCCAGGGCTGATGTCATCTTCTAGAGGCTGTTCTTGGGTGCTTCTCCACCATCTACTACATCCAGAAAGCCCACTACAGTGTGTCAGATCCTTCCTGTGTTGTCAATCTCTCTGACTTCCCTTTTGCTACCTCTGGGGAGGTGGGGGACAGCTCTGCTTTTAAAGGACTTGCCTGATTGGGTCAGGCCCACCCAGATAATCTCAATTAGGTTGATTGACTTGGGACTTTAATTCCATTTACAAAATCGCTTCACAGCAGGGCCCAGATTCTGGTTTGATTGAATAACGGGATGGGAATCTTGGGAGACCATGTTTAGAATTCTGCTTACCATAGCACTTAACTTTAATAGGTATTAAAATCTTGTTTCTGACAAACAAAACATCTACAGGAAAGGGGCTGGGGGCTTCTGACATTTGGTCTTTTGTTTATTCAGCAAATCTTCATTGAGCTCCCAGTGGGGGTCAGCACCATGCGAGGCACTGAGAACACAGCAGCAAATAAGAGCCACCACCCCTGGCCTTGATCTTCCAGGTACCTTGTCACTAGGGGATCCGAGGGAGTCCACTTGTTGAAGGGGCCACCATGATCCCTGAGCTCCATTCCCTTGACTCTGCTTGAGTATTTATCTGTCTTCAGTTACATGCCCCACAAACTCTGTTTTTCTCTCTCCCTGAATATTCATGAGCATGCACTGCTCAGATTCCCTAATCAGACTCCCCTCCCTGTCTCCCCCCGCCCTGAGCAACATTCAAACAGGGACCACATCTAACACCTTTGTTCTGATGTTTTGGCCAAAGCAAATAGAATTAGGAATGAACAGGAGCCGGCTGGATTCCCGGGTCCTGTGAGATAGCTGCTAGAAACAGGACAACTGGACTTCCCTGGAGCAGGGCCCCAGATGCTGGCTGGTGCTGGGAGGGCGGGAAGAGACACAGTAATATCCCCATTGCCAATGTTTGGGTTCGAGTCCCATGTTTCGAGATCTCGGTAGCCTCCTGAAAGAAGGGAATTTCTCCCTCTGTTTTCAGCTTACTCTTTCTTAGAGCTTGAGCCATTAGCCTTCTAATGAAGGGAATTTCTCCCTCCATTTTGGACTTAATATTCCTGAGAGCTTGAGCTGCTACCTGCTGCTAAATTATGATTGTGCACAGTCAAATAGTCTGATCCGATATGCACAGCCTTATGGTTTAATATTCTCAGTAGTTCGATTTCATTAGTATTTACTGAGCCCCTTGCATTAGAGGCTTTAGAAATGTCACTGTTGCCTCAACCCCCCCAATCCTTCTCTGCACACATTCTACCCACACGCTGCATCCCACACAGCCTAGCTATGATCTGTGTATCTCAAAAGTATTTCCATGTGCCAGCATCCCTCAGAGTGTGACATCTGGGAAGAAATAGAATAATGCAGATGTGGTCGAAGCATGACTCCTTTGGCGGGAATAATCCCCCCTTGTTCCACGTTCCTCTTTACACTGATTCCTGAATGCTGGAGTCATTGTGGGAGGAACCCTGACACCGAGGGGCACTTGCCCTTGATGGAGCGTTATCTCCCCTCTCTTGATTCCTGGGAAGATGTGCCAGGCTCCTGGCAAGGTTCCCCCCTTGGGGCTCCAGCATATGTAGGAATCACAGGCAGGCTACCAGGGGTTTTTTGCAAAAAGGTTTCATAACCCATTGAGAGAGTCAATCACCAACATCTAGTGAGACTCAGCGGACCAAAACTGTAAGAAGGGAAAGAGTGGGAGGCTGAAGCCCTGCCATTGTACCCCCAGGATGGGACTCCTGACATGCATGGTGCTCAGTGTGTACCGTTATGATCTCATTTAATCCTCACAAGAACCCCTAGAGGTGGGTCCTGTTATTACCAGGGAGTTTCCTGAAATTCGAAATTGGGCATCTGAGCAAGGTTCACATGGACGGCAACCTGCAGTGCTCAGGGGGAGAGAGTCAGGACACTCCCAAGACGGTTTTGGGCCTCTGTTTCTGTCATCTGGGGGAGATCATCTGCAGAGAACACTGCCGAACCTTCATCCCCTGCCCCAGCCCAGCCTGCCAGTCTAATGAGAGAGGAGAGGGACAGAGATCTGCAATACTGGGGGTGGGGGGAAGGGGAGTGAAGAGAGCTTTTTAAAACACATTTCAGTATTAGCATTGAGGGGGCTGGCTGGGAACAGACAGGGAAATGAGTTTTGGGCTTCTCCCGGGAGAGAATGCTCATGGTTTTACTTTTCTCTCCTGATGAAAAATTTGCCATGGTTAGAGAGACATCGAATAAATAGAACTGTGACTGATGTTTTCCAAGTTCCTTAGTGCATTCCACATATTTTTTAGAGTTCCATCAATATTTCAGCAGTTTCAACATGGTTCCCCCCTGGGAGGCTGGGGAGAGGGAGGGGTCCCTGACGTCTCCTTCCCCCACTGCCATGGCCAACACCGGGCTTGTGTCTAGGGCCCTGAGGTTCAAGACATTTTAGGAAATGAGAGCAAACGGTATTGGGGACTGACTGTATGCCCTCGACACTCATTTCTACCAGTGAAGGCAGCTCCTGGCTGCCACTGGGACTCTGCTTTGGGCCTTCTCTCCATAGGACAGATGCTCTAGGCAGGACAGAGAATGAGTGCTCTGGGAGCAGTCTCTTATAGACTGAACATCTGTGTTCCCCGGAATCCCAACCCTCGAGGTGATGGCACCCAAAGGTGAGGCCTCTGGGAAGTATGGCCCCCGTGAATGGGTGTGCTGTCCTTATAAAAGAGACCCCAGAGAGCTCGCTTGCCCCTTCCACTATGGGAGAACACGTGAGTCAGGAAGCGGGTTCTCACCAGACACTGAATCCCCTAGGACCTTGATCCTGAACTTTCCAGCCTCCAGAACCATGAGAGATAACTTTCTGCCATTTATAAGCCTCTCATTCTATGGCATTTTTGATATGACAGCCCCAATGGGTTAATACACACCCTCAGCCAGTGTGATGGATGGACGAGACCCAGCCCTGCATCTTCAGATGGGGTAACTCTGAGGCATCGTCCACACGGTTTCCCAGGGCTCCCCAGAAGGAATGAGCCCCAACTGTCCCCATTAAGACCTTGCTTAACAATGCCCTCTACTGGCTTCTTTCCCTTCCCTGTCTCACTGCCCCATCCCCTCACTTGTGCTTCTTCCCAAATAAACTATTCTACACTCAAATCTTTGCCTGTAAGATAGGGGAGAGAGTTCCCCACCAGAGAGGGCCGCCTGGGAGATCTGAATTAAAGAGCAAGAACCAGAAACCTAGAGAAGTGTCTTCGGTTAGCACAAATGTCTCTACTCTCATACTGTCATAGGCTTGAGGGCGCTGTTCTCCGAGGCGCTCCTGCCACCTGCCTTTGTCTTCCTTGGCCTCTTCCAGTGGATGGGCAAGACTGCCTGGAAACAGGGCTGGGCTGAGGTAAAGATACCCCTGACGAGTGTGTGTGTGTGTGCGCGCGCGCGCGTGTGCAGGGGTGGGGCTGACCTGACCACAGGAAGAACCCCAGAACGCGGGCAAGGAGCCCATCCTGGCAGCAGAGACAGATGCAAAGTTTAAGAAGAGTTACTGGCAGGATTCTCACACTTGATCACACTTGGCATAGCGCATGCAAAGTCTTATTATTCCTTGCCTTCTGAGTCAGAATGTCCCAGAATCATTCCTGTGAGCTGGGCTTTTTCCCCCTCCACTGGCACACTCAGGCTCTTCCATTCCCTCCACCTCCCTTCTCTCTCAACCCTGGCTTTGTCCTCTTCTGTTGAAGATCTCTCCCTCCCTCCGGGATGGAGCAATACGCAGAAAGTGTGTCAGTGAAGAGTCACTCCGTGGGGGACCCCATGGCAAGTGCTTTGAATGAACGCATTAAATTCTGTGAAAAACCTTGTTTAGTTCTACTTCGCATGTGAGCATGGTGAGGCACAGTAAGGTTGACTGATGGGCCCAGTGTCACACAGCCAGGGTGGCCCATCCAGGATTTGACAGCAGGGCTGTTTGCCTCTGGAACCTGGGTTCTTGACCACTTTGCTCTTTTGCCTCCTGGAGGTTTGTTCAGTTGTAGGTGTTAATATTTGAAGCCGGTAGTAATTCTAATTAGACCTTGGATTTTTACAGCATTTTGCAGTTTACAAAGCCCTTAAATTCACATGATCTAATGTAATGATCACCATGATTCCTTGAGTCATATAGGGCAAGAATCATTAGGATGCGGTCCTCACCACATTACCTAGATGGCAGCTCCTAGTAAGGACAGCATGGCTCTCTTTTTACAGGCAAGGAAACAGCCTCAGTTCAAGTGACTTGGCAGAGACACCTGGGCAATGAATGAGCCATGTCTTGTGAACGTGCACATAGCTCATCCTATCAGTCTTTCTCTTTGCACACCCTGTGATGGGCTGGGTACCTCCCACCCAAGAATCCTTGGCTTGTGCTCTCTTCTTCAGAGCCTGCTGACTGATTTTCTCTGGAATGCCCAGGGCTTTCAAAGAAGGGTTTATTCCCTACTATAAGCCTAGCACAGAAATCAGAAACAGGATGTCAGAAACACAAAGGGCTCGGGTTGCTGTGCTGCTGGAATGCAAAACCAAGGAACTTTCCTTTCTTCTTTTGAGAGGTTGTAGCGGAATGGCTGGAAATTAACTTGGACTTTTCTGGGGCATGGGAAGGAAGAGAGAGAAGCATAGACAGAGGTCCTCCAGACCTACTCAGATCGGAAAGCTGGTGTACCACTCATTCCAGAAGGACGCAGGTGAGGAGGGAGAAAAGAGAAGGTCTGGTGATATTATGATCCCGGTTTCCCATCTCTACAATGAAATGCCTCAGGTAGACACAAGGCCATAGCTCTCACCTGAAGGTAATTTTGTCCCCCAGGGGACATTCTTGGTTACAAGTAGGGGCAGGAGGTGGGCAGAATAATTCTGGCATCTAGTGGGTAACAGCCAGGGATGCTGTGAAACACTGTACTATGCACAAGACAGGTTATCTGAGCAAACATCCGTAGTGCTCAGGCTGAGATGGCCTGCAGGAAGAAATCTGGAACGTTCCTCCTGAACTAACCCTGTCAGCAGTGAGCCGTGGAAAGAGAAAAGGCATGCTCTGGGTGCACGAGGGTCCAAAGGGGACATTCTTTGAAGTCTTTTATCTGAAAATTTCCAAATATTCCTTTGGTACAGATTGGTCTTCATCCCATTTCTGGCATCAAGCTCCTAAAACTCTTGGAATTTCCTGTGATGAGAGCCATAAAGATGTCTTGTGTTATGTTAATGAGGGCGCTCGGGACCACACCTAGGGAAGGGCGCTGGTTGCCAGGAGAACAGACCTCGCGATTAGAGGGTTGGAACTTCCAGTCCCATCCCACCCTGGTCTTCTGGGAGGAAAGAGCAGCTGGAGATGGAGTTCAGTCATCAGCGGTCAGTGCTTTCATCTGTTAGGTCTGTGAATGACGCCTCCACAAAAACCCAAAAGGAGGGGATTTGGAGAGCTTCCAGGTTGGTGAGCATATGGAGATTTGGGGAGACCGGCGTGCCTGGAGAGGATGTGGACGCTCCTTTTATAATCAACCAGCAATCTAGTTAGTGACGTGTTTCTCAGAGTTCTGTGAGCTGCTTTAGCTGATTAATCAAAACTCGGGGGGGATCATTGGAACCTCTGATCTGTAGCCTACTGTTCAGAAGCACAGGTGACAATCTGGACTTTCGAGTAGCTTCTAAATGGGGACAGGAGGGTAGTCTTGTAGGACCAAGCCCTTAACCTGTGGGATCTGATGCTATCACCAGGTAGATAGTGTCAGACGGAGTGAAATCGTAGGTCAGCCAGCTGGCATCTCAGAGAATTGCTTGGTAGTGTTGGAAGAGACCCATAAATCAGAATTGTCACAATCTTAATTACATTATACCCCAACCACGGCTCATTCACCACGTGCTTATTCTTAGCTTCTCTGGTGATTTCAGCGTAGCACTTGCACAATTCATGACTATTGTAGTTATCTGTCTGTCACCTTCGTGGTGGGTCATTTCCACGAGGACAGGGGCCATGCTTGTCTAGTTGCCGCCCAGTGCCTTGCTCTGGGCTAAGTGTTTTAAAGATTTTTTTTTTAAGATTTTATTTATTTGAGATAGAGACAGTGAGAGAGAGCATGAGAGGGGAGAAGGTCAGAGGGAGAAGCAGACTCTCCGTGGAGCTGGGAGCCCGATGTAGGACTCGATCCCAGGACTCTGGGATCATGACCCGAGCCGAAGGCATTTGCTTAACCAACTGAGCCACCCAGGTGTCCTGGGCTAAGTGTTTTAAATACACAATCTTATCATCCCATTTTACGGGAGAAAGCTGAGGCACAGTTTATTCATTTATTTGGTAAATGAACAAAACCTCCTCTAAGAAATGCTGTGGTTACACTAGAGCTTAGTATATACTTGCTGATCTCGTGTTCCCAGGAGGGACAACCTCATGTGAGAAGTTAGAGAAAGGAACACACTGAGGATCTGGTGTAGGACTGCAGCTCCCTCAGAAGCTGTTTGATCTTGGGCAAGGTCCTCCCTCTGAGCAGCGGTGCATTTGTGTGCCAAAAAAACCGAAACAGGATTGGATTAGGTCTGTGTTCTTAAAGTATACCACTTAGAATATTGACTCCAGGAAATGTTACTCAATTTCCATCTAAAAAAAACCAAGAGTTCACTCATTGAGTAAATGGGAGGAATGTTTTATTTAAAGAAAGATTTTTGAAACGCAAGACTTATCAGAGCTTTTCATATACCACTATATGGTATGAATGCCCAGGAGGAATGTCTTTTCCATTATTTCCCAAACGTATCTATTCAAGGAAACCAGTTTCTGAGAAGCACATTGTAGGACTTGAATCCCATGACATACACGTTGGGTAATGTTGGACAGCACAAAAGCTAGGAACCCTTTTACTCTTTTTTTTTTTTTTTTAAGATTTTATTTATTTATTTGACGGGGGGAGAGAGAGAGAGAGGGGGAAGCAGGCTCCCTGCTGAGCAAAGAGCCTGATGCGGGGCTCGATCCCAGGATCCTGAGATCAGGACCAGTGCCAAAGGCAGAGGCTTAACTCACTGAGCCACCCAGGCGCCCCACCCTTTTACTCTTATAGGTAGAAGTTCAACAGTGAGTATAGGGAGGTGAGGGTCTGTTATCATCACCCGGGACCCAGTGTTTGTGTCAGAGCCTCTTGCTGTATCTCTGATACCTGAGGTCCCCTCTCCTACCCTGGCACCTTGTTAGCAAGTTTTCTTATCCCTCTTACCTCTAGGGGCAGAGTCTGTGCCTAGTCTTGGCCAATGGGATGAGAGCAGGAGACCTGGCCTCTGGAAACTGCCCCTCTCCCCCCACTCAGGACTTCCATAGTATCCCTCATCAACTCCCAGGCAGATACAAGGATCCAGTAGGGTGTCCCGGGACCCAGGAAATGGTGGTGCCACCAGATGGAAAGGATCTGGGCTTCCGAAGGCTCTGCTGTTGTCTGAGACGACTAGAATCTGAGACTCATTTGCTACAGCAGTCACCGAGGCTGCCTAACTGTGGTTATTCAGGGGGAACATTACTGTACAACTTGTGCCACTCGTATTGAAAGGGAGTGGAAGGACATACAGAAGACCTTGCCTTTTTCATACATCGTGTCTCTGACCACGAGGCCACTGCTGACAGTAAGAGGTGCCCTGTATTCATTTCCTGCTCTCAGTCACCAGAGGCACGGAAAGACACCTGAAGGGGATATATCACAACGTATCTCGTGATATAATGATGACCAGTGCTCACAGGGACACTTTCCTTTCTACCTTTAATTTGGAAGCAAAAACAGGATGAAAAAGAAATCCCCAGAAATCATTGAGCCGTTGTCAGGGACAGCCCTAGCTTCTGTGCACTGTTGTCAGTTTCCTGAGGATAGAGTCTCTCTGGACACCTGTCAAGACCCTGACACTTCCCACCTGCCTGTGGTTAGATGGGAGGGCACTGCAGGGATTAAGTCGCTGCTGTCTGCCTGGCCCTTGGATGCCCGGGGCTGCAAACTCCCCTGCTTGGCCCCTGCAAGCTCAGGGCCTGGCCCCAGGAAGCTGCGGAGTCCTTGCTGCCTCCCCCGGCAGCCTGCGTGTCTGGGATTTGGCACCGGGGAGTCTCAGGGAGCAGGAGGCAGACCAGGCCAGGCTGGGTTCAGTTCCATCTGTCTCCGGCTTCTGTTTGGCATCTTGGCTGTGCTGCTAGGAGCCCTGTGCCGTGCCCTGCCTCTCTCAGCAGCTGCTCCACAGGAGACAGGAAAATTGCCCTCCTTCCAGCAGACCCGGTCGAGGGAGGAGCCTTTCCCAGGAATCCGCAGGCCAAAAGGAGCCCTGGGACATCAGGCACATTTGAATCTTCAGACTGAGTGGTGTCTTTATTCCTTCCCCATCCAGCATGGCCGCTCCAGGCTGAGATATTAGCTCCGATAAACTCAACGTGGAAATCATAATCCAGCAAGTCGTGGCCATTCTTGTCAATTCTCTTAAAGGTTAATCTGCTTTTCTCCTTATTAATGAAGGGCCTCGGAAATTCAGCCGGGCCGCTCTGGTGTTTTGGTAGATTTGGGCTAATAGGCTGTTTTATTTCCATGGTAACAGCTTCCAGTGTTACGGGAAGATAATTTTCCAGACAAAAGATTTGTGGGTCTTATTATTCTGCAGAGATCTGCCTGTGAAGGCTGAGAAAGTGGGTTCAAGGGCTGCCTGGGACGGCAAGGTTGACCATTCTGCAGCACCTGTTTGCCTCTGGCTTCTGGGTCTCAGGGCTTATTAGGGGGATGCATTGTAGGAAACTGGCAGGGACTGAATAGCAAATTGGCAGGGACTGAATAAAGATATTATTTGAAAGACAATGCTCTAAATTCATTCTCTTATCAGCCAATGGGATTTGAGTGAGAAGTGGCTCGAATTATAGTAATCGTTGGCACAACAGGAGCCTTTGCCCTGCAGAGTGAGTTAGGAGCCAGCCTTCTTACAGTCAGGGTCTCTTGGAGAGGTGCCGCGCAGGGGTCATCCTCCGCTCCCCCCCCCCCCCCACCTCCCAGTCCCAGGGCAGACTGGCAGAGTTCACTCCAGTGCTCAGCACAGACTCTGCGACAACCGCAGCCAAGTCACAGGGAGACAAAGAATGAACAGAACAGGCATGGCTTCTGCTCTGAAGGAGCGTAGAGTTTCCTAGCATGTTAGGGAAAGGGTAGGTTGAAATAGAGACAAGAAACCATCCAGTGGTGAAACTTTGCCATACTTGTGATGACAGGGACAGCTGGGTGCTATGGTGATTCCCAGTAGTCACAGTAGAAAAGGTACCCCCGGAAAGAGATCTTTTAGGAGGACTGGAGAGCTATGTAGGAGCGAAAGCTGCCCAGACATCCCCTAAATGACTATTATGAGCAAAGCACTACCATAGGTTCTGGGGACTCAAACATGAACAAAACCAGACAGATTCCCTATTTACATCCCGGTAAAGAGGTTTTTAATCAGCATTGCTGTTTACAATTGTAACTGTGATCAGTGCTACCAAGAGGAAGTCCTTAATGCACTGAGAAGTAGTGAGATGGGAATCTGACCAGGAAAAATACCAAGACTCTTGTGTGTAGTTGGGTAGGTTGTGCACTGCCCAACTCTATGGAGAACCATTCATCATTGATATGAAAATTTATTATAGTTGTCTGGAAGATGATATCTAAAATGTCTTAAGAAATGGGTACCCTTTCTTAAATTGCACAAAATTAGTTTCTGTGGCCTAGTAAAACTTCTGCCAGGGAAGGAAGAAGAGTCTTCCCCGAGTGACATCATCTAGGGAACCAGACAGTGGGTAGGAGCTCAGTGGGTGAAGAGAGGGAAGGAAGGATGTCCCAGGTATAGAAAACAATAGGCACTTGTTGGGAGTAGTTGCCTCCCAGAAACAAAAGAGTCCAGGAAGCTGGAGCGAATAGAGTGAGGGCAGCATGGTACTTGCTGAGGTTGGAGAGGGAGGTAAGAGAAAGGGCCAGGTCACAATCTCACTCCCCCGCCTAGCATTTCCAGTGACTCTGGACATTTGGCGCCCTGGGCTGGTGGATGGAAATAAGTGTGTAAAGTAGATGCATGGGTGGGAAGGGGCTATTTGTTCGTTCAGGGAACAAGGCAGCCTTGGTAGCCCGTAAGCAAGCAAGCGACTCTGAGACTCTGGTCCATGGATCCCCCGCATTAGAATTACGAGGAATATATGTGCATATACAGCCATGTAAGTCCCACCCAAGACCTAGCAAAGCAGAATCGCTGGGGCATGGCCCAGGAACCTGCATTTCATCCAGCAGGCCACGTAACTTTGTTGCCACATAGGTTTGAAAGTGCCGCAGTTACCTTTGTGCCCTGGGCAGCTATGCTCTGCTCATTATTCCGCCGTGGCCGATCTTCAGAATTTAGGCAAATACAAGGCTGCCTTTGGATCTATTTCTTTATTGATCCAATGAGTTCCATAATGTCTGTCCTTTCTTCCTGGAGGATGATGTATTCATTCTTCCCGCCCTGTTCCCTGAAGGACTGCTCCGTAGAGACGGCAACACAGTCTCATTTCATGTGTTCCTTAGGGAGTGGCCGCAGGGAGAAGAGTGTTGAGAAGGATTCTGAAGCTGTATGCAGATGGATGAAGGATGTCTGTCATAGGCCCTGGGAGGGAGATGGTGGCACACGAGTTCTCGAGCTAGGGCTGTCATGGGATACCACATCTGCTGAGTAGCCTTCCCTGACCAACTCATGTAGCACCGTGCACCTCCCTGGTGTCACCAACTCACGCAGCCCCATGTGCCCTCTGGGCTTCCCCAGAGCCCTCATAACAATAGGTATCTCTCTGGTTTATTTAATAGCTCCATTTATTACTTTTTCTTCTCTGATCTTTTTCACTTTATTGACTCTAAGCTCCAGGAAGGCAGGATTGCGTCTTTGTATCTGTTCAGTTTGCCACAGTCTCCCTCATTCTTGGCACAAAGTAGTGGCTAATTAAAAATGTGTTGGGGGCATGAATAAAGGCATCAGGGAATTGCCATCCTGAAATGCAGTGCATGGCAGGGCAGAAGGCATAGAAGATCCAGTGACACTTGGCAGGGACCAGCATTCAGATGGGGAGGCCAGAACTGCTTGGAAGGAAGATAACATTTAAGCTGAAGAAAGGAAGCAAAAGGGTATTGTGGCACTGTGGGGGGATGGGGGTGGGGAGAAAACACAAACACAAGGCAATACCCCTTCAGTGAGAATGTTGTGAAATATCAAATGAGCGATCCATGTCAGCTTGCTCCGAATGGTTAAAAATGCTTGTGGAACACCTGAGCTGGTCAGCATCAGTGAGGTCTCCGTGGGGAGGACGTCACACCAACGAAGGCACAGATATGGGTGAGCGACAGTACAAAGTGGACCACGGTTTCAGGGCGTCTCTCTCGGAGAAGTGCAAACTTACATTCACAGAAAACCTATGCACAAATGTTCATAGCAGCTTTACAGGAAAGCAGCCTGACGTCCTTCCCTGGGTGGTGCAGCAGCCCTGCCCTTGAATACTACTCGCTAATAACAGGAAACAAACCACCAAAGAGGCAACAACTGGGTGAATCCCCGGGGAATTACGCTGAGTGAAAAAAAAGCCAATTCAAAAAGTGGCATAACATTCCTGAAATGACAAAAATCATAGAAATGGAGAACAAATGAGTGGTTGCCAGGGCTCAGGGAGGAGGGAAGATGAGTTCCTCCAGAGGGAGGTGGGTGGGGTTATTATTAAGTCACTGGATGAATCCTTGTGGGAGTGGAATTGTTCTGTGTCTCCTCTGTGGTGCTGGGTATGCTGACTGACACGTGGGATAAAACTGCATAGAACTAAAGACACAGATGCACACTCAAATGAATCCGAGTAAAACTGGGGTAATCAGATTATAGTGTGTGGATGGCATCCATGTCAGAAACTTGGTCCTCGGATTCTGCTGGTTTTGCAGAATGTTATCATTGGGAGAAACTGGGGAGCTGTGTACATGGGATCTCTCTGTATCACTGCCTACGATTTCAGGTCAAACTAATTATGTGAATGTAAAAAAGTTTAATCAGAAAAAATGAGATTTTTTTGTCCTCCCACCTAGTTGGAAGTTGGAAGACTTCCCAGAGTGCATTTCAGCCCAGCAGATTCCATTCCGTGCCCCTTTGCCCCCTGCCACAATGGGACCAAATTGTTTACAGTCCCTTCTCCCAGAGACTCTTGGCATTTCACGTAAGCTGCACAATCTGTTACAGACTATAGCTCCAGCAAAGCTTTCTGGAAGACATCAGTGAAACGCTGTGTGTCCAGTGTGGACACAGAGCTAGTTTCCTGGCATCTGGGCTGGCCAAATCCGAGGACATGCGGGTACTAGAATGGTAACTTATGAAAAACATTTGGGGAGATTACTGTTCTTGCAACCTGTACTTGCGCTGTGATAAGATTTATGTCTTTGATTCTTGGTGCTTGCTCTCCACCAGGCTTCTCTGCTAGAGTGTAAGCATCTTGAGGGCAGGGAGATTGTGGAATATTCCCTGCTTTTACCCCTGGTCCACAGTGCCTATCACACAGACATCCTCATAGTGACCATTTGTCATTTCTGCTTGTCTAGCATCCATTTGTCCTTCTTCTGACAGTAGCTCCTTCTTTTTCCTTTGGGGAACCACCCCTTCCCCGTTGCAGACAGTCTTAGGAAGAGTATGAGCCAAAGCACATTGACTCCTTCTCTGGGTAAGGAGAGGCTAGAGACCCAGGCTAGAACTATCAGAATTGATGAGTGATGAGCCCTAGATTTTCACAAAGAGTATTTAAGAAGACAAGCGCTCTCCTTCCCCTGTGATAATTATTCTGATAGGATGTCAGTTGGGAGCTATGAGAAGCCTTCTCACTATCTTCCCTTGGAAGAATTTACCTGCAATGAAATCAACACAGTGGAAAGCAGAGCTGAGAAATGGAGAGCCAGCAACTCCTGATGCATCATTTGAGTACCTGGATCTAGCCATGCCTGAAACCAATACACCCATAGACTTTTCAATCATGTGGGTTACTGTGATGCCTTTTTGCTTGAATCAATTTGATTTGGCTTTCTGTCACTTGCAATCAAGACTCCTAAATCATCCAACTACTTAGTATTCAACGAATGAATGAGCAAATGCAATTCTGCAAATATTTACTGAATATCTCCTATTTGGCAGACGTCGTTTTGAGTACTGAAGAAAGAAGCAGAGGAGAAGCAGAAATGACTGCCTCCCTTGAAAACCAAGTATGTGGCCTGACAACCTAGAATTTGGGTCAAACCATCCAATTATGGTAGCTGCTTAGAAATATCCCTTTTCCTCCCAACCTCTCCCTTTCTTCTCCCACCAACATAAGTATGGCTCTCTCAGTTCTAAGACATGGCCCACAAATGCACTAATACCAATGCTCACATTCACTCCTACAGGCAAGTGACTTGGTTCTGTCTGGTTATCAGACGCAAACTTTGTCACAGCAGGGACTTAGGCTAGACATTAGGGGAATATTGTGGTACCAGATGGTGTTTCTGAAGAAGGTTGTCCTACTTTTGCAGTTCTAGGATTTGACAGTAAATCTGCCTGGCAGGCCTCAGATGTGATTTGGCCTCAAAATGGTCTCTGTTAATCCTTGATGCTGTGTGTATCTGTCAGGGTCCAACCAGGGAAACAGAACCCACTCGAAGTGTTTGAACAAAAGGAATGTAATACAAGAAACTGTTTACTCAGATGAAGGAAGGGGCCGAGAAGCAAGGGACAGAGAACTGAGAGGCAGCCCAGAGATTTGCACTGGCAAGAAGATGATACCACTACCGGGCTAGAGAGAGCAAGGGAGCCAGCCGGTGGTGTTACCTGGGTCTAGCAGCTGGAGCCACCTGCCAGAGGCTGGAGCTGGCCAGGTCTGTGCAGTGGAAGCTGATGCCAAGAAAGATATATGGTCACTGCAAAAGACACAGAGAGTAAGAGAAATATTCTGCCTTATCCCTTCTACCTTCCAGACTCATAACAGCTTCCTTCCATTGGCCACACCCAACCCAGCTCCTTCTAGTAGCCACAACCAACCAGCAGCCTTGAGGCAGGGAACTTTCTATGATACAGAGCACAGCAGAGGTGGGCAGGAACAGATGGGGGTGGAGGGGCCCAAGAGACCTAGGGTTGCACGCTTCTCTCACCCCAAAGCTGCCATTGCTGCGTTTCCATGTGCATCATTCCCCTTTTCACCTAGGAAGAAATGGACCTTTGGGGAACAAAGAAGTTGCCAAACTCTGTCAGAAATGGGTATCCAATTCCATGACTCTCATGCGCTGCTGGGAGTATAAAATGGCACAACCACTTGTATAGAACTTAACAGTTTCTGATAAATGCAACGTACATCCACCTGAATGACCCAGCAATTCCACTCTTAAGTATCTGCTGAAGAACAGTGAAAATATTGCACAAAATAAATTATGTAAGAATGTTTATTGCATTATTTTTGTAATAGCCCCAAATTAGAAACCATGTAAAGATCTATCTGTAGGAGCATGGATAAACAAAATTATCATTTGGTCATAGGGTGGAATACTGTTGAGCAATACAAAGGAACACATGACTGCTACACACAACAATGTGAATGGATCTCAAAAAACGTTGTAAGTAAAAGGCCCAGACACATACTGTCTCGTTCCATTTGCCAAGACTCTAAGAAGAGACAAATGCCTAATCCATGGCAATAGAAATCAGAGAGTGGTTTGGAGTAGAGGTCCGGAATTGACTTGCAAGGGGACGTGAGGAAACTTTCTAGTGCGAGGAACATGTCCCATACCTTGTTTTGAATAGTAGCTACCCAGGCATATACAATTATCAGAACATTAAACTGAAAAATCTCAGATTTATGCACCTCCTTATACATTATAGGTCATATTAGCCATAAAAATTAAAAAAAGACTAAACAAAAAACCAGAGAATCTGTTTTTTAGGTACAGGACAATTTTCTTTCTTCTCTCCTTGATCTGTACTCTCGGAAAGGACAGAATGACTATATCCTGGCAGATTTCTCATCCGGCATTTCCATTCCATGGGATGTCCCCCAGGAGGAGGTTGGGGGCACTCTGTTTCTTAAACCAACTAATGGGACAGACCAGGAGTCGGATGCAGTCCTAATGTCCCCACCAACCACATGACTCTGCAGCCTCCCGTTGATATGTATCTTTCATTAAACTAAAGGACCATAAAGATTTAATCACGGGCCACTGCTTTTAAAGATATCACTTATGACTGTGCATTTCTTTTGGAAAAGGTGCTCATCTGGCTTCATCCCAGATACCCGGGAAGGATCACTGGGAATAGATACTAAGGCAAGGAATGTAATAACAACCCTGTATGTGTTGCTTCCACAGAAGTCACTTCCGCGTTTCCTACTCCCAGCGCCAGTTTGAATTAATAGAACCACGTGGTTCTGGAGAGGCTGGTTCTCCCCACCCACCTCTGGTCTTGCCAGGCCTAAGTTTGTAGCACGTGACCTAGACTGAGCCAATCAGTGCATGCCAACTCTGCCCTTCCCAGCACAGAGATTGGGTGAAGGTGGACACGTGGCCTGCAGCCACCCAATCATATTGAATCTCAGTCTTTTGGCTGACAAAGACTCTCCCTCAAGACAGTTGTAGTTTGGAAGTATTAGGTTGAGCACTGCAGTAGCTATTTCTAGTTCTGGGTGGAGAACCATGATAGGGACATAGTTGAAAGACATGAGAGAAAAAATTGGAGCTTAGGCCTGCTGACAGCATGATAATATGTCTGAAGTTGACCCTCTGTCTCGACTTTTTGGTTATATGAGCCAATAAACCCTCCATGTGGTTAGGACAGTTAGAATTGTGTACTGTACTGTTTGCAGCCCATGGCACTGTATTGTCTGGTAACCAGAATAGTAGCATCGTTTGGGCAGGAGGCCAAGATCTGTGAAAAGTGGTAGGATTAGGAAACAGAAGACCTGAATTCTGGTGCTAGTTGGGTCACACCTGAGCTGTACCATCCTGGTCAAGTCATTTAACCTGGGAGGATCATAGGTTAGTCCTCTGCACAATGAGGCAATTAGGAAGTAGTGTCTCGGAGTCCTTTTGAATTAATAGGAGTGAGAATGTTGATAATAATTGTTACTGACTTACTAAGTTCTTGCCATGTGCCTGGTGCTGTGCTAATTGCTTTGGATTCATGTTTCATTTGATTCTTGTATCATTTGGGGTTTAATCCAGAAAGCACAACCACTGTGAATACTTTGGAATAAAGGATTTATTTGAAGAAGAAGACACAGTTGTGAGAGAAGCTAAAAACTAAGGGTCCAAAAGGAAGAGTTGGAGGATCAGAGTAAAGCCAACAAGAATCAGTTCTCGAAGCAGAGCTGGTACAGGTGGAAAATAGGCAGGCGTTTGCAAGGGAATATGGGAAGTGAAGCATGTCCCACAGCTACGGAGAGGCAACAAAGGAGAACAAGGTATGAAGTCTTCAGAAGGCTGTTATCATGGAGTCTGGTGGGAGGCGTGGGGCCATTGTTGGTACATAGGATGACAGTCAGGAAGAAGACATGGGGGACACCTGGGTGGCTCAGTTGGTTAAGCATCTGCCTCAGGTCATGATCTCAGGGTCCTGGGATCGAGTCCCGCCTCAGACTCTCTGAGCAGCAGAGAGTCAGCTTCTCCTCCTCCCTCTGCCCTTTCCCTGATCATTCTCTCTCTCTCCCTGCAATCCCCTCTCAAATGAATAAATAAAATCTTAAAAAACAAAGAACAAAAGAAGAAGAGTTAGAAGTCAGGTGGGAGAAGGTGAAGCCAAGCTAGAACTACTGGTACTTCTTCATCTGTCTCTTAATCAAGCATAATGACCCAAGAGTCATGGCTGCTGCTTCACTTCTCCCTTCCAAATTCATGCTTTTAAAAAATCAATTAATTAATTAATTTGCCAATGGCAACCCAGATACATACAGGGAAGAGGATCCTAGGAAATGTTGTTCCAGCTTAGCAAAATTGACACTGCTAACAAAACAAACCCTCTAAAGAAAGATGGATAAATATTCCCCTCCAAAGTTTAGAGAAGCTAAACAATTTGTCCGAAGTTACCCATCTGGCTAGTACTACAACCAAGACTAAGACCCAGGACTTTTTTCTTCTACTTTCTTCTTGGTCTATTGTACTTGAGCACTTGTTTCCCAAATTTAGCTTTGTAAGTTATAGCTATGAAATGTCAATTTTATTCATTACTCTTTTCTCTTGTCATTTTCTACCTCCCTGATTCATTTCATCAGTGATTCTAGCTCTTGCTTCTTTCACTTCATTGTCCTTAGCTCATTGATTCCTCTGCCTCACGGCCACAAGATGGCTGCCACAGTGTCAGGCAACATGTGGGACATGAGAGCAACCCACTGAAGGAGAGACAGGGGTGTTCTTCTCTTGAGACTCTTTTTATGTTAAGAGCGTCTTTTCTAGAAGCCCCCATCCCTAGGGCCTGGGTCACATACTTATGCTCAGTTGCAAAGGAAGCTCAGAAAGCAAGTGTCCAGTTTTCAGCCTCCATCTTGGGAGGCTCCTTTGCCAAAACCTATGTGGAGGGGATACTCTCAGGCAGACATCCACCTGCGTCTGCCATACCCTCACCAGTTCCTTCTTTGTTAGCCTTACCATTCAGTCAGCAAGGTTAAATAGTTTTATCTGTGTTTGATTACATAAGAGTAGAAAGGAAAGATCCCTTTTCTCCTTGGGAATCCCCCATATTTGTCCACATTAGTATCACCAAGCAAAGGACCTGAAAACAAATTCCCTAAGCACAGTACCTGCCAAGAAAGGAGTATTAACACCACACCAAACATTTAAGTCAGTGTTTCTCAACCATTTTTATCATCTTCCTCTCCAGATAGCTTTCATAGGCATTTTTCTCTGATGAGCCTCCCATGAAATTTTAAAAGAAGTAGTGTAGGTCCGTCTGTGTGCTATATGTATATGTATGCTTTATACATAAAGAGGAAGATGCTTTTCCATCTGAGATTCAGTTTTCTCTTGAATGTCATAGGGTCCCTATTGGGAAGGCATGATCCAGATACCCCCTTGAGCTCTTTCAGACAGAGAGTTCATATTTTCTGAGGATGTGGATATCAGTGTTTATCTAGCCACAGTATTCAGTTGTGTCAACTCAGCCCTGAAGAGAGGATGAATATTTGCCTCCATTTCTGACTTGCCTTTTTTTTTTTTTTTGCCAAGACTTTAACTCATTCACAAATAACTTATTTATTTAAGTTATTTAACATATTTAACTTATCCACAAATAACTCATTAGTTTATCAGCCTTCAAATGTGGTACTTGTAGTAAAATATAATTAAAAGTTCAAGAAAGGGGCCTGGGTAAAATGAAAGAAACTAATCACACTGTAAAGGAAAACATGTTGCAGACTCTTGGTCTGCAAGTACCTGGAAGCGTTGCTTTCAGCAGGGGTGGGGATTTCACTGATGGGAGAACTGCCTCCGTGTGCTCCCGCTGCCGTTAGCAGAGGCAGGCTAACTGGCGGCTTGAACAGCAGACTGTAACTGTCTTGCAGGTCTGGAGGCTAGACCTCTGAAGTCAAGGCGTCGGAAAGACTGATTTCTTCTGAGGTGTACCCCCCACCCCCAGGCTTAGTGGCAGGATTGCCCACCTTCTTGGCTCTGTCCTCACATGGCCTTTCTCTAAGCGCGTACATCCCTGCTATCTCTTACTCTTCCTATAAGGACACAGTCATATTGGATTAGGGCTCACCCTAATTACTTGATACAACCTTAATTACCTCTGAAAGACCCTATCTCTAAATACAGTTACCTTCCAAGGTCCTGGGAGTTAGGACTTCAACACATGAATGCAGTGGGGCAGGGTTGGGTGGGGGCGGGGAGGCACTATTCAGCCCATGACAGATACAAGATCTTTCCTGGACTCCATCAACAAGTTAAGCAAACATGCTGCTTCTCCCGCTTTTTGAGATCTTTGGTTCTCCAATCGAAATACTTCCCAGCACTAGGAGGTAGGAAAAATGAGGGGGGCAATACTGAAATGGTGTGGACAGTAGGAGAGTAGATGCCCCACCTGAGGAGGGCACGACTCAGCTCCAGCTAATCTCTGCCTTATGGGAGCACAGGCCGTGTGTGGCCAGATCATCCATTTTTCTAAGAGGAACAGAAAATCTGGTTTTTGGGTGAAATCTCCAATTTGTTAAAAAAAACTACTGGCCAGAGAAAACAGATCTGCCCTGCTTGTCGTTTCTACTTTAGCACTTCACTGGGATATGGCCCAGCTGCCTTCTGCGGGGATAGGTTGGGAGAGCCTGAGCCGGTGCCAGATGTCCCTGGGAAGGATAATTGAGCCAAACTATGGCTACTGGGCGGGCAGAGTGACAGACAGGGTGGGACCTAAGGAGCAAGGGGAAGATGTCAAGGTAGCACTAGTTTCAGCTGCTTGGTGTCAGTAAACGTTGTATCATTAGTTGGAAGCAACTTTCCACAGCTTCCAGAAAAGCGAGACAGAGATTTAATAGGCTGAGACTGGAACACGGAATTTAAACGAGGCTTTTGGGAAAACTTGTAAAGGAATTGTAAGGCTCTGAGAATCTACCATGGGATCTCAGGTCCTGTCAGATGGAGTCCAAGCAGATCTGTCCTGGCTTGTGTCCAGAAAGAAGACCTTATCTGTCTTTGTCTCTACGTGCTCTCCCCTTCCCCAGATCTCATTGACTTCATCGCCCAGAACAGCATGGGCCATTCCTTGTCTCATTAACTTGCAGATCAAAGTGTGATTTGGGCCCCAAGGACCAGTGCCACCCCTCCTTTTTTTGCCTTCCCATCCATGGAACCACTGAAAGCCCAAACAAATCCTTTGATGTTGCTGATTCTGTATTTAGGTGATATCTTCATTTGAGGGGGCAAAAAAAAAAGAGAAAGAGAAACCTCACATGGGCTGACGCCAGTGGGAAAACTGGCATTGTCAACTGTTATTAAGGAAGAGGATGTGTGGAGGGTGATGATAAATTCCATGCATAATTAGTTATTAAGAAACAGGTTGGCACCCCTATTCATCTACTCTGACACGTCTTCCCCCATCTATTAACTTGTGGCTATTGGAAGGTTTCATATGCAAACAGAGCCAGCGATATCAGTGGGGGGCACAGCTGTTTGGGGGAAACAAATTAAATCATGTCCACTGAACTATTTTGCTGTTTAAATCCATTCTAAAGATATCCTAAGACCAATGAGGGTTCTTTCTTTCTTAGTCAATCAAAGCCAGCTCAAGCTCCAGAACATTCATTCTGATGGTAGTTCTGTCCAACATTCAGAGGACAGCAGCTGCAGGAGGGGAAATTATAGCATCAGAAACTTCCCAGCTGCTAGATTCTGTGTGGATCTGTTTCCAACGACTTTTCTGTCTTTTATTACTTTTATAATTAATTCACATAATGCTCTACAGTCAAGATGGTTGACAAGATGCTTTCCAACCTTCATTTGTTATAGTCCATTTCTAGGGTGCCTGTCTCATGTGCCAGGTTCCTTCCATCCACTGTAGTAGTGACAGGGAGAGGCAGAAAAACAAGTAAAGAAACGAGCAACATCATGGATCTCAAAGGTGGGAAGTAAATGATAAAGAGCCATGTCCAGGGAGATCTAGGGAATGCCCAGTCTAGACCAGTCGTTCTCAATCAGGGATGATTTTGCACCCCCTACCCCCCAGGGCACATTTTGTCATGTCTGGAGACAGTTTTGGTTGCCGCAGCTGGGGACAGGGAAGGGCTACTGGGCTCTAGTGGGTTGAGGCCAAAATCCTGCTTAACATCCTACAATGCACAGTATAGTCCCCACAAGCAATATCTATCCCCAAATGTCAGTAGTGCCAGGTTGAAAAATTCAGTTCCAGATAAGGAGAATAGTTTCAAACAGAGAGAACAGCAAGGAATTGGCGAGAATCAAAAGAAAGCTAAATATCTGAGTCTATTCATCAGCTCTTATTGCAATAATGCTACAGTGTTAACCACAAACCTCAGTGGCTTATAACTGCAAGCATGTCTTTTCTTTTTGTTGCTCTGGGGTCTTTCAGGATGGTTCTGCCTCAGGCACTACTTATCTAGGCTTGGCCCCAGACTATTAGGTGGGCTCAAATCGGCTGCACACCTTCCTTCACTGTCCTTGGACAAGTAGCCACCTGGGGCACATCCTTCTCCTGGCAGATCACAGACTAACAAGAGCCTGTGCCAAAGCACACACTAATTGCAGGGCTCTTCCCACATCATAACTACTAACATGTTACTGGCCAAAGCAAATCTCATGTCCAAGCCCCAAGTTCAAGGACCAGGAAGTCTACTCTATCATGTAAAGACATGGCAGGGCTCTCACGGAACGTTAAAAATGGAATGCATATCCATCTCTATCTCCCTGGGCATGGCAAAGAGGGGGGTAGGACTGGAGAAACAGACTGGGGCAAGAATAGAGAGGTGGCCTGTGGATTTCATTCTAAATGCCCTGCGAAGCCATTGGATAGATATAATCTAAGGAGTTACACGTAATTACACTGAACAATTACAAACGGCCGCTTTGTGAAGAGCAGATTGTAGGAAACAAGAGGACGATGGGGAGACCATGTAGGATGCCATTACAGTAGACCAGGGAAGATACAGCAGTGTCTGAGTCTAGGATCCGGGCAACGGAGAAAAACCACAATGCACACATTCGGGATATATTCTAGAAACAGAATCATATGGGCTTATTGATAGGTTTGGGATTTGAGGAAAGGAGACAAATCAGGGATGACTAAGCATTTTGTCTTGAACTACTACACTGGATGGGATATAGTACCATTTCATGGAGGTAGGAAACTCGGGAATGAGCAGCACTGGGGAAAATCAGTCTTCATCCCATTTAATTTAATTGTCTCAACAACTCTATCTAGAGATACTGTTATCATTTCCTCTTCCTAGAAGAGGAAACAGAAACTCAGAAAAGTAAAGTGACTTGCCCCAGACTGCAACCCTGTTCAGTGGCAGAACCAGAACTCATCTCGACAGTAGTTAGTCTGTACTCACACTGGCCAACCGTACATGGTTGTTTCACTCCTTCTCTGCACCTGTAGGAGGTTCCATGGTTGAGTCTGCTGAGAAGCTTGCCTGCTTCTGAATCTATTTTTTTCGAGACTGTACGTTCCAGAATTAGTCATCTATGTGTCAGAGCTGGAGAAAGTAGGCATGAAATTGGAGGAGGGCCGCCTGGCCTCATGTCCCAGCTCATCTGCGTTCAAGCTTGTGTCTGAAGAATGTAGTTCTTAGAGGAAGCATAGGGTCCAGAGTCCCTCCCATGACCCCGAGCCCTCCGACCCCACTTCCTGTACAGTCCCCTCCATCCCATCCTCCCTCTTTCACCTGCCCTGCCCACAGGGACTCCTCCCAGTCCCCGGGACAGGCCGAGTTCTTTCTCACCCTGTGGCTTGGTGGTGCCTGCTGTCCCCTCCATCAAGGTCTTTGTTCAAGGCTCTTCCACATTCACTCTATCACCTCTACTGTGCTTAGCACTATAAGCTTTTCAAAATGGTGCCTTTCCCCTTTTGCCATGCCAGAGGTATGAGGGTATTTTTTCCCTACTGTGAGATCCTGGTAGGGCCTCTGGGGGTAAAACTCACAAAAGAATGGGACCCCCATGGAATTTCTAACTCTCTGGCTGATCCATGTAGAACCCCCCAGCAATTTGTCAGCTAGAGTTCAGCTGTTTCCTACTCATTGGCCACAGTCCTAGGCCTTCTGCTTTCGATATGCTGTGATTCTCTGTGTCCCCATGTCTGTCGCTTTGGAGGCAGCCGTTTTCCCTGTGATCTCAGTTCCCCCTTGGATCTTAGACTTGCTTACTTTAATTTTGTTTAGCCCTTTTTCTTTGCAATAAGGGTAAAAGTGACAGTGGCTACTCTTTACATGTTGGACCAGAAACTGGTGATGTTTTTTATTATGATGTTTTGTCTGCCTCTCCACTTGACAGAGACCTTCTCCCTTTTATTCACTTAGTTTCCTTGAGACCCTCGAGTATAGGTTTGCACACAATAGTTGCTCAAAATTCCAGGCTTGTGGATGGATATGAGAACCTACGTATATTACTTCATGTCAGATTTTTTCAGCTCTTAAGAGTTAAAATACATAATCTCTGAGAAATCCCTTCTAGTCTATAAATGCTCTAATAATGAAGCATGGGGAATTTCCTTGCAAAATGTGACCTGAAGGATAATTTACCAAGCCATGAAGTCTATTAATATAAATAAAATGGTTCAATTTGCTAGCCAGTCTCCTTTTGAAATTTCATGTGTTCCAGAGGACCCCAACCACCAAATGAGAAGGGTCCCTTAGCTCCTAGGGACTAAAAAGAATAGGGGCGCCTGGCTGGCTCAGTCAGTAGGGCATGCAGCTCTTGATCCCAGAGTTGTAAGTTTGAGCCCTACATTGGGTGTAGAAATTACTGAAAAAAACAAATCTTAAAAGAAAAAAAAAGGGACGAGAAGCTCTTTCTTGTATTTCTGAGAACTACTAGAAAAGATATATTTTTCTCTCTTAAAAGAACATGGACTCAATAATGCCATTTATTAATTTTTAAGGTGAAAAAATTAATTACTTCTAACTGCACGCTGTTGCCTATGAATGACACAATATTTCAAAACACAAAGGGTTATCATGACAAAGAAAATTATTGAGCTGCTTGCTGATTTAAAAGGGGGTCAGTCTGGGAAACTCAGAAAGTAGAATTTCAGCATTAAACTCCTGTGACCCTCCCCCACCAAGCCAAAACATACATCATGTTCATCTGAGCTGTGTTTGTCCCTCTTTGGGGGCCCACATGCTGTGAACACCTGGTGATCTGACCTGCTAATGATCCTTAGAGCAAAGACCTGGTAAAGGCATCCTGATTATTCATAAGGAATCCATCTTTCCTCCTCCCCCAGACCGTGGCAATTGAACAGATGTAGCTCCAGCTTGCTCAGGCTGCCTTTGAGTAGGTGGCCAGACCTGGTCAACGGGTATATTTCAACCCAGGGATGGAAATGGGGCCAGCCTTGAACTCTGAGAGTCAGACTCAGGATTTTAAATGAAAGTGTTTGCAGGCAAGTTGTTTCTGCATTGGATCAGAAACTGGCAGGTTGCAAACCTACAGCTGTTTGCAGCCATTTTGCCACTATGTAACTAAAAGTGTCTTAGGCTAGGCCCCCCAGGAAGAAGACCGGCAAAGGTTTATGTGCAAAAGGTTTATTTTGCAGGTGTTCCTGAAGGGCATGGGTAGGAGAATAGAGAAGTGAGATAGGAAAAGGGAAGTAAGCCCAAGCAAAGTGCATTAGCGAGCGGGATACTGCCGTGGGCAACTGGGGCTCAGCCCTGTTGGAACATCTAGAGAAAAGCAGAGACGATGGCCCAGAGTTGCCCTCTCTAAAGATAATATTTGAATCTGCTAATTCTGTCCGTCTTTGGTCAAGGACTGCCCCTAGGACTGTTGGTTCCCTGGCCAATAGCCTGAACACACTTCCTTGCCAGAGAAACCTCCAGGCTGAGACTCACAGGAGCTGCTCCTGGGTGCCATACTAAGTGTGGAAGGGCTGTGTAAGGGACCCATAGGTCTCTGCTGCAGAGTCCTTCCCTGAGAACACAGCCAGCCCCCATCACACAGAGGACCGAGTCCTGACCTCACCATCTGGCACCTGCATCCGTCACCTAGCACTGTGCCCCTGGACTTCCCTTTATCTGGATCAGTTTCTCCTCTTTTCTGAAGATGGTCTGAGACTGGTTTCTGTTCCATGTAATGAAAAGATCCGGATGGGTATGCAGCCTTTCATCCCATCTGACAAGTACTTGAATACTTATCTCCCTATATCTCCTTTAGGAGTAGAATCTCTAGTGAATTTACTTTTGAGACCTCCGTAATATCTGCTGTAAGGTTTGTTTACTTTTTAAGAAATACTTGTTAAATGGATGAATGCGTGCTGCAAAGACCCACCACCATGTCATACAGATCTGCATACAGTTAGCCCATTTGAAGGCACATGGCAGAGGGCACCATCAGGAGAAAGCGTCTGGGGCAGATTTGTCCTGACACTGGCACCCTCGAAGGTGGGACGGCAGGTCCCCTTGGGACATCACAAGGTCCAAGGGTTAGTTCCTGTTACCTGGGAACGTAGAGTTTCCTTGGTTCTATTTTTTCTAAAAGCCTCATTTCCAGCTTTTCATCCACTCCTGAGAGCTACTATACCTTAGCTTCCAATCAATTCTTTATTTTTCCTTAATTTGGCCTGATTGTGCAATTCAATCTCTGTGACTTGCCACCCAGAACCCTAACCAGCACCGAAAATACAAAGCCCTCCATTCCCTGCACAAACCAGGGTCCCCTTGTCTTAGTCCCAGATGCTGTCTCCAGGGTGGCAACACGAGGGATTGTGTCATCAAGCCTGCTTCCCTGCAAGATGCTGACTTTAACAGATTAGAAATGTTCCCGGCACATCCCACGCTTCCGCTAATAAATGATTCCATATCTATCATGAATGAATTTTTCAAGTCTTCCGTTACTGGGCTGTGTACCTACTCACGAAGTACATTTCCAGGCGATTTTATCTGAATTACATGGTTAATTGCCTCATATTTCCAGCTCATGTTACAGGCCCCCTGAGTTAGAACGAGGGGGAGAAGTACTATGTATCATTTCCTATACAGAGGACAAATTCATGGATAGAGCAAGGCACGCTCGTACTAATGCTGAATGCTAATTTGTTTCTAGCTTCCAAGTATAACTAAGTTTAAAAAAAAAAAAAACCCAAATATAGAGAAATAGGAAAGTCAGTCAGTTGGGATTGATGTTTTAGCTTCCAAATTGTATATTCTTTAATTCATCAATTTTTTTCTTTTTCATCAAAGCATGCCCATGTGTAAGGCTGTGTGTTGGGAAAGATAGGATAAATGCAGAGAAGTGCTGTCACATCCACTCTAACTGAGGCTGTGAGATGTGTATCCATTAAAAACCAGAAAAAAGAAAAAGAGCCAAATAATAAAGTTACAATACAAAGCAAGATAAGATAAATGGCTTCCAGAAGTTTTGGCAATAAATCCTACGGGGAGTTGGTGAGAAAGTAAGTTTAGCCACTGAAGCTGAGATTCATGATCAGAGTTATCTCCAAAGGCAGGATCTGGATGTAATGTAGAGTGGTGGGCCTCTGTTGGGTGAAGCAGAGGGTGACATCATGCCAGGACTGTGAAATTTCCAGGCACAAGGAAACAGTCCCTTGTAAGTGGACTTCCCCACCATAAATGTTTCCTTGCATCTGCTCTTTGGCTCTGAAGCCCCAGCTGTCTTAAGTGTGTTTGGAGCAGAGTTGAGGCTTGGCTCTCTCCCCCTCTGCAGTGCTCTGGACAGGTCTCACAATAGTCCTGAGTCATGATCGGGCCATCTCACAGTGGTCGTATGGTATTCCCCGCCCTCTGCAGGTGAGCCCAAGGTCACCCCAGTCAAGGCTGCAGCAGGAAGCAAAGGGCGCCCTCAAAGCCACAGCCACAGCAAAGTTTAATTAGTTGCAGAGGTGCAGGAGGGACACAGCCCGGCCTGGAACAGCACAGAGGCGGCGAGGAGTGGCGAGGGCAGGAGGGCGGGTGGTGAGCTGCTAACTCAACCGTTGGCAGCACGAAGAGGCTGAAGGGGTGAGGCTGAGTCCGCGCCCTGCCTTCCACCGGGGCTGTCGTGATGCACACCTTCCAGATCGCATTCAGTGACGGTCTCGCTGCCCATCTGCCGGCTGTCATGTCCTCCCAAGACCCCACCTTTCCTGCTGCAGCCCACACCCAATGCCCAACACATGGGGGCATGCCTTGGCCCAGTGCTGCCGGATTCTGCAGAGCAGGGCTAGCTCCACATCCCCCAGGGGGACTGCTGAGACTGTCACTGGGCCTGTGTCAGCAGGGACCACCCGCGGTCACAGGGGCCTGCAGCAGCTCTGGCCTCAGCTCTCATGACGTCCTTCTCGAGCGGCTGAGTTACAGGAGTCCCGTCCAACCCCCTTCTCTGAATCGAGGGGTTCAAAGCTGGGGAGTGGCCCTTCCACACCTTGTGTCGATCCGTGTGAAGTGCTTGATGTGGGCCACATATGGGTGAGCAAAGGCAGGCACAGACTCTTCCTAGAGCCTGCAGGGTACTGGGGGAGACACACGTTACCCAAATACTCAGGTAAACCCGTGCACGATATACCTGTGATGGGTGCTCTGCTGGAGCCTTACCTGGTGCTCCGGAATCCGATCCCCGTGGGGGGGTGTCCCAGTCAGAGATGCCGGTGAAGCACCCTCCACCCGTAGAGGAAACCAACCCCGGTGCAGGGAGAGAGCCAAAGGATGATTCGGAGTTACGTAACCGAAGACGGAGTACTAGGCAGAGCCAGCTGCCTCTGCAGAGGCCCCAGGGAAGGGGTAGGGCAGGGACAAGGGACAAGGTGCAGAGAGGAGGCCAGGGGAAGCAGAGCTGCTCCCATGATCCCATACGAATGTGGGAGGTTCTGTGCCAAAGAGTAGCAATTCTGGAGTGAAGCGACGCTCTAGGGGAGAAGAACAACTCAGAACTTGATGTGGGTAAACACAGTACTTCTGTCATACCGTGGTTTTACAGTGGTGCAAGCAGGTGGCTCTCCCGATGGATGCCACACGCTCAGCAGCAGCCTCACGCTGGCTCAGAGTGCCTGCGTCACTCCCCTCACCGCACCTCTGCGCGTGGGCATTTTCTCAGCTCGCGTCATCACAAGAAGGAGAGGGGTGAGTTCAGTCCGTAAGGTATTGTGAGAGAACACAGGTCATGTAACTTTTGTCACAGTATTACAGTATGTATATACTCGATCATAGGTGTGTATATATAGGAAAAAGCAGAGTATATGTTGTGTTTGGTACTATCCACAGTTTCAGACATCCACTGGGGGGGCTTGGAACTTATACCCCATGCATAATGGCGAACAACTGTAGTCCCACAAATTCATCTTTTCTGAATACTCCCCATTTGCACCTCATCTGGCCTACCATTGACAAAGTCTCCTCTGAATCCTCTTTTCAACTATGCCTCATCCTTGGGTCTTGTCTTTGGACTGCTGAGTTCGGTTTTAGCAAGAAACCTGATAAGTCAGTTTAAAGAGAATTCCATACCCCTCAACCCCTTGGTAATTGATTACCCTGGCCTGCCTTCAGCAAGACCTTTATTAAATCGGATTAGCAAGAATTCACATACCCTTGATGCTTTCTCTTAGCAATATTCTATCCACCAACTACTCCCCTCCCCCTACACCCATTGCTATAAATCCCCAGCCATCCTTACTGTATTTAGCGTGAAGTTAAGGCCAATCTCTCTCCCTTATTGCAGCAGTCTTGACACCTATCACAATTATCTAAAGTCTTCCTGCCATTTTAACAAGTGTCAGGATAATTTTTTCTTCCACACATCCAAGGCTGTGATTTAACTTTCATCAGATTCATGGCAAATTAATCTTGTCATAAGTTTCATTCGATTGCAACGTTGAATTGCACACGTTGAGGTAGAAGAACATTGAGGTGTTCTTTGTCTCTGTCATTCATTGGTTATGTCAAATGGATATCTACTCACAATTTGAAAAAATTAGACCAGGTACCACTTGGTACTCATTAGCTTAGAAGTGAATTTTGAAATACTAGAAATAGATGGATTATTCAGTCTATTGAACGGATTGGAGAAAGATCAAATGAGAAGACCAAAACCCGAGCTTTGGAGATGCCCATGGTTAAGTTCAGCACAGGATACTCAGGATTAGGAGAAGGGAGCATTTCAGGAAGAGCAGACTGTATCCAATGTCATACATACCAGGTCAGTGACTGAGATAGCTATATTGATCGGCATTTTTTTGATTGCAAGTAACAGGGACTCAGGTATAAGGGACTTCGGCAAAAACGTTAACTTACCAAATAAAAGATTTCAGTGGGACTTCTTCAGAAATAGTAAACCTAGTGTCTCAACGTATGAGGACTTGACCTCTCTACACCGCTGAGATCTACTTTGCTAAAATGACAGAGTGAGGGAATGCTTGTTAACAGTTTACTGAAACTAGGAAACCCTCCAGCTTTGATGTAGCCTCCCTTCACATCATGGCACCCAACCACTCTAGACTTGTATCTTCTTAAACCCAAGTCAAGTCTCTTCAGAAAACTGAGCCTCTATCTTTGCTACCATTCGGGGAAAAACCATATAATGGGTCACACTGGATGACTTGGGTTCTACCAATTATCAACCAGCTGTGCTAGACAAGAGAATACTGTGTTCCACGTGCCAGTCTGAGTAACTTGTCTACCGTAAAGACAAAGGCACTGTTAGGCTCAGTGCGGACCACGCTTCCACGAAGGCTGGCTTTCCAAGGGGAATTCTGTCACCAAAATTTGAAGAATTAGATGTTAGAGAAAAATAATAAATGTCTTCTGTAAAAATAGACTAGCCAGATATCTAAATCTGGAGTATTCTTCGTGAGACCCCAAGATACACCGTATTTAAATATGGAGGTAAAACATCTGCATAGTCAAGTCAGCTGTGCCTTTTCTTCTAGGGGTCTTGTCATCATGGAATCACAGCCTCTATGAATTCTGTTCCTTCTGAGCTCTAGAAATCATGTCAACAGACCCACAGTTGTTGAGCTTTGAGGAGATAAAATTCTCCCCCCACCCCCACCCCCCCACACACATATGCAGTGCTATTCTTGGAAGAAGGATTGTGAGAACTAAAAATGAATCATTTTGGCAAACGAGGGTGGGTTAGTACAAGACAAATGACTTTCAGGATAATGGCACCTCCTCCCCCCAGTGGATCTGACAGAGGTGCGATGTTCTGTTCTCTTAGTCTCACGAGCAATTCAGGCTCTTGCTGAACATGAGTCACGTGACTGACTCATGAGTAAGGCGATCGCCTGCTTCCCAGTTTATAGAATTTATGTGGGAGGAAGCTGTGGTACGTTGAAGAGGCCAAAAGGAAGACCTGCCCTTTTTTAAATTTTATTTTTTATTTTTGGCCTTTTTAAAACTGGGTGTGCTCATCTCTATTGATGGGTAATCTGGGAAGGATTGATAGGCGTTTGCTAGTGTCAGGAACCTGTTGTCCTATCCAACACCTGTTCCCCATCTTGCCATGTTAGCAGCTTCCTGGTTTTGTGGAGATATGAGGCCACCATATCCTCAGGGAGGCTAGGTCCTCCTCAGTCCTATGATGGAGTCATGATGTGGCATAGATGACTGGTGGCCAGTATCCATGCTTCCCACCACTCCATCATTTTCTGTAGTAATAGAAATCTCGGATTTTAGCTGGGCCCATAGCTGTGCAGAGTAAAGACATTTCTCAGCTTCTGTTACAGCTAAGTAAGGCTGTGTGACTAAGTTATGCCCGGTGGGAGTAAACAGACGTGGTGCATACAATTTCTGGAAGTATTGTTCATAGGGAGGGATTTTTGTCTTTCTGCTGCCTTCTTTCCTTCCTTCATGCTGGCATGGGGACTAGAGGACTGGAGCTAGAGCAGCCATTTTGGGCTGTGAAGCAACACGGGAGAGAACCGTAGAGGAGATTAGTAAGAGATTCCTGGGCAGCCCGGCCAGACTTCCAGATGTGAAAGTCAACTCCTGTCTTTCATATGTGATATGAGGTTTCCATTTTTTTCAAGCAAATGTAACTCTTACTTATAGACATGCTAGTTCTTTGTGTCCATGCTTGATTCAGCCTTGGGCATGTGAACTTATTTTCAACAAGGAGATATAATGGGACATCTAGTGGAAGCCTAGGAATTTTTTCCTTACCCTTAAAGAGTGAAACAAAAAGAAGCTCCCTTTTCCTTTCCTGTCTTGTTTTTGTTTGATGTGATGCTGAAACTGTGAAAGTGACCTGGCAGTGCATCCAGCCCAAGGGCAGAGCAGAGGCCAGCAGAGCGGGCAGCAGGAAAGCCTGAATCCCTGGTGTCATCATAAGCCATCTGATGAGTCTCCCCACTCGCCCAAACCCCAGGGACCCATCTCGCATTTAGACTTCCTGCTAAAGGAAATCATATCTTTTTCTATAACTAAAAAAGTTCTTTCCCTTGCATTTTCTCTTTCTCGAAGCTGGCGGTATTCTAACAGCTACATCAGTCTGTTTCCTCCTTTGTAAACCCAGGCCACTGAGTCAGGGCATAATTAATAACAACCGTAGACTAGTTGGAGTATTGGTAGTAACACTGATTGAGCATTTAGTGGGTGTGTCTTGTATTAGGTTCTGGGCTGGGACTTTATCCCAGTCTCCTCCCCAAGGAACTTCCCTAACCTTTCATTTGTCTTTTGAGAAAATTGGGGGCTAGAAAGGGTAAGTAGCTCACCCAAGCTCTACTAGGTGTTGGGGCTTGGATTCGGAGGAGGGAGTCGGGGGGGGGGGGGGCGGGCAGGGACTAAGGCCCTGGCTCAGGGTCCAGCAGACCTAAGTGGCTGCATGTCTCTAGGGCTTAGGGCTTTGGAAGTAAAAAGAGAGGGTCAGACTTCATGCTCATTAAGGCCCCTTTTAGGTCCCAGTTCCTACATTCCTCAGTCATTTTGGAGTAGGGACTGGGAGGGTAAATTCTTATTTTGAGATATATACAGATTAAAAGAAACAGAGAAAAAGAAAAAAAAAAAAAGAAATATGTTCAGGTTTACAGAAAACTCGGGAATCATGCCAAACATAACTCCCCTATGCACTTTACCCAGATTCCCCATTGATACACATTTTACCACAGCTGCCCTAAGGGAGGAAGGAAGGGAAGTAGGAGGCAGGATGAGAAGAAGGGAAGAAGAGAGAGAGAGACAGAGAAAGAGAAATAGAATATGCTTCTTTATCCCTAAATATTTTAGTCTTTATTTCCTGGGAGCAAGTCTTTTTATATACAAATAATACAGTTACCAAAATCAGAAAATTAGCACCGAGACAAATTCCACCATTCAGTCCAGGTCTCCTTTCAAATGGGGCTGTTTGCCTCAATGTTGTCCTTTGTAAATAGCCTTTCCTCTCTGGTCTAGGCTCAAACCCAGTGCCAAACATTGCTTTGGGTCATGGTGGCTAGGCAGCCCCTTTGGGTGGGGAAGAGCTCCTCATTTGTTCCTTATAGGCTTCGTGACCCTGACATTTTTCAGGAGAACGGGCCAGTTATGTGGGAGACTGTCACTCAGTTTCGCTTTGTCTGATGCTCCTTCTGATTTGATTCGGGTTACACGTTTTTGGCACAGAAAGTGCTGTGTTTTCCTCAGTGCATGATATCAGAGGGCACACGGTGTCCACAGGTCCCCATACAGGCGACATGAAGCTTGCTCACATTGATGGAGGGGGAGTCTGGCAGGCTTCTCTGCTGTCACGTGACCTTTCCCTCCTTATGAGTAACATCCATATGTGGGAAGAGTCTCTGAGACGGTGTGAGTATGTGTTCCTCATCAAATTCTACCCATTCGTTTCAGCACCCAGCGGTGATTCTGAGCAAACATCAGTTACTCTGACCCGGGCCACAGGCCATCAGTCAGGTTTAGGTTAGTTGCATGTAACAGAAAAGCACATATTATCAGTGGCTGACACCGGCTGACTTGTTTGAATCTTATCAATAGGAAGTTATTTAAGAAGTGAGTGCTATCTTTCTGAGCAGGCCCTGCTCCCCGGATGAGCCCCTCTGCCTGGCTAGAGGATCTAGAAAATCTGGCTGTGCCCCCATTGTTCAAGGGCCCAGGCCCCTCCTCGTCCCTGAGCATCCTCCGAAGGGTGCTCCCTTCCCACCACTGAAAGGGGGGCGTGAGAGCAGCCTCCTCTCTTACAGGGCAGTGAGGCCTCTCTTGTGGGCCTAGACATGGAGAGGAAAGAGGGCACAACTACAGGACCCCCCTTTTGGGAGTTCTTTGCTAATACTGTGAATCACACTGTCTCTTAACTACATGCCCACTGTCATCCCCAGCACAGACTGCTGATACCTGTGACACTGATGCTCTTTGGCTCTTCTCTGGGTCTCTCTTCCCCTCTCAGGGGGTAGGAGAAACTGAGATATAAGCAGCTGCTGTTGTTCTGCAGTATTCCCTGTGGTGGCCAACCCTTCCCCCACTCCGGACAGCTGGGCCACCTGCTCTGACTACCTCAGGGAAAGGCTGTGGTGAGGACAAGGCAGATACTTCTGAGGATTTTGTGTTCCCAACTTGATCTATTTTTTAAAATTTAGAATAATATAAAATGAAAGAGAGAGGTTATCTTGTTCTATGTGCCCCCTGCCCTTTATAAAGTTCTGACAGCCTTACCCTGGCTGCAGGGTAAGGAAGTATGGGGACCGGCAGGGAAGAGCCAGCTTGGGTTCCGGGCATTCTTGACCTGACAGGAGAGCCTAGTGCTATTGGGAAGGGACAGTAGGACCCCCACACTGAGATGGGTCATCTGAAAACACAGGCTTGTGTCCTCATCCTGGGGAGCACATCGGCATCTGCAAGGACCCAGCAAGTGTCCCAGGCCTGAGTAATTCAGGGAGGGGACACAGCTGGAGCACAGAGAGCTTACGGTCCTGAAAGGCATGGTTAGACATGGAGGAGGACCTACAGCAGCGGGCAGGACATGCCGTCCAAGGCCAGATGGAACAGGCGTCTCAGCAAACTGCCGGGGTGCAGCTGGAGAGAGGACAGCAGTGCATTCTGCCCGTCGGTCTCACCCCGCGGAACTTCAAGGCAATTCTGCACCAAGAAGAGGCAGGGCTCTGAAGTGACAGAAATGAAGTTTCTGCTACCCTATGGGGTGAGGACTGGGCATAAAGTTGAAGTTGTTAATCAGGCATAAAAAAGGTTATGTTTCTTACAGCCTGAGTTTGCAGTTTGAGACTCACACTCACACCATAGGTCTTCTCTTCCTCTTCCCTTCCACGCTCCCGTCTTTGGAGTCCCCTTGTTCATTTTCATCTCTTGTATCAGTCAGGTTTAGGTTAGTTGCATGTAACAGAAAAGCACATATTATCAGTGGCTGACACAAGCAAGAGGTCTGTCTCTCTCTTACCAAGAGATCTTGAGGTAACAATCAAAGACTAGCAACGTTGTCAGCAGGAACCCCAGTTCCTTCTGTCTTTGTGCTCCATCATCCTCAACAGTGGCTTCATCCTCCAGGTCAACCCATCATCCAGGATGGCTGCTGGAGCTCCCGCTGTCACAACCAAATCCCTGGCTGGTGTAGGGAGAGAGCAGGGGAGGACAAAACAGCATGATGAGTCAGATGAACCAGCATACTTTCAGGGGCCTTCCTAAAAGTCCCACACTCGGCTTGTACTCTTTAGCTCATTGACTGAATGCAGGCTACACCCAACTACAAGGGAAGTCGGGTCATGTGGTCCGTCGCTGAGCACTGAATTAAAAATTGGGTCTCTTATTAAATAGGAAAGGAAGATAATTATTGGGTGGCACCTCACAGTTTCTTTCAAGCCACCCCTTTTCCGTTCCTACATTTTCTTTCTTCCTCTCCTTTGTATCTCTCTGGGCCTCATCTCTTCCTGTCCTGCTCTGAGTTCCATCCTCAGTGCACAGCACCTGAAAGAGCCCCCAACCTCCCAGCCCTGGTCTATGTACATCCCCAGCTCTGCACAAAGGAACATTGTCTGCACTGCATTTGCCAAAGCTCCCAAAATTCACGGGGCCGTCATGCTCGCCTTGCCCTCATGTTTTGAGTTTCATGAGGTTGCAAAGGATAAACTTCCTTCCTAACACCGATTAAAGTTTCAGCCCATCTCCTATTGCCCATTGTATGGGATAGTCTGTGCGTGGACATATCCTAGGAAGTCATTCCAGAACTTCCAGGAAAGTGACCACATGGCCCAGTGAGTCTGAGTTGACTTTGATACAGAAAGCCTGCCATGCAGGTGTCCTGGAAAATGCTGGAGTCTCCCTTTTGCTAAAGGAAAGGGAGGAGAGGGGAAGGGACTGACATTTTTTAAGGGACTGTCTCAAACCAAGTCTTGTGGTAATAATTCTCAAATGTGACCTGCTGTGTTTTTTTCCTTACACTAAAACCATGAGGTAGGTAGGTACATCTCTTAGTTTGGCTTCTACCTAAAGCCGACCTGAGACGAGGATAGGGGTGTAGTTCTTTGTTCCAGTAGGGATGCCAGGAAGGACGAGTGAGGAAGTGGTGGGCGGAAAATGTGTTCTCCATCAAAAATGACCTGCTGTGTAGCACTTGGTGACCCCGTCGGGTAAATATGCCATCAGAACATCACAAAACAGAGTTGGGAAGAGAGGCACACTTGGCTCTCACAAACCAGTGTGACGTGGCACCAGCAAATCAAAAGTGAGATAAATGGATAAAGCCAGCGAAAGATGCTGTAAATGGGCAGGTCCCCGCTGAGGGCCAGTGGGACACAGTGCAGGGGTGTGTTCTGTGGACCAACGCGAAGCGCCCCTTGGCATCCATCCACAGGGTCTTTGGGACCCTCGTCAGACTCCCTCCTCTATTGGTTGTGGTGGCCCCTGAGCTCCTCACCCTCCCCACCTCCAGTTAGGCCTTCGGGCCCCTGAGCGAGCTCCAGCCTTTAGACAGCGAAAGGAGAGCACAGGCCGGTGAGGTGGGAAGTCGTCAGCAGGCTGGAGAAAGCCTTTGCCCACAGCTGCCAGTGAACTCAGGTGGGCCCGGAGTACAGGGGCTGGGGCAGCAATGGCCAAAGCATGTGCAACGGAAGGAGTCGGCACACTTCTGCAAAGTACCAGGTAGTAAAGATTTTACTCTCTGGCTCTGCATGCGACATGTGGATTCTGTTGCATATTCCTCTTTGTTTTGTTTATTTGTTTATTTTACCACCCTTTAAAAATGTGGAAAACATTCTTGGCTTGTGGGGCTGAACAAACTTGGGCTGAAAGCTAGAGATTGCCAACCCCTATTCTCTAGAGCTGCAGCAGCAGGACCGAGAGCTGGTCAGAAATGCAGACTCGGGGGCTCCATCCCAGGACGAAAATCGCAGTCTGTGCACAAGAAAGGTTCAAGAATCCCTCTGCCGTGACACTACTATATTCATTATATCATTAAGGAAACCTAACCTTCAGAAAGGTTGAGTCACTTAAAGTCACACAGAGCCAGGACTCAAGCCCAGCTCTGACTGATCCCAATGCCATTGTTTTTATAGATCGAGGTATGATTATAAACAAAGCATAATCATTTTTAAATTACCATATTTAAAGTAAGCTGGCTAGTTCGGAACAATATGACAGAGATTTAGCACTGAGTCATTGAGGGAGCCCAGGATAGGGGAAAATGAGTCTTTACGGCATTCAGTTTGCAGGAAGACAAACAAGGTAGAGATCCAAAGGGGAGCTTCCGTGTCTGTGATAACCACCTTTCTTATACAGGTTCTCAGATCTCTTAGGAGTTTTCTGCCTTGCTCAGTGGATTGGAACCTCTTTGAGAGTGGGAACACAATATTCGTTTCTCTTGATAACCTCACAGAGGATCAGTATATTGATCTACAATGGAATTCAGACAAAAAGAGGTTTACAGACTCCCACTGCTAGATTGACCTCAGTAATACTTTTTTGGGAGGATAGAGAACAATTTAAGGGAATTAACCTTGGGACTAATTCTTCACAAGGCACCTGCCGATGGTGTCCATTCTTCTACGAGTGGCTCATGGTGCAGGGGTGAGAGCATAAGTCAGGCCCTCAGATTGACTTCCAGATCGTCTGATCTGTTCTTTCCGTCTAGGGGTTCTATTATATGTGTGTTAGATCTTGTGGACTTATCATTTTTAGTTCTCTTTACCTCCTTAATCTCTTTTGCAGAATGATTAAAGAAGTTCCTAAGCATGTTTGTCTGATCTTGGTTTTCCATATTATCCCAGGAAAGATATCACTTCTAGGGTGAGTGAGTGAGTGAGTGAGTGAGTGTGTGTGTGTGTGTATGTGTGTGTGTGTGTGTGTGTGACAGCTTTATTGAAATATCTTTGATGTATAAAATCTCATGTATTTTTTAAATGTGACATCCATCTTTGGGTTGCCTGGGCAATTAAGCCCATAAGCGTCTGCCTTCGGCTCAGGTGATGATCCTCAGGGTCCTGGGATGGAGCCCTGTGTTTTGCTGCCTGCTCAGCAGGGGAGTCTGCTTCTCCCTCTCCCGGCTCCCCCAAGTCTTTATCAGATGTTGAATTATGGTTTTTAGATCATTTCATGGATATGATATCCTGTTGAGTGATATTGAAAATACTAATGATAGGGTCACCTGGGTGGCTCAGTCTGTTAAGCATCTGCCTTTGGCTCAGGTCATGATCCCAGGGTCCTGGGATGGAGTCCCTGCTCAATGGGGATTCTGCTTATCCCTCGGCCTGCAGCTCCCCCTGTTTGTGTGTGCATTCTCTCTCTCTCTCCCTCTTTTTCTCTCTCCCTGTGTGTGTGTCAAATAAATAAAAATAAAAGCTTTTTTAAAAAAGGAAGAACTAATGATAAATCACGTAGTGTTTAACTTTTTATCTTTCATAAGAAAACATTTGCTTATTGTTTCAAATTGGTCCTCTTTTCACTGCCACAAGTAGTAAT
>CM052799.1:34065488-34124086 GCA_028533885.1 Nasua narica | reverse complement strand
GTCCTGTCCATGTTGATACAAAAGTTGGATATTCATCCTTTCTGATGGAGGCATAATATTCCATTGTATAGATACAATGGAATCTTCCTTATCCACTCATCTGTTGAAGGGCATTTTGGTTCTTTCCATAGTTTGGCAATTGTGGTCATTGCGGTTATGAACATTGGGGTCCACGTGGCCCTTCTTTGTACTGCATCTGCTTCTTTGGGGTAAATACCGAGTAGTGCAAATGCAGGGTCATAGGGTAGCTGTATATTTAATTTCCTGAGGAATCTCCATACTATTTTCCAAAGTGGCTGCACCAACTTGCATTCCCACCAACAGTGGAGGAGGGTTCCCCTTTCTCCACATCCTCTCCAGCATTTATTGTTAACTGTCTTGTTGATTTTGGCCGTTCTAACCATGTAAGGTGGTATCTCAGTGTGGTTTTGATTTGAATCTCTCTGATGGCTAAAGATGATGAACATTTTTTCATGTGTCTGTTAGCCATTTGTATGTCTTCTTTGGAGAAGTATCTGTTCATGTCTTCTGCCCAGTTTTTGATGTGAGTATCTTTTTTGTGGTTGTTAAGTTTGAGGAGTTCTTTATAGATCTTAGATATCAGACCTTTGTCTGTAGTGTCATTTACATATATCTTCTCCCATTCTGTGGGTTGCCTGTTTGTTTTGTTGACTGTTTCCTTCGCTGTGCAGAAGCTTTTTATCTTGATGAAGTCCCAAAAGTTCATTTTCGTTTTTTGTTTCCTCAGTCACCTTGTGGCTTTGCCTTGCTCCCTGCAGAGGGAGAGTCCAAGTAGCCCCGCCCCGTCTGACAGGTACACTTCCTGCTTGCGGAGGGCGGGCCGGGAAGCAGCCTAGTCCAGCTCACTGTTGGAGAACACGGTTGTTAAAGGAGTGGATTCTAGGATTCATGGCCCGGATTTGAAGCCAGTGTCTGCCATTTGCTTGCTAAGTGTGCTGGGGAGAGTCACTCGAACTCTCTGTTTCTCTGTTTCCTTGCTTGTGAAACGGGGGCAAAATGAATCCTTAGCTTCAAGTATCCTTATGAAAGGAAATGGTTAGAGCTCTCATTCCTAGGGCCAAATTTTTAGGGCCAAAAGTTGTTTAGCGACTTATATTAGTGTCCTGTGGCTGCCAGGACCAACTGCCACAAGCTGGGTGGGTTCAAACAATAGAAATTTATTTAGAAATTTCGGCGATACGTTTGACATCCAAGTGTCAGCAGGGCTGTACTCCCTCTGGGCAAGTCCGTCCCTTGTCTCTCTGGGCGTCTGGTAGATCCTGTCATTCCTTAGGCTGTGGCCACATCACCCCAATGGTTGCTTTTTTTTTTTTTTTTTTTTTATAAGAACTTCTCCTTCTCTGTCTTCTTCTGTCTGTAGTGAGTCACTTGTTATTCAATTGGGAGCTCACCCAAATAATTCAGGATGATCTCATTTTGAGATCGCTTCTTCTTAATTGTGTCTGCAAATACCCTTCCTCCAAAGACATTCCAAGGTCACATTCATAGGTTCTGGGTGGACATATTTCTAGGAGGCCACATTCAACCTACTACACCCTTTTTAGTTTTTCTCAAAAATTGTAAAAGGGGTTGGCTGCTGGAGAGCCAAAGCAGTAGACCCTTTATTTATGTATGTGTTGGTAATCCTAGTGCGGGGCGGCAGTTGGGAAGGGAGGGGGTCACGTAACCCGAGTCGGTCACATGAATCTGTGCCATCAATATAGTTTTGATGAGAGTCCAGAGGGTGTTTTTTGGAGCTCGTGTAAGAAAAGAGTGAACACACAGAAATGATGGATCATTCCCAAAACATACTGTTTCCTGCCTTAAGACCCGAGCTGTCACCTGGATAGGTAGCAGGGTGATTGAGAGTTTTTCAACCTTTGCTAAGATGACTGAAGGGCTTAAGACTGGAACTTCGAAGATACACTCCATGGTAAGACGTCAGTGACCACAAGCCCCCCCATGCGGCAGTAACCCTCACTTTCTTGCAAAGCCAGCCCTGTGTTCTGGAAAAATAGGATTCTCCTGGAAGAACCTGAAAGGGGGAAAGGAAAAGCACTAAGACCCCAATTTTGTTATGTTTGTACCCTCTTGGGGGGGTGGTGAGAGAGTGAATCTGAGATCTTTCAGTAAAAAGGCAGGGATACTGAGATATGGCTCTTATATGGCTTTCTTATACCAGCAAGGCCCATCTTGCCTCTTGAAGGAGTCCAGGATACCACTGTGATATAACCATTATTCTTAATACCACTGTGATAGAACAATTATTTTGAGCAGAAACCATTTGAGTACCTGAAATTTCTTATTGTCTAAAAGCAGAGCCTCCCGAAAGGTTTCAATTGTTGTAAATCCCTTTCCCAGGAGTTACCAGAGAATATTGACTCATCATCAGAGATTAGAGTCTCCATACCACACCAAATAGACATAGTGACAAAACTATCATATCTCCTATCTGTTCTCCTAATAGCCCACTTACCATTTCAAAAAGTCATTTGTTTTTCAGTAGGTGCCCTGAAACCCCAAATTCTAATCACCCCCTTGAGTAACATTTTTCTATGAACTTCCATATATACATGATTAATTCTGTCTTTTCTCTTGCCAGTATGTTTTTTGTCAGTTTAATTTGCAAGCCCCCAGTCACTAACCTGAGAAGGTAGAGTAAAAGTTTTTCCTTCTTGTCACTTTCATACACAGGGCAACATAGTTCTGTCTTCAGGAGATACTCTTGGTTTTTTCTCTGTGTGTGTGTGTGTGTGTGTGTGTGTGTGTGTCTGTGTCTGTGTCTGTGTAAGATAGCCCCAGTGGGAAGATGTGATTTATTATTCCATAAGAATTTATAACATTCTTAAAATACACACACACACACTCAGACTCTAAGACAGGGATTTAAGTACAGGTTGTTTATTTGAGAGCCAATTCCACTAAGGAAGGGAGGAAATGAGACAGGGAAGAGAAGGAGGCCAATTATGTGTGTTGCTGAACATCCTATCACTGTGGGCAACAGGGTGTCAATCTTACTGGGACTTTCAGAAAACTGGGTAGGACATCCCTCAGAGTTAAGCTGCCCAGGGGGTGAGGAAGCTTGGTTATTTATCCTCTAATTCTCGTTCATCATTGGCTGAGGGCGGCTCTGACGTGGATCCATTTCCCAACACTTAGAGCCCCACATGATTTCTGGGAAAGAAAGCCTTCTGGTGGATCACAGGTACTTGCGGAAGACACCACAGACAAATAGGGACCCTAAGAGCCAGCAGGGTATGGGTGGGGCGCCATGCTCATGACTGTGGGCTTTACTGTTAGAAAGTTCTGGATCCAAATCCTGGTTCAGCTAAATGTGAGGTTCTGGCAAGTTCCTTATCAATCTGAACCTCATTTTTCTCCTTTGTGAATTGAGGATAATAATATCAACTTCACAAGGTTTTGACTCAAAATGAAACACTTATATGAAATGGTTGGCAAACATCTGGTGTGAGGGAAGCATTTGTCACCAGCAACTCCTTCGTGTCATCATAAGAGGAACACGGCACTGCCACTACAGATCTCCTTTGAATGGACCCTGAAATGCCAGAGATCCCTGGCAGAAGACATTATGTGGTGCACACATATTGGTACGCCATCATTTACTTGAGTCCTGGAATAACTACCTTCTTGGATGTCAGACTGGGGGTCAGTAACAGCATGGTGTCCTCCAGTTTAGTGCCATTTGGACATTATCTGCCTGGAGTTAGCATCAAACCCCACAGGTTAAGGGACAGTCACACAAACCTGTTGCCCACTTCAGATGTCAATTGCAAGTAGTGGGGTCAGGGTACCCACATTTCTGTCTAACGGGGCTACACATTGGGAGGTTCCATGATCCTCCCCTGGAGTTCAGTAATGTGCTCTAATGGCTCACGGAACTCAGGGAAACACTTACCTACATTTATCAGTTTGTTCTAAAGAAAGGATATGGTAAAGATACAGGTGAGCAGCTACATGAAAAGTTACAGAGGGCGAGGTCTGTAAGGGTCTTGAGTGCAGGAACCTCTGTCGCCATGCAGGGAGGGTGTGCCTTCCAGCACATGGATATGTTTGCCAGCCCAGAAGCTCTCTAATGCCATACTTCAGGAATTTTTGGAGACTTCATCATGTGAGCATGAGCAATTATTAACTCAGTCTCTAGCCCCTCTCCCTTCCCCAGAGGATGGGGGATGAAGCTGAAAGTTCTAAGCTTCTAATCATGGCTTGGACTTTCTTGTCACCAGCCCCCAATCTAGGAGCCCATCAAGAGTTACCTCATTAGAATAAAAGACACTCCTATCACCTCAGAAATTCCGAGGGATTTAGGAACTCTGTGGCAAGAATTGGAGCTAAAGACCAAGTTTGAGAACAAAACATGTGCCTAGCTAGCACCTTTATCATCTTGGAAATTATGAACTTTTGAGGAGCTCTGGCCAGGAGCCAAGGATGAAGACCAAAAAATATATATATTTTTTTATGTATCAGAGTGTCACAGGGAGTATGGTTCTTAGCCCCTTCCTTTTCTGGGTCCTGATCAATAAGTTAGGACAAAGCAAGGAGGTATTCAGTTATTCAGAGGGTTTAAAAAGCCAAGTAGAATGAAAGAGGAAGCACAGAGGAGACCCTCCGCGTGGTCATCTGAGACTGCTCATCAGTGTGGACTGACGGATACCAAGGAGACAGGGCCTGAATCATCCTATAGCTGCTCTGAGTGTATTTGCACTGCCAGAAATCAGACCGTTTGGGGAAAAGGACTGCACCTTCCCACCCTGCTAAATACTAAGAGCCAAAAAGAAGAGCTACATGCGAAAGCTTTTCCAAAGAGCGCTAGCCTCAAGCATGATATAGGTTTTTAACTTAATCCTGCATCACATAAGGTTTCTGCTGGCCATGAAGGTCTTTAAACATATTATTCTTGGAATCCCAATCTCCTTCGGGAGTCATGATGCTAGCTGTCTTAGCCCAGATTTTTTGAAAAACAGAGCCCGACGTAGATGATTAAATTCTAATCTTTTATGGGTAAGTGCAATCCCAGGGCAGCTAGAGTGAGGGAAGAGGGGGATGAGGCAAGGAACAAATGCCAGCAGATAGGAGAAGTTGTGTATCTAGTTGGATAGAGGAGAAACCAGTTGCTGTCTCCAGTCACTATCCTCAGACTGTGTGAACATCTCAGCTCAGTGTGTTCGTGGGGAAGGACAGGGAAGAACTTACCCTTCACCTCCTGTCTCCCACTGGTCAAAGGGTTGCTCCATGGAGTGTTAACCCCCACAAAACACACATTTCCAGGGGTTGCATATATGGGGGTGCAAGGGCATATGGCATCTCAGCAGCAATAGCAATGCACCGTGGCAGGAAGGCAGAAGAGGGCCCACTGAGCGTGAGGCAGGAACTTCTATAGGTCATGCCATGTTGGTGATGAAGACTCTCTTTGACCAGGCTCTGATCCTCTGAACACTTTTTTTTTTAATTAGGCTCTGTCCTTGGGCAGGTCCTCAAAAGCCCAATTTTAGCAAGAATCCTGCTGAGTCAGTTTTGCCAGAATCCATCATCCCTTCCCCATTCCAGGTGATAGCTCATAACTGTGGCCTGCCTTCAGCCAGAATCCTGTTAGGTCAGTTTAGCAAAAAATTACCTTGCCCTCTTAGTAATTTTCCATCCACTGATGCCCCCTTCTCCCTGCTCCTTGGCTATAAATCTCCGCTTCTTCTTGATGTATTTGGAGGGTAGCCCACTCTCCCTTAACCACAAAGCCACATTGTAGCAGTACCTTGGATAAAGTCTTCCTTAGCCACCTTTAACAAGTGATGGAATACATTTTTCTTGATCAGACCACATAGAAGTGGTTGCCCTGGTGAGTTCAAGGTCATACAAGGTGCCTGATGCATTGGTTTAGGATTCATTGCTGTAAGAAAGAATGGATTCTGGGTGAGAATTTAAAGCCAATATATGTTGAACATCTTTCAGATAGGAGAACTGAACAGCACGAGTTCTAATTAACAAAGTCGAGATCACTCAGCTAGTAACTGCCAGAGCCTGACTCTGAACCCAGGTGGACTAGTTCCACACCCCACCATCTTGCCTGTTGTATTTAACAGACACAAAAGAACATTACGGCGTGCAGAAGTGTATGCGAGCTTCACCTCTTATCAACCGAGTGATCCAGGGCATCTCTGTGACCGTGGTTTGTTCATCTGTACCATGCAAGTGGGCATTCGTTGGGATTTCATAGGAATACGTATTTTGAAAGAAGTCACTGAAAGCGTTCCTCTCCATGCCCAGCTCCACACAGACACATACTCAACTGTCTGTGTTACTATTATCAAATACCTTTGATGTGTTTTCATCTGAAATGGTCCCTCCTGAACACAATACCCTTTTTTGGGGGGCACAAAGAATCACAATTAGCTTCTTTCAAGTTTTAATTTTGGCCACCTTTTCCTCCCCAAAGTGTTTATAGAGCATGCCTATAATATGGTGTGTTGGCAGGATTGGTGATTGAGCACTTGGTGACCCCATCTACTTTCTGTGAAATCCAAATTGAGTGAGCTGACACACCACAGGGACAGAAGAGAGCTGTTTGGATAATTGCTGATCATTCATGAGGATAAAATAAACCTTTGCAGGAGACCTCATCCTCATATGAGATTATTATAATGCTTGAGCAAAATCTCTGCTTTTAAAAATGTCTTATAAATTTAGTTTGAACACTTGTATTAGGTTTAATATCATCTTATTTTTCTGTTTTATGAATCATGTCAGTTTTTCTCTGGAGCTTGAAAGAAACGCTCTCCATTAACAGAAGGGAAAGTCATTAAATGACTCATCCTGTCTCACCAGCGGGAGATACTCACCCCAGGTTTGTTTTATGTGCTCATTTGGGTGTGGGATATGGAGATACTAATCCCACAGCTGACCCTCAGCCCTGCTCCTTTTGAAACCCTCCTGAGGCTATTTCCACAGCATTCCTTATCAGCACACACATCACTCTCCTCTGGCTTCAGGAGGTGATTTTGCATAGCCACACATCAATAGCTCATTGATCGACTGAGAAGGAAAAGGAAGAGTTCCCCAAAAGTAAATTGTTCAACTAAATGGAGCTTGTCCTTTGCAAACAACACATTTAAAAATTTTAATCATATTTGAAAGAAATGCTTCTAGGAGGTGTGAGTCCTAGTCAGAAATTATTTGGTAGTAAGTCACCAAAACCTAAGACTAGTTTAAGCAGAATGTGAATTTATGGAACAGATACAGGGGCATCTCACGGAATCCAGGGCAGAAAATGACCAAAGTTTCCTAAGGGGTAGGTAAATTAACACTCCATCACTAGTCCAACTCATACTCTTGGGGACCATTTAACTACTGATCTCTGATTCTCAATTAACAAACTATGATGGACAGATCCTGATCAAGGTGGGGGGGAGCTGGGTTTGGGTACCAGCTCTGGCTCCAAACAACATGGTCATATTAAACATCCACTAGTAGTTCTTAGCCAAAGAAGGGCATTGCTCCCCTCTACCCCAAAGAAGTATGAGAAAATAGATTAGAGCATTATTGATTGTCATGGTGACTTGGAGAAGAGATACTATGGAGAGATACTTGGTGTCCTCCAGTGTACATACCAGCCCCACAAGTGAAGAATTGGTCTCACTTCACACCCCTCCCTCCCTGAAGCCATCAGATGCCAGTGGTTTCCTGAGAAACAGGGAATTCTTGTGAATGTTGATTTCACTTCCTCAAAATGAATGGGTTTTGCTTTCGGGTCCGTTATAGTTTTTTAATCCTGTGACCCAACCACGACAGTATGATATGTTAGTGAGAGGACCTCTGGTAATGATTTGTGCTGTTAGACACACATTCTGTTCATCCCCATTCTGAGTACACAGAAGGGGGGTCTATGAACTCTGTGACCAGCGCTGGCCAATGAGCTGTAAGCCAGAAAGTATGTCACTTCCAAGGTGAACGATTAGTTGTCAGTGATTTATCCATGAAGGTGCTCTTTTCCCTTTGGCATGGCAACAGATAGATATGTATAGATAGATGTAATAGATGGTGGCTGTTCCATGAGTCAGGGGTCCCAAAGTGAAGATAGTCCTGAATCTCAGAGTAAAATCACCTGCCTTTTGATGATGGACAGGAGTATGAGTGAAAAATAAATCTTCATTATTTCAAGTGATCCAGATGTGAGGGATTGTAACTGCAGCAAACGCAGCCTATCCTGATGGACAGGCTCCCACAATTACCATGTGCCAGAAATTCTTCTTAAGTACTTAACAAATATGAACCCATTTAATACTTACAAATAACCCTCTGAAGTAGCTGCTGTCCTTATCCTCATTTTATCGGTGAGAAAAGTGAGTTGCATACTGTATGCAGGTGGCAGTAAGTGGCAGGGCCGGGATTCAAACCCAGGCAGTCGGGCTCCGGAATCCTATCTTAACTACAGGGCTGTACTGCCTCTCACATTTATGTAGCAGTTCCCCCTACACTAAATTACCTTAAACTAAAGTTGCTTCAGTTATCTAATGTCCACTTTCAATATTTTTTAAATTAAATTTTTGATTGCTGTTATCTGTCACCTTTTTGCCATTGCCAGCATACCTGCCTCTAGCAATAGCCACCCCCCCCCTTCTAATATGCTGTATCTAATCCATTATGGACTAGGAAACCAGATAATTAAGCTTGTTACCTATGTTATAATTGTGACTAATTGAGTCTGGCCACCTTGAGAGTCAGCATCACTCTGTTCCGCACCTACTTGCCTTGCTCACTCTCTGGTAATTGTGTGATTGGTGGCTCTTGTGTCTGTCTCCCTCTAAACAGCGTGCTCTTTCGAGGGAAGGTAATGAACTTAATTCACCTCTGTGTCTTTCTGTCCCCTTCCCCCAGCACCTAACACAATGCTTTGCATATGTTAGGTAACTAATAAATATCTGTTAAGACTATTAAGTAATTAGGTCCTGAGTAATGGCCTAGGAGCTTGCCTATAAGTTAATTAGATGGGCTTTGCTACTAGCCTTTGGGACATCCGTTTTAGCTGTCTAGAGGCCTTTGGGACTTTTTTATTTGTGTCTTGGACACTTAAGATTATGGGACAGAGAGATCAATGAATTCCTTCATTTAGTCCCCCAGTAGGTTTTTATTGAGTTTATACCGTAATATTAAAAATACTAGCAGCTTGTACTTGCTGAATATTTACCATGTGCCAGAAAAATGTTTGAAACATCTTATAAGTATTAATTCATTCAGACTCACAACAGCTCAGTAAGGCAGGTGCTATTATCATCATCCCATTTGCTACATGAGGAAACTGAGGCACAAAGAGTAATTTTCCCATGGCCCCGTAGCTAGTAGGAAGTGGAATTAGCCTGGTTAGGTGCTAGGGATACAGATGGACAAAATAGAGAAGGTGCTTGCCCTCATGAGTCAGAAAAGAAAGAAATAAGTATAGAAATCTGTAAAATATTTGCAGGTTGTAATACACATTCTAAAAGGCATAGACAGAGTGCCGTAATTGCAAACAAAACAGTGGCGTAGCAGTCTGATTGAGGAGGGCATCTGTGATGGAGTACATTAGTTCATCTACTACCACATAAAAAATTACCCCAAAACTTCATGCTTAAAGTTAATAGACATTTATATCCCTACCTTTTCCTTGGGTCAGGAATTTGGGGATGGCTTAGCTGGGTAGTTCCCGCACTGAGTTTCTCAAGAGGCTTTAGCCAAGATGTCAGCTGGGCTGCAGTCACGCCGAGCCTTGACTGGGGCTGACGGATCTGCTCCTAGACAGGGCACCGCCTCAGACCCAGCTCCATCCGACAGCAGGAGACTAGGTCAGGGACTTGTGGCAGCTGGTTACAAGGCTCTCCCATGTCTGATGTGAGAACTTGAAATCCAAAGAGCAGCATCCAGATCGGAAGATCACAAGCAGGCTAAAGTCCCACGAGCCCAATCTAGACGTCACAAGCACAGGCTGAAACCCGTGTTCGTTCCCGGCGATGAGGGAACCCTTCAAGACAGATCCAAACACACACACCCGGCCCAACTCCTGCTTCACACCAGTAAGATGAACCAGAAGACCAGCAACGAGGTGTATATGGTACAAAATTGCTGCTGCCCACCGCCCACTCCGCATCCCCAAGTCTCTAAGAATCCCTATCTGGAATTACAGAGAAAAGAGAATTCGTTAGTTCACCAGAGTCAAGTGGACACATTGCAAAGCTGTCACACTATCCCACTCTCTCCTGTGGCTATTCAGGGGTCTCTTGACAGGAGGCCTCAGTCCCTCACTGTGAGGGCCTCTCATTAGGGATGCTTGAGTGTCCTCGTGTCATGGCAGCTGGCTGGCCCCAAAGCGAATGATCTGGAGAGAGAGCAAGGAGAAACCTGCAGCGTCTTCTGGCCTGGTCTTGGAAGTCCCATGTCACTTCTGCCATATTCTCTTCATAAGTGGGTCACTGGGACCAGGACACGCTCACAGGAGGGATAATGAGGCTTTACCTTTTGCAGGAAGCAGTGTCAAAGAATTTGTGGACATATTTTAAAAGGCAGCAGCTCTACCAGCACAGAGTGTTTTGGGCAGAGGTGACAGCCAGAAGCCCTGAAGAGCTTGATGTGAGCAGAACCCTTCCTGAAGGTCACTGTGGCCAAAGCTTTAAGGGCAAGCCCCAGGGAAGAACTGCCTAAGCTCTGGCCAGGCCTTTTCAGTCCTGAGGCAGAGTTTGTATTTTATACCAAGGGCCATGACCAGAAGTCATGGTGAGATCTTAGGAAAAGTGTCTAATTTCCATTTTTGAAGTGCCGCTGGGTCCACTCTGAGGAGGGGTCTGAGTCGAAGCAGGAGCTCACAGGAGCGTTGAAACACCAGGGCTGTTCTTGTCCTGGCTCTGCCATTGATTTGATTGGTTAGCTTCATAAGCTCTCTGGACCCCACTTTCCTCCTCTGTAAAACAAGGTGACAATTCCCGGTGGCAGGACTCGTGGAGAGAACGCACATGGAGATGTTTCCTAACTGCAGAGCACTCTGCTGTCGGGGAGATTTTGCCTGACCTGCTCTGAGCTACCACCACTTCCAGAGTTCAGGCATTTTAACTCCAGAAGAGGACAATGATGATGAGAAGACTATGTTAGCTTCACTAAGTCTATTTGTACAGTTGCTATTCAGTGTTTTCACAGAGTTGAGACCCACTGTGACGGTTAATTTTATGTGTCAATTTGGCTGGGTCATGAGTGCGCAGGTATCTGGTTAAATCTGACTCTGGGCGTGTCTGTGGAGGTGTTTCTGGGGAAGATGTGGTAAACTGAGAAAAGCAGATGGCCCTCCCATTCGTGGGTGGCCCTCATCCGATCCATAGAGGGTCTGAACAGAACAAAAGGGGAGAGTTCTCTCTCTACCTGACTGCTGAGCTGTGACGTCAATCATTTCCTGTCCTCGGACTGGAAGTAACACCATCAGATTCAGTCTAGAACAGTACCGCCAGCTTTCCTGTGTCCCTGTTGTGCAGATGGCAGATCATGGGCCATCTCAGCCTCTGTAGTCATGGGAGCCAATTCTGTTTCCCTGGAGAACCTCACCTAGTCCACCCAGCCAAGTAGTGAACTAACCAAAGACCATCACGTTGTGTGCAGTGTCTCTAAGTCATGGCGGCCTCCCTGCAACCATCTACAAGGACTCACACCACCACCCTGGCAATTATCACCCAGATTATGGCGTCCACTTTGTTCAGTGCCCTAGAAGCAGAGCCTAAGATGGGGAGTCTGGTGGAGGTAACACAAAAAGGGGGTACTTTCAAAAGACACCTTGTGGGGAAACGAGGGAAGGTGAGAAAGCAGGAGATGGAGCAGGTGGACATGGATTCAGAAGCCTGGCCTGCTCGTGATCCCACGGGGAGCTCCAGAGCAGAGACTGTACCTCGTTGTCCTGCCCAGAGGTACACAGGCCTGGCTGGTACACAACACCCTTGCCACTTGAGTCACAAGTCACCCAAGACATGGTGTTTTCAATCAGCGGTAACGTGTCTGCACACCCGTGTTCATAGCAGCGATATTCACCCCAGACAGAGGATGAGAGCCACCCAAGTGTCCTTTGATGGGTGAACGGATGAACAAAATATGGTCTGCATGTACCGTAGAGTATTTTTCAGCCTGAAAAAGGAAGTTCTCATAACATGGATGAATTTTGAAGATGTTATGCTAAGGAAAAGAAATCACACAAAACACACACACACACAAACCAAGTACTGCCTGATTCTACCCAAAATAGAGGAATTCATAGAGACAGAAAGTAGAACAGTGGTTGCCAGGACTGGAGGAGGGGGAATGGAGAGTTGTTGAGTCTAAGTTTTGCAAGATGAAAAAGTTCCAGGGGCGCCTGGGTGGCTCAGTGGGTTAAAGCCTCTTTCGGCTCAGGTCATGATCTCAGGGTCCTGGGATTGAGCCCCACATTGACCTCTCTGCTCAGCGGGGAGCCTGCTTCCCCTTCTCTCTCTGCCTGCCTCTTTGCCTACATGTGATCTCTCTCTCTCTGTCAAATAAATAAATAAAATCTTAAAAAGAAAAGAAAAAAGTTCTGAAGATTTCTTGCATAACAAAGTGGATATACTTAACTCTACCGAACTGTATACTTAAAATGGTAAATTTTATTTTATGTGTTCTTTATCATGATTAAAAATAAATTCTAAAACAACAGTGAGCATCTATTAATGGTCACTGTGTCTCTAGGTCACACATGTGGGACTGGCTTGGCCAAGTTGAGCTATTCTGACTTAGGTGGGTGCTGTCACAAGGTTGCGGGGAGAGGGCAGCTGGGGCTTGGGTTCTGTCGAAGCTTCTTTCTTCACGTGTTTGGTCCTTGATCAGAGAACACTTGAAGGGCCAAAGCTCCTTCACGGTGGTCTATCCACACAGACTCTCCAGTGTGGTGGCTTCAGGGTTGCTGGACCTCTTGCTTGAGGCCTCAGGACTACAGTGGCGCACGTTCTGAGACAGATAGAGACAGAACCAGAGGGCCGGAGCCAAGCTGCATCTTTTATTATAGTCTGACATCACAGGGTGCATGTCTTCAGGCTGCTATAACAAAGTACCACAAACTGGGTCACTGAAAATTGCAGAAATTGGTTCTGTCTCAGTTCTAGAGGCTAAAAGTCCAGAATCAAGGACTTTGGGCTTGAATCAAGGTGTTGGGCCATACTCCTTTGGAAGGTGCTAGAAAAGATTCCTTTCTAGCCTCTTCCTAGCTTCTGGTGTTGCCCACATTCTGTGGTGTTCCTTAATTTGTAGACACATCACACCAATCTCTGCCTTTATCATTCATGGAACTCCCCCTGTGTGTGTCCATGTGTGTCTCAGTCTCTGTCCTTGTCAGGGCACTAGTCATTGGACTTAAGGCTCACCCTCATCACCTATGACCTCATCATAACTTGATTACACCTACGAAGACCCTGATTGCAAATAAGGTCATACTGGGGGCTATGAGGGTTGAGACTTAGACATAGATTTTTGGGGAATACAGTTGAACCCCGAGCAGAAGGCACAAAGCATCATTTCCACCTCCTCCCTCTTCTTAGAAGTAAGTCATTAAGGCTGGCCCATCTTCAGCAGGGAGAAGAATTTGGAATGTGCCTCTGGATAGGAGGAATGGTGAAGAACTTGTGGGGAATGTGTCATCTCCCAGGCATCTCTGGATCAGCGTCTCCTGCCAGCCATGGGCCAGGCTTCGGGACAGGTGCAGGCCTGTTCCAGCTGCCTGGTGGGCACTCTGGTCTGGAAATGGGGACCTGGGAGCAGCACCAAGAACACCTGCTACAGTGACACATCCAGCAGCCCTTTGCAGACTGTACCTCCCCTTGAATGAGGTGCTACAGCAAACTCTTCTTCCATTATAAAAATGGGGCAGCCTTTGAAGTGAAAGAACATTTTAAAATTCTATTCAGACACTCAAATGATAATACTCTCCCCAGTAAAGCATTTAGAATAGGTTGGATACCATTATGTGGACTTTTTAGATATTAACAGATTTAATCCTCACCACCGTGGGAGGTCAATACCACTATTATTCTCGTTTTATGGATGGGGAGACTGAGGTCCAAAGAGGCTAAATAGCTTGTCCAAGTTCACATGGCTGATAAGTGGTGGAACTAAAATTGGAAGTTCGGCATTGGGATCTGTAACCTGTGCTCTTAGCCACACTCCCGTACGCTGTTCTAGAATAGAATCCAGTGAGACCACAGTAAAGCCAAACAAACCTGATCTTCTACGACATAATCGTTCAGACCAATAATTGAGTTTAAACATAATTCCAAGAAATTAAAGATCAAACAGGTCTACGACTCCCCTTCCTGAGAAACTCCATGCACCCAGCCATGACCCCGGCATAAGCCGGGGGTCAAACATGACACCGTGCGGGCTGAGGCAGAGGTGTTTTGGAAGGGCACATCGGATGGAGGCTCCAAATTCCAGTATTAGCAAACCATCAGCTGTAACTGATCTGCAGCAGAGACGGGATGGGGGAGGTGGGTGTTTTGCAAGCAGACCCTGTCTCCTGGTAGTTAGATGAGGTAAATCAACTGATTTCCCCGATGAGATGTGTTTTTCTGTTGGGCTTGTGCTTTCAATTATCCAGATGAAGAAAAATTCCATTTTTTTGGCTCTTTACCAAATCTTGATTTTCTTGCTCATTTCCCAGCTCCTGGACACTTCCTCTTCCTGAGCTACTTGGAACTAGAGATTCTGATATTTCTACTTAGTGGAGTCTGTGTGTGTGTGTGTGTGTGTGTGTGTGTGTGCACGCACGTGCACGTGTGTGTGTGCATGTCTTTGGAGTGGGGCAGGCAGGGCTGGTACACCACTCGGAGCAGTCATGGACTACCAGATAAAATGCCCTTGTTCTGATAGGTTTGCTTCAAACCATCAAACTGCATCACTCAACAATCCAGCAGCCTCCAGCTGATGGATTTGCAGAAGTGCTCAAGGATAATTGGCATTTTAATGGGAAAATGCCATGTTCCCAAGTGTCAGAATAGCAATAAGATACCCCAAGGGCCATTAACACAGTTCTTGGGTAATTAAAGTTGCTCACCCATCAGTCTTGGTCTCAGAACAGATCCCATGCTTGCAGCAGGACTTCTGGGGATGCCCCATTCTCACAGACCACAAAATTGGAACTTTCATGATCCAGTGGCTCTGCCCAATCAAACACACGCCTGCAAAAGGCACTGAGGCACAGTCGTAGCTCTGTCTGTCGCTGCCTTTCTCCTGTCTTGTCTTCGGCCAAGGGTTGAGCTCAGGTGAGACCTTTGAGAGCTGCGGGTGATAGAAGGGAAGTCTTCCTTTTGGAGTCTTCTGGAATCTGCTTACTGAAGCTACATTTCGAAAGTGAATTTTGATCTCATGCAGCCACCATTTTCTGAGGGTTTCCAGATCCCAGGGACGGTGCGTATGGCAGCCTTGGCTTGGTGAAGAGAGCTGGGGCAACAGCTCCCCTCCGTCCACCCCCCTTGGCTGGGGCTCTGGCGTGTGCACTGTCGCATGTGCTGGTCCTTGCTAATGTTGAATGAGCGTTTGTTATGCACTCAAGCATGCCCTCCCTCCACGGCTGTCATTGCCCATGGGGTTGAGGAGGTGGAGGTTGAGACAGGGAAAGTGGCTTGTCCAAGACCACACAGGAGTTGGAAATCAGCTCAAGCTGACTCCACAGCTCAAGGTTTTCACCACCGTACTATCCTTCTCTCTTTCACTTGGTAAAATTTGCAGGTGACTCATGTCTGCTCTTGTTATAGAAGTATACCCTCCTCAGAAAGAATTTTTAATTCTCCTTTTGCCCAAAGGCTCGTCCCACTGCTATCCTGGGAGTACGGAATAGGGTTCAGGTTGAAGCGTGAGGACAGACTGAGGGCTTTGAGAAGAGGCTCACGTCTTAGTCCAGTCAGGCTGCTCAAACCACAGTCCATGGACCGTGGGGTGTAAACAACAAACATTCATTTCTCACAGTTCTGGAGGTTGGGCAGTCCAAGATCGAGGCGCTGGCAGATTTGCTGTCTGGCGAGGGCCTGCTTCCTGACTGATGGCCGTCTTCTCACAGTGTCCTCACATGGTGGGAGGGGTGAGGGAGCTCTCTGGAGTCTCTTTTACAGGACGCTAGTCTCATTCACGAGGGTTCCACCTTTGCGTCCTAATCACATCCCACTTCCCAGTACCATCATATTGGGAGTTAGCGTTTCAACATGTGAATGTGGGCCGGGGAGACACAAACATTCAGTCTGTAACAGCTGGTGCGGTGGAATGGTGCTTTCTTTCCCCCAGCAGGCGCAGTCTCCAGTAAGAGAGATGCAACAGTCCGAGTTCTGACAGGAAGCAGATGACTCACTCCAACAGGGCAGTTTGTGGGCTGTTTAATAAAGGGACTCTGCAAAGCTGAGGGTAAGGCTGAAGCGGATCAGGAAGGAGAAAATTGGAGAAAATTCCAAGCCCGGCAAAAGTCAGGGCTATTACCTCCTGTAGATATGAGGGAAAAGGGGACCCTTGTTCGGGATCTCCGGGGAAGGTGGAGCATGGCGATGGCTGCCTGACAGGAGCAGAGCCTTCACTAGAGGGACGGAGCCAAGACCCTGTGAACTGGCAAATAAAACAAGGGATCAACCCCCAACCTCTTCTCTTCACATCCTGTGCTCTCCTGCCAGTGCCTGCCATTGACCAAACCCAGCCCAGGTCCAAAGGGCACAGGAGCCCCGCTCACAGGGGTGCTCTTCATGGGGGCAGCCCCCCAAGCACACAGCAGGGCGTCCAGGCTGAAATGGGATCAGGAGTGAGAAACAAAGGGACCCAACAGAACAGAATAACAAAACAGAGGTGCCTAACAGGACACGGAATGGGACTAACTGGTTTCCTCAGAGCTTACTGCTGGGGAAAACTCATCCCCCTTCTTGTGTTTTTGTTGGTTGGTTGGTTGGCTTTTTGTTGTTACTGTTTTCAATGAGGAGAACGTTGGCTTCCTTATCCTGATTCCTTTATTCATCAGAAAAGGAAGAATCAATTGAATGGCCGGCTTGTGACAGACCAGGCGTGGTAGCACAGCCCCTTCCCTGTCTCTCCCTGGTGGAGACCTGCCTGCCCACAGAGAGAATGTGTCCAGGTCTGCTGTCAGCCGGGTAGTTACCTTAGCGACAAATTCCTGCCCCTGAGGAGAAAGGCCTATGGCTCTCCAGTGTTGCCCGAGACTGGCTAGGTAGATACATCAGATTCTAGGATGCAGTATCAGTGAGTCATTGGGCCAGATCTAAATACATCTCTGATTTGGCTTTATCAGAAATAGACCTGGTATTTTAATCTTTACTTCCATTACATGTTTGTCGTTACTCAGTTTCCAACCTAAAGTGGAAAAGAAAACGCTGTATTTATTTAACTCCAAAACTGGCAACTGGAGGGGTGCCTGGGTGGCTTAGTTGGTTGAGCACCTGCCTTTGGCTTGGGTCATGATCCCACGGCCCTGGGACAGGGCACAGGTTCAGGCTCCTGCTCAGCTGGGAGTGTTCTTTTACCTCTGCTGCTCCCCCTGCTTGTGCTTTGCCTAGCAAATAAATACATATATATATATGTATATATTCTTTTTTTAAAGATTTTATTTATTTATTTGACAGAGAGAGAGAGATCACAAGTAGGCAGAGAGGCAGGCAGAGAGAGGGGGGAAGCAGGCTCCCCGCTGAGCAGAGAGCCTGATGCGGGGCTCAATCCCAGGACCCCGAGATCACGACCCGAGCCAAAGGCAGAGGCCTCAACCCACTGAGCCACCCAGGTGCCCCCATATATATATATTCTTTTAAATGAACTACTGAGGCTCAAAGTCGAAGACAAAGAAGTGTCAAGGAGGTACGAAACAGACACATTTCCGGGGCTTATTAAGAAGCAGATGACCTGGTCTGCCACCATGCAGCAGTGCCCTTCCTGGGCCTCCTCCCCTGCATCAGCCTGGGTTTTTGGAGGTGTTCCTTCCTGGTGGGTTCCTGGAAGGCGGCATTGCTGCATCTCCCATCCCTCCCCATGGACGCCAGAAGGGTGTGCTTCCTCCCTGATGCCAAGTGAGGGGAGTTATAAGAGAGTCACTACAGAATTGGGCAGGTGGTAAAGAATCAGAGAGCGATGGGAAGAGAGGAAAGTCCACAGTGCAGCATGGGTCATGTAGATGCCAAAAATTGTGGCTCCATCTGGGCCATTTATTTTGCCACTAATTCACCCAAGGAATGATTCCAGCACCACGGACAGGAGTCAGAGGGGGAGGGGCTGCTGGTGTTCTGGTTTTTACCTATTGCTCTGTAACAAACCAGCCCAAAATTCAGGGCTTCACGCAATAACCGTTTTATTCTCTGCATGATTTTGTGGGTTAGGAATTCAGGCAGGACTCTGCTGAGGCTTTGCCTGCCCCACGTGGTGCTGACGGTGGTCCCTCGATGGTATGCAGTAGGTGAACGGGCTGGTCTGCTGACTTGGCGGGACAGCTGGGTGACTGGACTTAGACTGTCGCTCTGAGCATCTCCGTGTTGCCTGGCCAGCAAGGCAGTCTCAAAATAGAGGTCTCGTGTGACAGCTCTGGGTTTCCAGAGAATGTTCCAAGAGACCCTGGGGGCAGCTACAAGGTTTCTTATGACTGAGCCTGAGAAGTCCCAGCATGTCCCTTTTATTGTGTTCTTTCTTCCCAGGTCGAAAGGGAGAGGAAAGAGATCCCTCTTCTCCAAGGAAGTTGTAGCAAAGACTCTGCAGCCATCTTTATGTACTCTGGAGGTGTTTGCCAGATGTGTAGCCAGAAGGTATGGCTCAGGTCAGGGAAATGCGGGCGGGAAGACTGCTCTCCCAGGGCCTCCTGTATAACTTAGTTATCTGCCCCAGGAGAAAGCTTGTATTGGCTACCAGCCCAGCAGAAGGCACTGCCAGAGAAGCCGGGACAGCCTTAAAGAGAAACAAGAGTACCAGTTTAGAGACGTTTGTCCCTTCTTCCCCGTCTGCCTCTCAATCCTTGCCGTACCAGAAGAGGGGGCTAAGCGATGGGGGGAAAGAGCCAAAGGAGAGACCATGTCCCTGGTCCTCACAGGACCCCTGGGTCAAAGCCACAGATGCCTGGGGCTGGGAAGTGAGAGTTCGCTTGGAGACGAGATGGGAACTTGAAGCTAGTCTGGACTGGACTTTTAAAACCTGAAAATGCCTAGACATGGAAAGGATGTGTTGAACTTTAATTGAGATTAGACATGGCACAGTTGAAGGTGGCAACTAGAGGAAAGAACACAGTTGTTTGTCCACTTACAGAATCCAGACTGTTCTGTGAACTGGTAACATTTGCTTAATAACATGTGGGCGTTAGGCAGCTATCCAGAGATGGGCCGTGCTCCTATCTGAAGAAAGTGCGGGACTTACAGCTCTCCCACAGGAGCCGCCGTGGGGGTCCACTGCCTTTGCTGAGATAGAGCAGACAGATGGGGGAGGCGAGCTTAGACCCGGAGCAGGGCCAGTGGGGCTGCAGAGGGAGAGATGTGGAGGACACGGGACGCAGAGACAGAGGAAGGACTCCCAGATGCCTGAGGCCGGCTCTTGAAGGGGAGAAGGAAAGAGCATCATATTGCACGTCTCCTGGACCTTGTGCGTGCCTCAGAGGGGCTGTGAGCAGGAATGTGGCCTTCTGGGGAGGGACGTGGGTCCCTTCCTGCGCTACTGGCATGGCACGAAACAGGAGCCCAGATACCGGCTCTGGGTTTCCAGGTGGTGTAGAGGCGCAGCGCTGACTAAGGAAAAGAGATGAACACAGGGGAGTGAGTACTAAGGGTGCTAATAACTGTGTCGGTCAGGGTTGTGACAGCACACAGATGGCGTGCTCCGCGTGGATCATCTGAGGAGTGTTTAGTCAAGGGACTGTTTATAAAGCGGTTGGCGGGCGGAGGGACTCCACAGTGCACGATGCGCCCTCCAGGGGCAGTGATAGGGAGCCATGACCCTCGCAGAACAATCAGAGCAGGTGCTGTCGCTGCCCTGGAGGTGGCCAGGGCTTCCTGGCATGAGCTGGGACCTTTAAGGAATGCTACCAAACCCAGGACAACTCCAGAGAGGGGAAGGGGGAAGAATTAGTGACACCCACCCAGAAACTGGAGGACCAGGAAGTCAGCCTCCTGGGGCACAGAGCAGCGGAGGGTACTTGGTGGACAGTGGATTGAGGGCAGAAAATGGAAAATATCTAGCACAGTGACAGTAAAATATAATATCAGTGATGGTGGCCAGATACTCATTAAATACTCATTAAATTCCAAATCTAGGGCTGATTTACTTCTCATGATGATATCAGGACAGTTTCTATGAATATGGCCCAGACCACAGATGATGAAAACAGGTCTCAGAGAGATTGTGTAAGCTGCGCAGAATCACACAGCTAGAAGGGGGTAGAATTGGACCCAAACCAAAGCCCGTGCCTTTGACCCTGAGCTATCCTGCCTCTTCTATACAGGGAAGTAGGGAGTCCTAGGCTTCAGGACATACCATAAGCCCCAGTACTCCCAGAGATCTAACGCCAGCTCCTAAGAGGAGAGGAAGTGGAAAGCCTTTGCCTCTCTTCGAATTCCCTGGGTTTCCAAAGGCAGAAACTGGCCAGTCAATGACAGGACAGGACATGTGGGGTGGGAGAATGTGCAAGTGGCCATGGGAAAGGGAAATACTTTTTAAAAGTCAAAATCATGATTCTTATGCACATAAATAATGAGCACAGGTCAAAGATTTTATTTAACTCATTAATTAATGAAAAAAGTAGTTAAGTATTTCAACCAGTTCAAAGAAGAATGGAAAAAAAGCAGACAAATATATAGGTGGAAATGCTGATGTGGGTATTTGTTAAGAGATGCAACACTGTCCTCTTCCAAGTGGGGGTGGGGGCCGAGAGGGGGGATCAACTGCAGCTCCACTGAACAAAACTTATTTGCACTATCGCCATATAATTGATTTCCTACAACGTACAGATTTCGAAATAGCTCATTAAAGACAACAGAAGGGATAGACCCCGACAGAATCTGATAACCCACCCAGAAAAGGGCATCTTATATTTCACCAAAGGGATATCAAGTGATCTTTTTTTTTTTCTTTTTTAACCTGTATCAAAGACTTTGCCGGCCATTCTTGACAATTATGATGGGGGTCTCCTGTGAGCCAGTCCTCTTTGTGCTTACCCAGATTTGAGCGCGAGTGCCTCACAGGGGAAGCAAGAAATCAGCAGAGGGGAACTTCACTGCCCCTGGGAAGGCTCCCATACTTTCCTTCTCTTTCATTGCTAGGGAAAATCCCACCCTCTCTTTCCTTTCTCTGGCTTCTTCTCCCTTCCTATCTTGTAACAATACACTGTGGTGTCTAATTCATTCGCAATGAGAAACTTCTTTTCTCCAGGGCAGCTTAATCTTCAAACTTTCTGGGGGGAGTAGAATTCTTTGCATTCCATCCTTGAGAGCTGCAAAGAAAAAGAAAAGAAACAAAAACAAAAAATTTAAATTTCCATATGGAATTTAAAAGTAGACTAAAAGATAAAATTTACATTGAAATTCCACGCTAAAGCGCTCCTCCTGTCCCAGTCTTAAATCAATGTCAAGGCGATCTTCCCTGGTTCCTGTTTCCTTTGTGACTCCACCTCGCCCACCTATCCTGTACCCCCTCCTCAGCTCTAGTTTTTGTCATCTACTAACTCAGTACTTACTTATTTTGGAATGGACTCAGAATATGCTACCTCCAAATCTACCACTTTGGCATAAGGATAATTTTGAGCCAAAGGCCATTGAGAAACAAGACACAGGAAGACTTCAGGGTGCTCCAGCCATCTGCCTAAAAGTAGAGCAGTGATTTCCCTTTTGTAAAGGAAATTTCCATTTGCAAAGGTACCCCCCTTTCCTGTACCAAGAAGAGGAAGGTAGTAACTCTTATCGCTAGAGATGGGACCCAGATGAGTATGCCTAAAGAGCCCTTATCTACCATAGTCTCCCCCAAGCATTTCCTAGTCACCTGCCTACATTTACAACTCCCACCAAGCCCAAACCCCTTTTTCTTTTGTCTAGTCACTTCTCCACAATTCCGCCTTTTGTTAAAATGATATAGAAGCCCTTAGGTCTAACTGCCTCTTTGGTTTTTGTCATTTCTTTTTTTTTGTGAAGCCTCCCTGCCTGTAATAATATTAACATCTGTATGCCTTTTGTCACATAAATGTGCAGGCTCCTGTGAAATCACCTAAGAGGATAGAGTAAAAGCTCCCCCTCCCCCCACATTGTCTATCTCCCTTTTCTAGAAAACATCAGTGTAGTGATTTTTGTCTCTTTTGTGCAGTGCCTTACCCCCAGCACCTAGAACAATGCCTGCCACATAATAGATGCTCAGTGAAGATTTGGTGAATGAACAACTTAATGAAAATAGTCTGAACGTTCAGATCCTTTCATACCTGCTTCAACGGCTTGAGTGCCTAGGTTCACACTGCCTCTTATGTAACCACTGTAGTCCCTTTCCTCAATTTCTCCCTTCGTCCTCTGTTTTACTTGGCCTTTAACTTTGAAAGCTGCCTGAGATCGTGGAGCAGGACCTAGAAACTGAAAGTTCCAGAACTACGGTTACACAAATTAAGCTGCATGGGGCCCAGATTCTCAGAGGAAGATTCTAGCCCTCCCAAACACACTCAGGGAATCCTGAGTGACAAAATCCCAGTTTTGTCAGACCCGAGGCTTATATTGTTGGTAGGGGAGGCTTCAGGGGGAGGGTCCTTGAAGAAAGAAATAAAAAACTAGATTTGAAAGTTTATATCAGTGCAAAAGCATCCTGGGGCATTACTAGCGCCTTGGAGAGGCAGATATCCTTCTAAGATCTTGTTGGGCAATTTCCTAGGAATGCTTACACAGAAATACTTATCCAGAAATGCTTCCTGGTGGCAACCTGACCACTGTTGGGCTCTGGGTGCAGTGGCGCAGCAGCAGAGGCATCACCTGGGAGACTATTAGAAATGCAGAACCAGGGGCGCCAGGCCAGCTCAGTCGGGAGAGCATATGACTCTTGATCTTGGGTGTAGAGATAACTTTAAAATAAATTTAAATTAAATTAAACACACACACACACACACACACACACACAGAGAACCAAGAAGAAAAAAGAAGAAGAAAGGAAAGAAACATGGAACTTCAAGTGTCACCTTAGACCCACTCGCTTGGAAGCTGCCTTTTCACAAGGCCCGGGGCAGGGGGGGGGGGTTGGTTTATATGGGTGGACCCTGACTCAGAACCCTATAGTCCCCATCAATTAACAGTACCTCACAGGGCCATTGCATCATGGGGGCCTTGGAACATTCCATCAGCTTCTGGCTAAATCTCTGCACCCTGGGCTCTGTGGTCACGCTCACTGCTGGCTAATGCCGCCTGGTCAGTCTTAGGGACCCAGACACTGGCGTTCTGACGGAGACACTGACGGTATCCACTTGTCCTTCATTAAGGCACCATGGGGCATGCCGTGGGAGCAAGGGTCCTCAGACAGATGATGAGCAGCCCTGCACAGGATTTCAGACACTTGTTGGGCTCATGAGGGGGGCGGCGCTGGGCAGTAGCAGATGCCAGCCGTCTGTGTAGCGCACTGGCCATCACTGTAACATCTCTCCCTGAAGACCTCTGCTGCAGCTGGAGCCCCTCTGCCCACAAGGCAGGCTGCAGTCCGAGCAAATGAACGCCCCAGCATCCCCCCAACCTCAGCGGCTTTCAGCCAATGACTGATGAGACTGGGAGCGTAAGGGGCTCCACACCCTCACTTCCACGGGGTGAAGTGCGTGTCACGTGTCACGTGTGGGCTCTTGGACCCCTCAGTGGGATCGTGCTTACACTCCCCGAAGTGGTAACTTACCTGAGATCACACCTCGCGCTGGCGTCCTTCCCTTCCCTTCTCCTGTTCCCAGAAAGTGCGTCCCGGGGCTTCTTCCTAAGTCAGCCACTTGTGCTTCAATCCTTGTCTTGGAGTCTACTCCTGGGCAGACCCAACCTAGGATAGGGAAGAAAGGGGTTGCAGTGAAGATCCCAGGCTGGTTTTTCTTCCTCTGGTGACTGTGACAGCATCTGGAAAACCAGACCACTTCGTAGGGCACAATTCAGTTCTGCATAGAATAGAAGCTATGGAAAAAAGTAGAACAGGGCGCTCCTACACACTGAACAGGCAGGCCTTAAAATCCCTCTTGGGTTAACCCAGAGCTTCCCAACCTGGGCATTTCAGACTAGATAATTCTTTGCTAGGAGCAGGGGGCATTTGGGGCCTTGTAGGAGGTTTGGCAGCATCCTAGCGTCCACTCACTAGTTGCAGGTAATGCCCCCCTCCACCATTTGACAGTCCATTAGGTCTCTAGACATTGCTGAATGCCCCCCACTCCTCCTCACTGCTGGGACAGGAAACAAAAACCACCCCCACTGAGTACCACTGGCTTAACTGAACCCTTTTTCTTCTGAGCAGTGGCAAGCAAAAGTCAGGCTCACCATTTTCCACCTGCAGTAAAACTTAAAGCCCTTTGGTTCACCTCTGCCACTTCTGCCCTCTGCCCCGCCTTGCCCCAAGCCCTCATTATAAAACCCATTTGTCACTACTCCTTTCTGAGGATGTGACAAATGACAAATTTCTGAGACAATTTCCAGATTGTCTGCTGATGGTTAACTGGCTCGCGTTTCCAGTAAAAAGGCCCAACAAATCAGTTCCCTCCTTGTCTCAGGATTCCAGAGTGCCCCCAAGTGGCAAGAGACCGCCTTTACCTCTGGCTGCCCTCCAAATTCCAGGCCACTCTGGAAAGAACTGGAGGGGGAGGGAGGGGAGTGGAGGGGGAGGGACAGAGACCTCTCTTTGCTGTGTCTTCTGGGAAAATCTACTTCCTCACAGTTTTGTTTTGAAAATTAAGCAGCGTCTTCTCCAGGCTGCATTGACCTGGAGCTTGTTTTTGTGTGTCTCCGTGGAAGGTTTGCCCTGTGGGACCTGTGTATTCATGGGTGTGGGCATTCTGAAAGTCTGGTCAAGTAAGGGAGGAGGGCAACTGAGGTTAAGTCGGGAGAGAAGCGCCTGGGGGCCACACTGTATTGACCTGGGCATGTGCGAGGCAGCCCAGGGTGCAGGCAGAGGGTGGCCAGGCCCCTGTCAAACTGTCAGGACCAGGTGGGGTGCCGGAGAGGGCTGACCTGCAGCCCTTCTTCAAACACCTGCAGTTAGGTGCTGCTAGATCCCATGGACCCCATGTTCTCTCTCGATTCTCCAGTTTTAGCACACAGCAACTGTGAAAAAGAGGTGTATTGGTTCTAGAATTTTCCAGACCTGACTCAGTTTGTCAGAATGCCCCTTCAGGAGGGAAGCTTTGGAGGATGGGGGACGGTGGCGGAGGTGGGGGTTGCCCAGCCGTGAAGCTCACACCATCTAGTTTGTAAGGAGCAGGCGTGTGCAAACTGAATGAACATTCAGAGCTGAGGAGTGCGTCCGGCTGGGGGAAAGAAGGCATTGGGCACAGCGTGGCCTCCTCACCTGCCAGTCACTCCTTCTGGCACTAGGTGAGGCTCACTCTGCTCCGTGGAACAGATTTTAAAACTGCTACAGCTTGGAGAACTCAAAATAAGCTTTTCACCTGCCTGACATCCCCACGATGCCGGTGCATGAGGGCGGTCAGCCCCACCCGCTGTCACTTTCCTGTGGGTGCCCACAGTCAGCTGCCTGGAGACTCGAGGGAAGCCTCACAACATGGGTGTCATGCATCACCGTCCCCGGAGCCCCAGTGTGCACACGGAATGGCCCATAGCGGTGCTCCATCTCTGCGTGTGGAATGAATATGTAAGAAAGGCATGAGCGGCGTTTTGGAATGCAGAGGGGAACAGAGAAGGAATTCAGGGTAAGGATCCAGCATAAGGCAGTGCATGTGGAGAACAGGAGGAAGACTCATTTTAACTGCAGGGGAGGACTCATGACACAAGGCAGCAGGAAATAGTGCTAGAAACTTGCCCAGGTAGCCAGGTCCAAACAACTGATCCGCATTTCCTAAGTAAGTCAAATGTTCTCTAGCTATGGGCCAAAAGTTTCAGCTTTTTCTTAAAAAATAGTTTGTAATGCCCCTTCATCGCCCTGAAATGAAATCCTTTTTAAAAATATAACCTGCTTACATCACTGGAAAAAAGTATGACGACCCAGCTCTAACACGAAGGAATAAAAGAAATGCTATTTATAATATCATAGGCATTTCAATATGTAAATCTCAGACATGGATTCATAGGAGACATAAGGAAGTAGTCAGAAGCTTGCAGCTTAGAGAAAAGTTGGGAAATAAGACACGTAGGACAATACTCAGCTGAATATTCAACTTCACGAGGAGCCACTGTGGCTGCAGCATCTGCAACTGTGGACAGTCAGGCGTGTTTGCATTGCGGACTCAAATACCTTGAGACGCCTTCTATGGGTGATTATTTTCTGGCAGAAAAAAACTTTTGATAAAGGCTCAAAGAAAGTGCAACTACCCCTTGATTTACACAGTAGTTGGATTTCTAGAAATCCAACATAAACAACCCATCTAGAAACATCCATATATATTAAAACCATGCCAAAAAAAATCTGGGCTGATATGTATGTGAAATTAAATTATTTGCTCATGTAGCCTGTTATCTCCTGCTACATGACATTAACGCCCCAACTTAGTAGCTGATAACACAAATAACCATGTATCATCTTTCACAGTTTCTGAGGGCCAGGAATTCAGACAAAGTACGGAAGGGACAGTTTGTCTGGACTCTGTGATGTCTGGGGCCTCGGCTGTAACTCTGAAGGGTGAGAGCTAAAATCATCTGGGGCTGGGGCACCCACCTCCTCAGTGGCTTACTCCCATGACTGGCGGGTTGGTGGTGGGTGTTGGTGGGAGGTCTCTGTTCCTCCCTGTGCAAATCTCCCTACAGGGCTGTCTGTGTCCTCACAGTATGGCGGCCAGCTTTGCCCGGAGCGAGTGATCCAAGAGTCATAGGGACAGACAGAAGCCATCCTTTTGATAACCCAGCCTCAAAATTCACATAGCATCACTCCTACCATATTCGTCTCCTCAGCACAGAGTCACCAAGCCTGATCCCCATTCAAGGGGAGGGGCATTAGGCTCCATGCTTTGAAGGGAGGCGTGGAGACCAATATTCAGATGTCTGGTACAACCACTACGGCTCCAATAACACTGGATTTTCACCTCCTTCCCCAACCCCCCCCCCCCAGAAATAGTGTGGGATGGGGCACAGAATCCATTAATTGGAATAATCCCACCTATTACAGGATGTCTGATACTCTGTCACTCACCTCCTACTCCACCAAAGGCCAGTGGCACTTCTCTGTTGTTGGGACAATCCAACACATCCCCTGCATCTCCATATCTCCCCCCTTGAGAGCCACCTGATGGGATCACTGAGAGCAACAGACAACTGGGGGCAAGGAGGCTACAAAATCAGACCTAGGCGTTACTATGATGATTCTAATAAAAGCACACAGGAAAATCTCCCAACCGCTCATCAGACTTAGAAATCCTGGGCCACTGCTGCAACTTCGCTCCTCCGCCCTGCCCTTCCCCTAGTGTTCTGCCCTCCACTCCCACCAGCCTCCTCCAGGGCCGCTCCTGCCTGCTAAGCTCCCTTGCGGCTCAGGGCCTTTGCACCTGCTGCTGTCTTCTCTAGAATGTCATTCTCTTTCTCTCTTTCCCTCGCTCCTTTTCACCTCATTCTCAGTATTGCCTCGAATCTACCTTCCTTTTTCCATCCAGAGATATCAGACTCCCTTGCAGGCACAGCTTGCTTGATTTGAGCACTTCTTGCCGCTTTTCGTTCCGGATTTGTGTGCTTGTTTGTTCCGTTTCTGTCTCCCAATCACACGCGATAACTCAAGGATAGCAGTGGCAGGTGGCGGGGGCAGGGTGGGAAGGAGGTGAAACGTTTGCATTAGCCATGGAGCTGGGCAGCCTCCGGTAATAGAGAAAAGTTGACTGTTCCTTTCGGGCACCCTGAATGAGCAGCCCCACATATCATTGGGTAAAAGGAAAGAATGGGGAGGGCCCAGTCCGTGTTGAAATATTGGTGAAGATATATATCTGACTGTGCCTGTGCACACATAAAGAGGCATATTATCTCCCTAGTTCGCAGTGAAAAACCACAGCTGCTAATGGTGGTGTCGCTCGGTGGTTCTGTCGAGTATGATTTTCTGTTTCAATTACTGCGGTGGTGGTGATTCAGTGGCCAGACCGTTGGAGAGGTGCTCCTGGGAGGTTAGCTAGTAACTGCCGGGAGGGAAGAGATGGCCTGGGTTTCACACCCTCTCTGTGTGTCTCTCTTTCTCTTGTGCTCTGTCTCTGTCTCTCCCTCTCTCTTTCTCCATCTGTGTGTCTTATTCTCTGCCTCTCACAGTGTAACAGGAGCATTAGACTTTGCTGTCCCCCCGGATAGACCCTCCCACTTAGGTTTGGCCAGACCGTCACTGGGGGTGAGCTGGGGCTTGCCGGAGGAGCATGTTGTGGTCTAGGCAGACTGGCATTCACCACTACCCTAGAGTAGCGCTGGTTGGTCTACAAGAGACTTCCGAAGGGTGCCAACACAAAATTTATTGTGTGGTATGTCCTGTGCTACATGGTGTGCTTCCTGCTGCTCGCTTGAGATGTGGGCTCATTCTAGCCACACAGGAGCCCCACTGGCTGCAGGCTTTGGGTAACTGCCATGGTAGAGGGGTTTGGAGGGCACTGGCCCTGCTAAGTGGAGGTAAGAGGACGCTCTTCCGCTCCCTGGAGAGGCCTTCAGGTAAGAATGCAGATGCACTCTCCATTTCAGTGTCTTCCCCCTGAGACTTGTCGAAGGCCGCTCTGGCATCCGGCCCTAGGAGGGGGGACCCGCCCCCTGCCCCCACTCCAGAGTAGAGAACTTTCATACGGACCTGCCCAGGAAATGACGCTACCGACAACAAGTCTGTTCTCTCATTAGAGCCCTCACATAGTGCTTCTGTGGGTCTTATTTACTTAGGGATCTGTTCTGAGTCTAGTCTCCAGCTTCCTGGGCATGAGTGGTGACTGTGGTGGCAGCAGAGGTGGCAGTTACTAAGGCTCCCTGAACACTGGACCACACTCTTGGTAATACCCTTGAACTCTGGTATCCAGCTGTGCCCCTGACCTTGCTCCTCTAGCCCTCCCACTCACAGTGCAAGCTCCCAGTGCCTGCATTCCATTCTTTGCTGCTCCAGATACCTGCAGTGGTTCTGGTTTCCCGAACCCTGACTTAGAGACTCCATTTCTAGCCCAAGACCTTGGTCCTGCAGCAATTCCTTCCTTTCTGATACTTCTGTGCCATCCCCCCACAGAATATACCGGAAGTTTCTCTCTTAATTCTTTCACAGTTTGAGTTTCTTTGCCTTGCAGCTAAAGAATCAGGATAAATCACTTATCTCATTTAATGCTCTTGAAGTAGACATTATTTGCCCCATTTTGTAAATAAGGAAATTGAGGCTCAGAGAGTTTGAGCAGAAGGCTCTGTTAGCTCTAATGGTACCTTGTGTGGATCAGGAAAGGGAGCCTCTTCTTAGAGAATCAATTTCAAAATGGCACCCGTTCAGCAAATGACCTACAAGAGGGCGCTCCTTCTTCCAGGAAGACGGAGACTGGGAGCTATACAGCTCTGCACATGGGCTAATTTTAGCCCTACATGACTTCTAGGTCAGGCACAAGTGACAGGACAAAACCCACTCAAATGTGCTTAGGAGTCCTTATTAAGTATGTCACCCAGGGTCACACAGCTCTGTATGGTAGGGATGGAGTCCGGACCCAGCTCTCCTTCTCGTAACTACTCTACTGTGTTGCTGGATGATGGCCAGCTTGTCACTTAGCATTTGCATGTTTTTGTGTTGTTGCTTAATGAATGCTTCATGTCTATAGTGTATAGTTATGTGTATAACTTCATGTATATAGCTATGGATATCTCTTCTCAGTGCCTGCCTGGTGCTGTGTTTACATTAGGAGACACTCGGTGCTTACAGAAGGAATGAATGAATGAATGTTCTGTTTTCTCAAATAGATTGTAAACACATGGCAGGTAGGAACTATGGCTTATGTCACTGTGACACCTCTGTGCCTAGCACTGTGGATTTTAAAAAAAAAGATTTTATTTATTTTTTTGAGAGACAGATTGCTTTGTGTGAGTGAGAGGGAGAGAGAATCTGAAGTAGACTCCACACTGAGTGCAGAGGCTGACCTGGGGCTCAGTCCCATGACCATGAGATCAGGACCCGAGCTCAAAGCAAGGCTCAGACGCTCAATGGACTGAGCCACCCAGGCGCCCTATGCATTTTATATATTAGTCACTCAGTAAAGATATTTTTTGTTAATGAAGAGGATGATTGTATGCTGTAAGTGCTAGCAGAATTTGTGCTATTGTGTCATAGAATTAACTTGAGAAAGTTCTATGGAGGATGTGGATCCTGATGGAGGCTTGCAGAGTAAAGTTTCCAGAGAAAAATGGGAAGCGTATCCCAAGTTGAAGGAATGGCCTGGACAAAAGTGAGAAAGAAGGTCAGACATGATGGGCTTAGAAGTAATTATGAGACCAGCCCAAGTAGGAGAAAGGATGTGTGTCGGGGGAGTGGTTGGAAGTAAGATTGGCTGAAATTAATCCCAATCCCACATCCAACTCCACCATATGCAATTAACCCAGACCTCTGTTTACAGAGAGGAATTTGAAGCAAAGGCCACAAAACCAATATATCACAGTTCCCCAGGGACTCTAACCACAACTGATGACATGAACAACCATCAGTGTTCTTCAACTCTTAACTTGGAGAGACCAATATCCATAAAAGACATCCTGTAATTAAAACTGTCAACCACTACCCATCTAATATTTCAGGCTCTGTGGGAGAGCATGGGGGGTGGCAAGGGGATGTATGCCATGTGTTTGTTTGTATGACGCATTTTACAAATTCTAACAAGCCCATGGCCATCCATTATACCCCTGACACTAACAGACTTGTTCTTTATTGTACACATTTGTCACGATATAAATATGCAGACTAAGATCAGATAAATTGGTTGGAACCCTAACTGCCAAACTAAAATACATTTGGAGACCAGATTAGGTCCTGAAGGAAATAAACTGCCAGTAAAACCAAGGAACTCATCTTCCCAGTGTGTAACTTCTGTGGTTTGGTGCCCAAAAGGGCATGGCTAAATGTTACCCATTATTGTCCCCAATTTGCCTGTCTGTGAAAAAGGGGGAAAGTAAGCCTTATTCTAAATGAGGTAGACATCGCCAGGCTCTTAAAATAGTTCCTGTCGTACAAGTGACAATTCTGGAGTGACCTTAGTTGTTATTTTCTTACTTTCCATTCACTAGCATGGCAATCTGGCCATCTTCTGGCTAAGAACCTATCTATAAATGATGGGCAAGATCAGAGAGCAGCTAGGGATGAGGAAGGAGCTCTGGAAATGCCAGGAGTCTGACACTGTACATCCATGCTTTGGGAACATCTACGTTCTCTACCTTCTATGGTATTTCTGCCCCTCTGTACTCTGTCTGCCTTAGGTCCACTCTTTGCCCTTCCTGGGCTCCGTTCTGTATCTCAGGGAGGCTGGTGCCCAGGGAATGTGTTTCTCAGGCTCCCCTTCCGGTTGATTTCACCTAAAAGTCAGACAGAGGCGCAGGTGGGATACTGTGCAGAAGCAGAAGGAAGCGAGAAGGCAAGGTGCTTCATGCTTAGCTCCCTGCTTGGGATGCAGCTTCTCTCTCTCCTGACTCCGCCCCTGGATGCAGCCCCCCCAGCACACCTGCCATGACTCCAGCTTCTGCTAAGAGATCCTGCAGCCTGGGCCCCACTAGCACCTCTGCTCGCGTGTCCCTCTAGTATCATAGCAGTGGTGCCTTCCTGCACCTGCTCACCTCTGGGGCTACCTCACCAAGTCCTGATTGCCTCTTTGTCCTCTTCCCTGTCCTGTGAATCAAGTCCTCGTACTAAATTGCCTCTGTTGTAAATGCCTAGAGTGGAGAGAGTCCTGGGCAGTGGGTTAAGTATCTGACTCTTGGTTTCAGCTCAGGTGGTAATCTCAGGGTCCTGAGATCCAGCCCTACTTTGGGCTCTGTGCTCAGCAGGGAGGCTATTTGGATTTCTCTCCTTCTGCCCCACCTTCCACTCATATTCTCTCTCTCTCTCTCTCTAATAAATCAATAATTTAAAAAAAATACCTGGAGTGGAACCCCACCTGATCCAGCCCCAATGGGGAGGCTTTAGTGCAGCATCTTCGTCAGGACCTTGGATGCAAGCATAACCAATAAGATTTTGTACCCCACTTCTAAGGTTGGGAGGTGTCATGTTTCTTTATACTTTAATTGGCTTTAAACTGGTTAAATCTCCCACCTGTGTGGCTGGAGGTCCCTTATCAGACATTCCTGGGATTTATGTCCATTCTATGTATAAGAATCTCTGTGTCACTCTGTCTTTAGCGAATGGGAGGGGATCTGGTGCTTGATCCACCAGGCCCCCTGTTGTTACCATCGCTCCTTCTGCTTCACGACCACACTGTCAAGTTCAGGGTCTCCATCACTTATCAGACTGCTTTTCTGGGTTGGTCCCAGAAATGCCCTTCTCAATAGTCTTTTCCGCCCACAAAAGCCTCAGCTACAGGGGACCCATGACAAGACATTCAAGACCATCGTGTTTAGGGCCCCCCTCGTCACCTCCTTCAGAGTAGCACCCCCTTCAGGTTGCTGCATAGGACCACCCCAGCTTCCAAGGAAGCCACCATCCTCCATCCCATCAGCTTCCTTGGGTCGGGCCACACCTCCTGCTTGGCCTCAGTCCCTCCCCCTGACCCACTGCACATTGTCCCAGCTCAGTCATCTGGGGACTAGAACACAGGCCTCAAAGCAGAGGTCAGGCAGGTCAGGTCAGTGCCCAGAGAGGTGTTCTGTTTGGTGCTCAGGGAGTTTAAAACATGTTAATAATTATTATCTGTAACATTTTCAAATCAGTAAATTTTACACAGACGTTCAGGCTTCCCACTTCTCCTGAACAATTGGAAAAATACAGCCCCGGGGATCCCACCCTGATGCCTAGAATCATGCAGAGTTGAGTAGCCGGTGTCCCTCGCTCCTGGCTTATTGCTCCCATGGAGGCGACCTGCGTGCTCCCAGCCTCCAGGCGCACCAGCTCCAACTGAGCCCTTCAGAGCAAAGCCTTGTTCATTCTTTCCTGGCACAGCACTCTAGGGCCCGAGAGCTTGGATGGTCCCGGGAAGAGGGAGAAGAAGCCCCTCTCATTCTGTCTGTGTGTCTGGGTGATTATTTAATAGTTTTTAAAATCAAGACATAATAACTCATCAAACCAGTGAGTTTATTATGGAAGTAACAGTAAATCCAGTTCATACCAGTTTGGCAGAAAATGGAAATTTAGAGGGATATACGAGTGTCTCCCAGAACTCAGAGGTGAAAATGCACATGGGTCCCAGGAAGGGACTGGAACTGACCTTTAGAAAATCTGGATTGTCTTCCCATCTCTCATCTCTGTTCCTACATCCTTTCCTTCTCCTGCCAGAAGATTCTTTTCTACTTGTCAGTGGAAGATGCCCCACTCCTGGCTATCAGGCACCCGAGGGAAGGACTCTGTCCCAGGGATTCCATTTCAGGGACTTCGAAGTCCCTGAAGGGAAGGGACTTTGGTGGGACTCAGCCCAGTGTGAGCTGAGAGCCCATCGTAAACCAGTCACCATTAGCCGGAGGAAGAGTCGCACATTATCACGTGTGAGAAAATGGCTTTGAACTAAGGGGCGTTGTCATGAATGGGGCAGACACTTGGAAGGTGTCCACTTTGTGTGACGCTGAAACAAGCGGAGAATGATGCCACGGTCCCACCCACCACCCCAGCTCGTCTCTCAGAGCACATATGCCAAAGGTGGGGAACCCTTGCTGTTGAAGCCTCGTGGTCTCGGAATCTGGTATGGAAAATGGCACTATGAGCAAGCCATGAAAAATTCATTAAATGCCTGCCTCTCTGTGAGGGAAGCGATGCCAACCCTCATTCATGCTCATCATTAATTCAGACTCAGGCTGGACTCTTTGGCTCAGTGCTTTCAGTTTAAAACAAATGAGCTTGTATGTACAGTCAGCCCATGGTTATCTGCAGGTGATCTATGCCGATGCTGGCTTCTCTCTGGCAAACCCTCCTTTCAAAGTTATTGCCAGTTAACAGATTCCACGCAGCCTTAACTACCCCTTAGAGGACGTTTGGGGCTCCGGATTTGCAGTTAGCACCTTTCTCTGCTTAATTACAGCATTATGGATATCTCTACACCCTCTGTTTATTTTGCCTGCTGAGATCATTGCTGAAAGCCAAGGGCCACCTGCCTGGCTCCAGGGAAGGTTAGAGATGAGACCTTACATCAACAGGAAAATAAACTGTCTACCCACAGGGAGAAGTGGCTGGGGGAGTGGGGCCACTGCCAGGTGGGAAAAGTTGGCTCTTGGTTCTCTGCCTCTCCAGAGTCAAGTCTTTATTGAGGGGGTTTTCTTTTGTTTTGAGAATGTAAATAGTGGCTCAAATAGAGCTCCCATAGCCCTTACTCACTTAGCCTTTACTATGTACCTGTCACTTCATTAGGTGGCCAAGTCTCCAAGATGGCCCCCAAAGGTCCTTGCTTCCTAGTACCCATGACGTGGGGTAGTCCCTTCACACAATGAACCAGAGCTGTTCTGCATGATCAATAGAGTTGCACAGAAGGTACCATATGTGACTTCTGAGGTTAGGCAGTAGAAGACAGTGAAGCTTCTGCCTTGGCCTCTTGGAGAGCTTGCTCTGGAGTGAAGCAAGTCGCCATGTTGTGAGGACACTCAAGCAGTCCTCTGGAAAGGCCCATGTGCAGAGAAACGGAGGCCTTCTGCCAACCCCCAGAGCCAACCTGCAAGTCATGTGTGTAAGCCATCTTAGAAATGGATGCTCCAGCCTTGGTCCAGCCTTCAAAATATTCTAGCTCCTAGGCTTCAGGTCTTCTGACTGAGGTCCCACACATCGTGGAAGGGAGAGGAACCACTAACAGGTTCTATGTGTGCACTCTAGCATGATTTCATTTAATTATCACAACATTCTATGAAAGACAGATACTATTGTCAGTCATTTCACAAGGAGGGAACTTGAGGCAGAGAGAGTCCATGTAGCTAAATACCAGGTGGGTTGGCAGCCCATCCATGTCCCCTCAGTACTCACCCTTGTAGTCCTTGCCATGTCCTCCTTCAAGTATCTGCAACTCTCCATCTGGAAGTTTTCTCTCCATCCCCACAACAGGCAGGCTAGGATTACAAGGAGTTTACGCTTCTTGGAGCAGCCCTCAACTGGTGAAGGAAATGACTTAGAGGATTAAACACCCAAGCTTCCTTGCTTTTTTGGGTAGCATCACTCTGAGTTGTGTTTTACATGGTCTCCCAGATTCCCCAATGGGATGGAGCCCCAGGTGCCCATAGTGGGAATTTGATCAATAGCATACCCTTTATCAGCCACCTTCCCTTCCCTGTTTTACTCCCCACTCTCCAACAGTACTCTTGGGGTCACCTCCCAAATCCCTCTTTACTTGCAAGCAAATCTTTATCTCAGGGTTAGCTTCTGGAGGAACCCAGCCCAAGACAGCTAGGTAGTGGCAGTACTAACTTCCAAGCCAGCTCTCTGAACCATGACACCATTGAGCTCATGCAAGTCCAACTCTTTAGCATCAGAGATTCCAATTTTCAAATGGAAATAGACCCAACACAACACTAAGACGACTTTGAAAATTTCTGCCACTTGGGATTAGCCACATTTTTAAAAAAATTTCTCCATTCATGTAAATCATTGAGAATTCATTAAATAAATAGGAGGCAGGGGAGATTTTATTCAATGCATGTTTGTGTTTTCCTCCCTAGCATTGGGCAGGCCTGTACTTGAACTCTGGCTTCATGTTTTCAGGGCCAAAGGGATGAATTAGCCCAGACAGCAGAGCCGGTCCCTCTGCGTTTCAGCCAGGGATTCCTCCTGTCTCAGAGGGTTGCGAGCCGGAGCAGCCCAAAGCCCCGGAGAGCAGCGATGAGCGGTTGCCTATCAGTCAGCTGGAACAGAACTGCCCGGGCTCATTTTTCTCCTTCTCTTTTGCTCTTTTGAAAGCATCAATGCCTTTGGCAGCCTCACGGGGGTTGGCCAGGAAGCCACAGGCTCTGAAAAAATCCACCTGGCTCTGGAGAAAGCCCCAAGCTTTTCATTCTCCTCTCCCCAGAGCCCTCTGCCCCCTATCCTCCTGCCCACCTGCTTCCTCGCTTTTGAGCTCCGGCCTCACCTCCGTAACTCAGGACCATTCTCACACCTCACAAATGCCATCCCCACTTGCTTGCACTGGCCCTGCCAGTGAGGCTCAGAGGCATGAAGCCTCTCCATCCAACATCTGTCTCCTAATGCCACTTCCAGAGCCTACTCAGGAATACCATTCCCTTTTTCCCCAAAATGGAAACAAGTAACTAGAAAGGAAAGTTACAGTGGAAGAGGTATCTATCTAGTGGACCTGTTCTCTAAGTTAGCCAGTGCTAAGCTCCCAGTGCCTGTAGAGATGCTAATGGATGTTTTATAGTCAAGTTTCTTTGGGAAATACTGCACATAAAACCTCGTCTTGAAGATTAACAATGCACGTTGGCACATTAAAGGCTCAGATATGTCCTGCAGTCAAGAGTTTTAACCTAGCATTTTTCGAAAAATATATGACTGCACATCACTCCCACTTTTTAAAACAGAACACCTATTAACATCTGGTGGAGCACTCGTGTTCCGTGAAACAGCTTGGCAGTCGTTATCCTAAATCTTATAATTATTGCCTACAAGAGGATGTTTCTGATACCCGTTCATGCTGGGCATCTGATGTTTGCAAGATAATAAAGCAGATACGGCCATTGTTCTTTGAGTACCTGCCAACCTTTCCAGACTGCTGAGAAGATTAAGTGAACCTGTGCGTGTTGGGCAAAGCATAAAGCATCACAGATGTCTCTTATTATTACTGCCTGTAAACTCTCAATTGTAGTTTTGTTTGTAAAGATTGATAATAAGGGAACTTCTAACAACTGTGGCAGGTTGAGTACCAAAAAGTAGACTCTGAGATGCAGGGCAGGCCAGGTATGTATGAGAAAGTGTTCTTGGTTCTAACACCTGAGGAAAAGAGAAGGTAGTGGGATTGGGCAGAGGGAGAAGGTGGTCCATGAGGCATCCTAGGGGTAATTTAAGCCAACCCCAGGGGGCACAGTAGAGCTGGGCTGGTCTTTCAGATTTGGCCTTGGTTGGGGTTGGGGAGGCAGGTCTTTACAGCCGCACAATGATCAGTCGTTGGATACAGCCACCTCTGGAAAGCAACATGGCCTTGGGTAGGGGGCTCTATTCATCAGCGGCAATCCCTGCACTGGACCACCAGCAGTTGGGAGAATAAATTCTTCATTCTTGAGGGAGGACACGGGTGGCACATAATCATGTCCACTCAATAACATTCTAGGAGATTCAAGGAGATTAGTGTTCCATGTCTTGACCCCTTTTAGAATACCAATTGGCAATCCCATCACTGCCCCTTTATTGATTGGGGGAGTTGATTAATGTCTTGCCTTCTGGAGTTGACCTTTCAATATTGAACAGGCGAATTTGCAGAGAGACTCCAAATCAAAACCTCCCCTTGATGTATGGTCATCTGGGAATGCCAGATTGCCCCTGTCAGTGGAGCCATTTCCCCCGCAACTAGCTAAGGGCCTCTTGGTATCTTTCTTCCCTCCAGATGGGTTTCTGTCCCCTCTTTCCAGTTGTGCTGGGTATTCTTCAACTTCTCCCACCCTATTCTGTGCCTCAGGAGGGCCTGACCTCCAAGGCCTGCATCAGTGGGCTCCCTGCGCCTTCTAGCTTCGGTATGGATTCAGCTAATGAGAAGCACCAGTAGGGGAGTGGAAGGTGGGAGCAGACAGAGGTTGGGATGCTTCCCCCTCCCAACACCCCATCCAAGCCAAGAGCGGTGGCTGCATTCCTGGTTCCAAAGCCACAGCTCCTACCAGCCTTCTCCCTCCTGTTACTTGCAGCCATTCTTTCCTTTACTTCCCCCAACAGGCTTGGGTAAGGGTGAAGGGAAGCAGCTTCTCTCTGCTGTCAGCTGAGGTGTGCTTCCTTGTTCCTCCCTGCCTTCCCTAACACTGCCATTTGTTAACTGAACTTTTAAGAAAGTCTCTCTAGCCAACAATTTTGGTTTTTTTCCTGCCAGAACCCTGACTCCCTAAATAACCCCATTCATTTTTCTTACATATCCCAACCTGTTGTCCAGAGATGAGGTGGCTTCGCCCAGATTCTCTCAAGACTCCTAAAAGTTCAGGAACCAGAGAGGATCGGGATGTCACGGGTCTTGGAACCCCATACTGAGTTCGCTGCAACTCATTACTCTACATTTTCTCCTCTCTCTTTCTCTCTCCCTGCTTTATCTTTGTCAGCTCAGTATTTCTCAACCCTTTTAAAAAGGCATGGTCCCATTAGTAATCATTACAAGGTCTACTTTACATCGGCTTCCTTGTCCCCCTGTCATGTCATTCTTCATAAATGTTTGTGGGAAGAATGAATGAATGCCTTCGAGCCTCAGTGTCCTCATTTGCAAAATGAAGGTAATAATCTTCATACACAACCTTATAAAGTAGGTGTCATTATGACCACAATTTTGCAAGGCAGAAAGTTAAGGATCAGAGAGGTTGAGGAAGTTGCCCAGGATCACACAGCTAGGAAAGCACAAGATTGGAACAGTCTGGGGCTCTTGATATTGCCCCCCAGCGCGCTACCCTCAGAGTAAGGCAGATAAACCAGTACATGCTTGGACAGTAGGAAATTGAGATTTCCGAGACTGGAAAGGTATCTACCTTTTTGTCTTTTTACATTTCCTTTGAAGAACCACAGCAGAAGTCTTCCCTGAAGCTCCCTGAGGATCAGTGGAAACATTCCTCTTCCCCTTCCCATCATGGCCCATGAAGTCCATTATCTTGTGGACCCTGTGCCTGTTCTCCAGATGTGCCTTACCTTACCTCCCTGCAGCTGTGATTAAAAAGGTGAGTCACTGGGCTATCGAGAGGTGACAGAATATCTGTGGGTTGCAGTTTGGGCTCCACCACTTGCAAAAGGACATGTTCTTAAACCTCACAGAACTTCAGTTTCTTCCCTGGAAAATGGGCAAAAATCTCTCTTTCACGAGGTGATGATAAGAGTCACAAAATGCAAATACCTAGTACAGCACCTGGTGCTCAGTCGCTGCTCAGTGAATCTGAAGTCCCATCCCGCCTGCTCCCCAAGGTCCGCAGAGTACCGGTGGGTTGGGTGGAGTGCCGGAGGGGAAGCAGGGGCTGGCTGCTGATTTACAACCTGGCTTTGGATGTGGCATTACAAATCAGCCAAGGTGTGGAAAGAAGTTATGTCAGGCCCTGTTGTCTGCTGGGGCATGTTCTGTGAGGTCAGGACTCTGCGAGCTGAGCTTCAGAAATCCCAGGGAGCGGCTCACGGGCGCCTTGTCAAAGCTGACAACCAGCATCTGATGTGAATTACCTCGAGCCACCGAGAGTGAAACCACACTCAGGAACTCATTCTGCAAGGCAGTCAGAGATGGAAATGATTGGGAGAAAAGCGGAGCGTTTGGGGGGATTTCATAGGACGAATGCCAAGCATTTCCTAGTCCACAGGCCCTTTGGGCTCCTGGGGTGGAGGCAGAGTGATCTCGAAATGGTGTGGCTGTAAATGACCTGCTCACATTGGCTCCTTGGGTGCAATTTAAGGAAATGCTAAACCACCGGACTTACCATGAGGTGGGAACCAGGCACCTCTCAGGAACAAAAGCATAGAGAGTCTGAAGTCCTGCCATTAAAGTAAACTTCCAACTCTCTCACCTCCATTTCTTGTTTCTAAGAGAGAGAAATATTCGAATGGCAAGAAGCCAGCCAGTGTCTCCCTTCCCTCCTCCTGGCCGGTTATCTCTTATGAAGAGGGTGGGTTTGTGGAGGTTCGGGATAGCTGCAGAGGGGCCTTCCCCGGACTGAAGGAAGCCCGTTCTCAGAGACAAATGTGGATGGATTAGCCAGAGTCCCAAGACTTATCTGCAACAATAAGCAAATTCGTGGGCTTTCCCATTTACACCTTGCTTCTTTTCTGTTTGAAGTGTGTGAAGTACTTAACCATTTGCTAAGAATTTTCTAGAACATCTTTTCATTTCCTGATGGTGCTCGGCTCAATTCTGCCTTAGGGTCTTTGGACACTCTGTCCAAAGTCATGTCTCACCTTTGACCTTTTTATCTTCAGACCTCACGTGTCACATAATCAGTGAAATCTTCATGCTCGTTGTCACCTTCTCATCATATTCTATGCTTTTTCCCCCTTGCTGAGTTTATTGCAAATAGAATGGCCTGTTTATTTGTATAATTATGTGAGGCCTGCCCCTTTGACTAAACCAGAAGCTCTGAGTGGGTAAGGATTGAGCCTTATCCCACACTTCATCCCTGTTTTCTGTCAGATTGCCCGGAACAGGTAGGTGCTTGCTGTGGGTTCCTCTGTTATCTGATTGAACTCATAAATCCTCCAAATAACCTTTGTCTTTGTTATCTTCATCTGATAAGAACGCGGGCTCCAAGCACGTGTGACTTCCCTGAAGCCACACAGATGGGAATGTCAGACCCAGAAGCCTGTGTGCTTTGTTCTTTGACCATTCCAGGCAGTCTCTCTTTAAGATTGTATTTGACAGAGAGAATGAGCAGGGGGGAGGGGCAGAGGGAGAAGCAGGCTCCCCACGGAGCAGGGAGCTGGATACGGACCTCGATCCCGGGACCCTGGGATCCTGACCCGAGCCAAAGGCAGACACTTCACCCACTGAGCCACCCAGTGCCCCAGATGCTGCCTCCTGGATCCAAATCCCTACTCGTGCTCAGGATGTCTACACATATACACCGTTTTGCTTTGGATTCCACTGCCCTTATGAAGGGAGGTTCTCACAGCTAGTCTGCAGATTGGTTTCAGGCACGGGGAGCACGATAAAAGCCCCAGGGCCCAGCCCCACTTGCAAGGCTCTGTCTCAGAAGGGCCCGGTGAGGCTCCGCTCCCTGTAATTTCAACAAGCGCCACAGCTGATTCCGATGCACGGCCAGGATGCGAAACCAGGATGCCTTCGGTTACCTAGTGCCTGTCTGTGCTTTTCTGTTTTGACTGTCATTACCTGGAGGGGGTTGGTGGAGGGAGTGCTCAGGTTTGTGGTAAAGAAAAGCTACACCAACTTTTTGTTGAAAAGGAAATCCGTCCTGCTCCAGAGAGACAGCAAGAGAGCCTCTGAATAGTCCTTCGAATTGCCTGGCTAAGGATTGGTTCTTTCCTGCTCGCCTCGGCGGGCTCCTCGCGCAGGTACCTAGGAACAGGTGGACCTCACATGGCGGCTTCTGGGTGCCAGAATCGGCTTGTAAATAAGTCATACGGCACAGCTGGGTCTCTGGCCTCATAGCTATTAACCAGCTGTGATTAAACTATCCACGCACGTCACATTGTCTGGTGGGAGCGCTCCTTTATTAGGGCACTAAAAACCATGAAGCCGTGCCTGGTCCCTACGACAGCTTTCCCCAGTGCAGTACAGCTTTCTGGCCAGATGACGTGTAACCTGGCAGGTAAGAGAACCGCCGTTTCTATTAAGCATGTTACTAATTGAGCACTTACGACGTGCCAGGCTTTAAGCTAGGTGTTGGCATATTCCGGTGAATGAGATATTTTAATTAGTCAGAAAACAGGTTGAAAATAGGTTCACCTCTCTAAAACTACCTGAAGTGATGTCGCGGAAGGATGTGAAAGACAGGGAGCTGGAGCAAAAGCTTTTATTCACAGATGCTGGGTGCGTTCGTTTCCGCTCCAGTGAGAGCTTGCTGTGTAGCAAGGCAATCTGGCCCCATCGCTTCCACTTTACAGCCTCAAAGACCAGAAGGAAAGCTTTGCGGTGGAAGATAGTGGAAGCCTTCAGTGTGCCCCGATGGGAGGTCGGTGGCATAGAGAAGTGCCAGGCTTCTGGAAAGCTAACAGCAGTGGGGCGTCCGATGGACTTGGTCAGGGGCGCATGTCTGGCTTTCTGTGATTGGTGCCCGGTTGAACGCAGCAGCAAATGGAGGGAAGGTGTGAGCAATCACATCCCGGGCTTTCTGGGCTGACCGCCGCGGGGGTCACTCTTTGGCGGTGTGGACTGCTTGCTTCAGCTTGTGGGCCAGAGTTCCACGTTTATATGGAGTCTGACCCCTGGCCATTTGTATATGCAGCCCTCAAGGAGCTGCCCTAACAGTGCTCCATGGACTGGGTGACTTGAACAGACGTGTATTCTCTCACAGCTCTGAGGACGAGGGGTCCAGAGTCCCAGTGTCTGCAAGCCGGGCTCTCGGAACTAGCACCTGGTTGTTAAGGAATCCTTGCCATTCCTTGGTTTGCAGCTGCTGACTCTGGGCTCTGGCTCCGTGGTCACATGGCCATCGTCCCTCCGCATCTGTGTCTCCACAAGGCATTCTTCTCTGTGTGTGTGTCTGTCTGTCTCTGCATCTTCTCCTCTTACGGGGACCGGTCATACCCGATGAGGGGACCCACCGTAATGTAGTATGATCGCATCTTAACTTGATTACATCTACAGAGATCTTATTCCAAATCAGGTTACTTTTGCAGGAAGAGGAGGTTAGGACTTCAGCATAGAGTATGGGGGTCGGGGGGGACACCAACCCATAACAAAGGGGGTATAAGAAATAATACAAGGTTCCAGAGGCTGTGATAGGTGTGTTAGGGAAGACCTGGGGAGCACCATGGAGAAGAAGCTGACATCAAACAGGAGACCCCACGGATAAACAGGCATTAAGCTGAGTAAACTGAGTTCCAAGTAGAGCAATAGCACATACCCAAACCAGGAGACAGGAAAGAGCACGGTATCTTTATGGAATTATAAGTAGTTGAGCCTGGCTGGAGCATCCAGAGTGAGAATATAATGTCAAGAGAGGAGTCTGATGGCGGAGAAATAGGACCATGCAAGTGGAGACTTTTTCTGAACAGCAGACACTAGAGGGAAACAGGGGCGTACCGAAGAATCATTAGTTGTAGGGATTTTTTTTTTTCTTTAGCTCAAGGGTCTGAGTGTCATTATTTGTATGCGTAGTGCCTGGTGCTGAGCCTGGAGATCTAAAAAGAAGGACCTAGTGGCAAACTCCCAGGGCCGACACCAAATGAGAGTGTATTTGCTCTAGTAGTTAGTGAGTACCTACTGCACACTGGTCATGTGGCAGTAAGCAAAAAACCACATGGCATCTGCTTTGTGGGCTGTTCTAACCTAGCATAGAAGAGAGACCTTAATCAAATCATCCCTCAAATACATGTTTAATTACAAATTCAGATGAGAATATATGAGTAAGATTAGATACTCAGCATTTTTCTTTAAAAAAATCACAGTGGTTTAAACACATTAACAATTATTTTTCTCTGTCATAAAGTCCAGAGATCCCTGGTATGATCTCTGTACAGTTACTAGGAACCCTTCTATTCGACTGTCCTGCTGGTTCACAATCCTTAGCCTATTATCTCATGGTCCAAGGTGGCTGCAGGAGCCTAGCCATCAGGTTCACGTTCCAAAAAAGATGAAGCACAGAAGGACATAGCCCTTTAGAGAACTTTCCTGGAAGTACAACCACGTTGTGTTCACATATGCTCCATTAGAACCCAGTTGCCGTACAAGCTGCAAGAAAGGCTGAGAAATACCGTTAGTTGGACTTAGTATCACCCCAAGATAATTGTTCTCGAATCACAGGAAAAGGGCAGAATAGATATTGGGTGGGCAGCCAGTTGCCTCTGCCACAACAGGCTATGAAGCGAAGAGATGCAGGATTAGGTAGGGTTGACTAGTGAAGGGGGAAGGAGCACGGGGCCCCCCTAAACTAATCAAAGGCTGGTGTGGCTGGACCACTGATGGGAGAACCAAGTGCTAGGAGACAAAGAAGGCAAAGAAGGTGGGGACCTACAGTGACATCAGGCCTTGTTAGGATTTGGGGCTTTGTTCTCAGGCCTGCTGGAGCTGTTAAATTGTTGTCAGCAAAGAATGGGGTGGCCTGATCATGTACAGGAGTTTTGAGTCCCTGTGACGTACTTGGTGCCGGACGCTGATGATAGAGAGCTGTGGCATCTCCTTGCTGGTGGAGCCTGGCTTTTCAGGGGCACAGGCACATCCTGGATTAGCAATCACAGACCCGTGTGTCCAGACCCTGTGTGCAGGGAAGTACGGGTATCAAGAAAGGGTTAACAGCAGAAACGACTCCTAAAGGCTGAAATTCCAAAGTTGGGACAAAGACTCGAAATGTCTGGTGTGGAGGTTTTGCTGGTAAGGGTTATTCCTGGAGGCAAGCCAGGAGATGAGACTTATGACTGGGGTAGGGGTTCGTTCACCAAAGGTCTTGTGTATCAGGCTAAGGAGCTGAAGGTTGGGAGTCACGGAGGGGTGTTCAGAGAATGACTTGATGAAAGCTGAGGTTTTAGAGCATCGTTTCTGGCAGCAGCATGCAAGAATGCAGGAGGCGGCAGAATTACATGGTTGATGAAAGAGGAGGCTCCTTTTCATGCACTTGAACTTCTGCCTATTGGGATCCTGACTCCCATTATCATTGCTGGCAGGCAATGATACCCCTCCTCCTCTCTGTGAAATACACAAGTTCACGTGTACAATCATGTCTAAAACCGCCATTTCAAAATTCAGAAAGCTCTGAAAGCTGAACTTTGTTTTTGGTAACTCATTTGACAGCCAGGCTTGAACCGTACCTACGTGTATTGTGTGGCAAAACCTTGAACTTGTCTTGCATGAGGCGATTCATGGTCTGTTGAGCCCATTTAGTGTGAATATTTATGTTTTGCTGTGCAGAAATATTGAAAGGTTCGGTGACAGATATTAAATAATAGATGGTATGTATATAACACCACCATCTTCCTAATATCCAAAAAATCCTGAATTTCATTTTTTTAGATCTTTTTAGATAAAGGATTGTCAGCTCTGCCCATAAGCAAGAAGGTCTGAATATTACCAAAAAGTTTGCCCTAGGTAAAGGGTTGCACTTTTTAGGGACAAAAGGAAAAATCTAACCCATGTTTCAATAGATCATAGAAGTTATAGAGTTTTCCTACCTTTGTGGATGAGGCATTGATGAGAACTTGGAGCTACCCAGGACACATCTGTAAATTATATGAAGTTAATGTCCTAGAGAAAAACCAGCATCTACTCTCACAAGACCAGTGACACTATTGTTATTGTTTATAATAGTAACTGGCACATATGTAATGCTTTTGAGTGTATCCGATGCTTTTGGAGACGCTTTCTCTTTTAATTCTTGTAACAACCATGAAGGGCAGGTAAGTTGGCATTCCCAGTCTGCAGTCAAGGACCCCAAGCTCAGAGGAGGCAGGTGCCTCATTCATGGTCATTCAGGCCACACAGAGCCCAGACTAGGTCCTTCCGATTCTGAGATCTATGGTCTTATTTTCAACAGCAATAACATTCTTGGCCGGAGAATGCCAAACTTTTAAGAACATGTATCTGCTGCCAAGGGCCAGCACGATAAATTTCATCTTACAAGCCCACTCTAGCTCCTTGGCTGTGGCTGAAGGACATGCTCAGTTGTGGATTTTGAGGCTGTCTCCAGAATTCGCAAGGACTGTGGTAATCCATCAGCCATGACTACCAAGGTGGAAGGCAGAGAGGCCTGGCAGATGAGTGTATTACCATCCATTTCTAAGAGCTGACTTTTCCTTTCTCCATTTAGTCATCAAAAACCTATAGATTAGCTGCCAACTGAGTGCCAGACACTGTAGGACAGTGAGGCTAGCTCCATGCAGGCTCAGCTGCTGTCCTCAGGGAACTCCGAAAAGTCCCACTGCTGCTCCAGTTGCATACTGAGGGTGATATGTGATAGGTCAAGGCCACAGACCCACAAGCGCAAGCTTCAAGAGTGATTTGGAGAAGCGAACTGGAAATTAGGTGGCCCACAGAGCCCAGACTTGAGAGGACGGTATGGTTTGCAGATACAGGGGAGGGGATGGTTAAGAGTTTGGGCTTCAGAATCATTAAGGCCTCTGTCCAAATCCCTCCTAGCTGGGTAACACCAGGGGCGAGGCTTAGCCTACCTAAGCTTCAGTTTCTCTCTCTACCCAAAAAAGAAAAAAATAATAATAATTGCTATTGTAGGGGCACCTGGGTGGCTCAGTCAGTTAAGCGTCTGCCTTTGGCTCAGATCTTTATCCCAGGATCTGGGATCCTGAATCGGGCTCCCTGCTCAGTGGGGAGCCTTGTGCTCTCTCTCCCTCTCTCTGTCAAATGAATAAGTAAAATCTTCTCTTTTTTTAGATTTTATTCATTTATTTGACAGGGAAAGAGATCGCAAGTAGGGAGAGAGGCAGGCAGGGGGTGGGGGGAGGCAGGCTCCCTGCTGAGCAGAGAGCCCGATGCGGGGCTCGATCCCAGGACCCTGAGATCACGACCTGAGCCGAACCCAAGCGCCCCTGAATAAATAAAATCTTAAAAAAATTATTATTGCATAAGATTGTCATGATACTTAAAAGAAACTGAGGGTATTACTAGCTACTATTTGTCGATATTTTTTATGTGGCAGGCATGGTTTAAAGTCATTCAATGTGTTAACTCCCTGCATCTCCACTACAGCCCATGAGATAATGCACAGAAAGTCCCACACCTGGCAGATACCGAGCGCTCAGAATGAGGTTGTAATGGCCCCGGTGTTCTTGCTGCTGCCCCCATGCCATTTTTAGGAAACGACCTGGGACTGGTGACTTGGATTCTGGTCCAGTCTTTACCACTGGTTCTTCATGATTTTGAACAAGTCACTCAACTTGTTTCTAGTTTTGTCTGTAAAAACAGAAGCTTGGATTAGATGAGAGGTTAGAACCCGGGATTTTTTCAGAAACACAGATGGCTGGGCTTTATCCCCTAAGAAGTCTGATTGGATAGGTCTGAAGCCAGACCTCTGACTCTTTTGTTTTGAGCTTAATAACAAAAATGTCCAAACAGATGCAACTACCCATCACTAGATTCAACAGCTTTCGATGTGGGGTCATAGTTGTTTCGTCTCTTCCATGCGATGTATTCTCCACCTAATTCTCCCGGTGCAGGCCTTCCTCCTCTGGGCCTCCGGTGAATGGGCTCCAGGCCTGCCTTTGCCAGCTTTCCAAGCCCTATGGCTCCCAGTAGTTTCCAGCAGGGACTGGAAAGCTGCGGGAGAGCAAGGCTGGTCCATGTATCTCCCTCTCTCCCTCTTGGCAGGTTGATAGGGACTGTGTTCCTACTGTCCAGCTACAACTGATGGCAGCCTGACTTCTGTCACTAACCCCTATCTACAGGTTCTTGTCCACTCGCTCCCCTTGTCACTGTGCCCAGAGCTTCTCTGCAATCACTTTGCTCCATCGCTTACTGTCTTCCCTAGAGCTTGGCCACATCCTTACAAACAGTAAATGCTCCCCAATTACCTTCTTTGCTTGTGCCATTATTTCCTGGGGGGCGGGGGTGCCTGATACACACTAACTCCTCTTTTAATTTATGCCTGAATATTCTAAGGCAAATCACCATGCATCTCCAACAATGCTACCAACACCCAGCAGAGCAATAACTTCTTAACATCTTCTATGAGCAGGTAGCTGTATATTTCAAAAGCCCCTTGGGTGTCTCCTCGAGGTTTGAGAATCACTGGAGTACCCCCCCCACCCCCCGCCTTGGAGGGTCTTTCCAACTCCAATAATCTGCCTCTTGAATATGCAAGGACAATCCCAGTTTATAGATTAGAGTCAGTCTCCACCTGGTGGCAAGAAAGCTCATCGGGACTGTGGTTAGTTGGAGCCTGTTGCTGTTGGTGAGGTGACGACACCACGGACACTGCGCTCAGCCACTTGGGAAGTGGTTTGTACACCTAGATGTGGCCGTACCTATAGGCTGAACGGTCAGAAGGACACTGAACTCAATGTTCTCCCCACATATGTATCTTCGTCCAGACGGGATGGCTGCCCATAGGACCGAAAAGACAAGTGTTTATTGCATCCCCAGCACGGGAGCAGGCTTCCCCTCATTCTCACAAAAGAAATCTTCCCTAATACTTATTCTAGGGAGTCATTTCCCCCTGCCTTTTTTTTTTTTGAGTCTCACCTTAGAGCAAATTTGTAATTACACATCTCTTAGCCTTTGAACATTCGATTAGCTTTTTCAGGTTTCGGATCAAAAAAAAATCCACACTCCTTGGGCCAGTGGGGGCACCTCGCCAGTTGGAAAGGCAGCGGGTCAGCACGGTGGGTGGCCAGGCTCAGGTCTGCAGCTTTGTGGGCGAGTCTGCGAGCAAGCCGCTGCCGTCTCTGCCCCGATTCTGGGGAATTCAGAATTTCTCTGTGAGTTTCAAGATACCGCTTCAGCCTCACCATATTAAACTGTATTCCCCGATGAAGAGCTTGGCTAGGAAAACTCCATTCTGACTCGGAGCAGCCTTAAGTTGGCTGTGGATCTCAGTGCTTCGTGTCTTAAAGACCATCGCCATGGGCATCCGACTGGGTATTTGGTGGGTCTGTTCCAGGGATCGTTTTCCACCGTCACTTCTACACGAATGCGTTTTCCACTGAGGCAGGCGATTCGTATTACTCTGGTTAAAAAGCAAACTCTTCAGGGACTTGGCTGTGAAAACCTAGCTGACCTTCAGAGCCCTGCCTGGCCGCCCAGTCGTCCCACCATGCGGTTACCCCCAGAGGACAGCCTCGTATGGCGATGCAGACTTTTGCATGTAGGTACTCAAACAAGGAGTTCAGGGAGGTCTCAGCCTGCAGAGGGCCTTTCTGGTGGGAGGAGAAAGGATCCCCCATCAGCTAAGAGCCAGTGTGGCTGTTACCGCTACCCCTCCCCTTACTTCTTCACCCATAGCTTTGCAGTTCACATTGCTGCTCCCTGGGCTACAGGTTACTGGATCTGCTGAACAGAGGCAGACACAGGAGACAGGAAAGCTCCTTGCCAAGACCTGCGGTGTTGCAGGCAGCTAAGGGAGACCTCACGCTTCAAACCTGTGCACACAGGATCCTTGAGCTTTTAAGAGGATGTGCAGAAAGAAGCAGAAGGAACAATGACTTCAGGAAAACCTCTCCTGGCGAGCCAGGCCCCAAGCCAGCTGCCTGCTCCAGGCTGATGGTAGTTAGGGGAAGCTTCTGCGGTACAGATTCCAGAAGGCACACCTCAAGATCCTGATTCAGGAAGCCTGGCTGAGCCTGGGGAGTTTGCATTTTTAATAAGCCCACTCCCCTGTGGCCAGGAGTTACAGGAAAGCAGCTCAAGTCCTTCCTTTGTGTCCCTGTGGTCGGCTTGGAGTTTAGAAGTTGACTTTTAAAAAAGCCCTTGAATTTGCTGTGCAAGTCAGAATGATTTACAGGGGGCAAGTAGGTTTTATACCCTGAGATGGTGCCACTGGGGCATCAGACAGCTGGATCAATTAGGAAAAGTGATTGCCTTCCTTTAAGGAAACAGAAGGCACCCATTAAAATGCAAACATTAGCTGAATGATCAGTGATGCTCGCAGCCCCCAGGATGCAGTCAGAGGCAGGGAGGGGCAAACTCTTAATGGTTACGAATGCTGCTTTTGCTGAGTTGGAGTCTTGACTCAGCCACTTAACCAGCTGAACGACCCTCATATGAGTTATTTAACTTGAGTTGTTCATCTGTAAAATGGGGGTGACAATTACCACCAGGTAGGATGACGTCAGGATTTTTTTTAAAGGGCATTCATGTAAAGCTCTTAGCTCCCTACATGTCCCAGGCAGGGCCCTGGTATCTGTTCTTTCTGGGTATTGGCAGGGGAGGTGAGATGCCCAAAGAATCTGTTAAGAAATATACCAGTAGCTTCTCCATTGCCCAGCCCCTGACCCACCCTGGCCATCCATCCTCCACCCAGATGACTCCCGAATACACATCAACCCATGCTTCACCACATTCAACATTTTGGAGTGCTCCCTATTGCCTTGGTACTAAAATCCTACACTGCCCTACAGGCTTTCGCCCCCACTCACCTGCCTAGCTTACCACTCTGAAACTCAACTTTGGTATTCAGTGTGGTTTCCACCCCCTTCACTCTATCCCATCATTTTCCCTCTTCCTTCTGCTGGTCTTCCCCACCCATTTTAGTTCTGGCTTACTTGACCCACTCCCACTCATCCTTTAGAATAACCCAGAGTCCATCTCCTCCAAGAAGCTTCTCTTGTCCTTGACCTCCCCCTTCTCCCAGGCTGGGGGAAGGCCCTCTGCAAGGGCCCTTGTCTCATATTCTGTTGCTTTGTCTCATATTCTGTTGTAACTGCCCATTAATCTGAGCTCTACATCAGTGGGACTCACTTTTCTGCTCATTAGAATTACCTGGAATCTCTCTAAGGTCTTATAGTGCCCTGACCTCAACTCAGGTCAGTTAAATTACTCGTCGGTGGGTGTGACTTGGGCATCTGGAGTCCTTAAAATTCTTCGGATGAATCTGTGATGCATCTAAGATTCAAAACCAATGCTCCAGATGGTGAACAACTCGAGGGCCTCAAATGTATGTGCAGAAATGTCTGCTTATGGCCCTAGACACCCCAGTGGTGGTCTCATTGGTAGTAGACATCTGAATGCATGGAGGAAGGTGGATTATTATATTTAGGGACTTCCAGAGCTATGTCACCATCTGGGAGAACAGGTTGTGCAGAGATGTTAGCAAGGGTGGCTCTTGGACACTGAGGGGGCCCCAAGCAGGCACGGAAATCAGAGTAGGAGGCTGGTGTGTGAGGGCTGAGAACAAACTCCAGCCACTCTGAGTTCCGCCTGGGGCTACCCTGGGGAGTGCAGGCCGGGGAGAATCCAGTCAACTGGGCTGTGACCACAGCCAGCCCATTCAGACGTCTTTGAACCTCCCCAGCTCGGGGTGCTTACAAAGGAAGTGTGTCATAAATGGTCAGTAGCTCTACCAGGCTTTCAGGCCACTCTTCTACTCTCTAAGCGACAGCAGCAAGGGCTTGAAGTCCTGGCGGATGGAAGATATGCTCGCAGCTCACTGTCCTGGCCACACACTCTAGACTTGCTTGGGAACAGTGGGAGATGGCAAGTGAGTTTTGTCCCGGAAAGAACATGTAGGGCCTCCAAGAGCCCTTTTTCTTTCTTTTTTCATTTTTATAAGAAGTGACTTTTATTTTTTTAAATTTAAATTCAATTAATTAACATATAATGTATTATTGGTTTTAGAAGTAGAGGTCATTGATTCATCAGTCTTATATAAATAATATCCAGTGCTCAGTACATCACATACACTCCTTATTAACCATCTCTCAATTACCCAATCCCTTCACCCTTCTCCCCTCCTGCAACCCTCAGTTTCCTATGATTAAGAGGATCTTATGGTTTCTCTTTCTCTCTGGTTTCTTCTTGTCTTACTTTTTCCTCTCTTCCTCTTTGATCCTCTTTCGTTTCTTAAATTCCACTTACGAGTGAGATTATAAGATAATGGTCTTTATCTGACTGACTTATTTAGCATAATCCATGTCGTTTCAAATGGAAAGATTTTTTTTTTTTTTTTTTAGCCCTTTCTGACCAATCCTCTTCAAACCCACTTTCCTCCTAAGCCCTCAATAGTTGAATCTTCTTTCTTGGCAAGAAAATTCGAAAAATAACTAAGAAATTAACCAGCTTATTTTCCTGTAGGCCTGAGCCTTGAAAACAAGCTATTTTTTCCCTTACCTTCTCTGAAGAAGACAAACTTGTCTTTGTAACATGAAACCTGAAGTTGTCCCAGAGGACTGGTTAAAAAACAAACCAATCCTTTGGAAGTACAGAGTCAGGCTCTGGTTGGGCAAAGGGCTGGACTGTCCACAGGTGGGGAGTTTGGATTTGCTGCGGCAAGAGTAACTGAGGGTTTGGGTTCAGTGAATTGCAGGTATCTTCTCTAGCCACCACTGAGGCCCTGAGATGTGGGATGTAGTTGGGGGAGGGGTGCTCTCCCCATCTTCACACTGAGCACTTTATTCACATATCGTGGTTTCTGAACCTTTTGAATCATTTTAGACTTTCTTTTTTAAAGTAATCTCTACACACACTAAAATCTCTACACACACTACACACACACTCTAAAACTTTGAGTTTAAGTGTGGGCCTTAAACTCAAAACCCTAAGATCAAGACCTGAACTGAGATCAAGAGTCGGATGCTTAACTGAGCCACCCAGGTGCCCCTGCATCATTTTAGACTTTCAGTTGGACTCTGCAGGGAGAGGTGGGGTGGGATGGGATGGAGTGGGGAGAGTTCAAATTCTGTTTTGGGCATCTCTGTAAGATACTGTGTTGGAGGGATGCAGTGACTACAATTACTAACACTTGCTGCATGTTTAGAGCTTACAGCCTTTTTTAAAAAAAGATTTGTTTGAGAGAGATAGAGCATGAATAAGAGGGACAAAGAGAGAGGGAGGGAGAGAATCTCAAGTAGACTCCATGCTGAGCGTAGAGCTGGACCTGGGGCTCAATCCTGAGATCATGACCTGAGTCAAAACCAAGAGTCCGATGCTCAGCCAACTGAGCCACCAGGTGCCCCCAGGTTAGGGACTTGATATACACAAGTCACTTCATCCTCCTTACAGCCCTAGGAAGTTGGTGGTTATCACTCTTTTTCAGATTGAAGGAGCCTGAAGCAGTGAGAGGTTAGGTGAGGGTTCAAGTAACATAAGCAATAAAGGAAAGTGGCCATTTGGTTGTATAATCAGGTGCTTTTTCTTTCTTCTCCTTTCCTTTTTTGTGTGTGTGTGTGTGTGTGTGTGTGACTGTGTTAGAGGTAGAGGCCGGGTGGGAGGCAGAGGGTAGAGGGATGCTATTTAGAGCCATTTGTCTAAATACTGTTCCTTGGGGGAAAGGATGTATTTTGAGGAAAGCAGAGGTTCTAGACTAATAAGCTCTGGGGGCTCCCAAGTGTTAGAGAGGAGAATATACAGAAACAGGGTAGGCACCTGAGGCAGGCAGGCTGTGGAGGAGGAAACTGAGGCCAAGGGGTGTTGTGGAAGTGAAGAAAAGGAAGCTGTCAGGAAGAGGGGCAGGCCACATTGTGTGAAGCTTCTGGACCACCAAGGAAGATGAGGTCTGAGGAGTGATTGCCTGGCATGGACGGAAGGCATGGAGTCCTTGACAAGAGCAGCTTCTCTGGAGGAGAGGGGTTGGAGTGCACTTGTGGGGAGTGGGAGAGGAGGATGTGTTTTCAGGGAGGTGACTGAGCTGTGAGGTCCCCTGGTCACCTGGCGTTCTCTCCAGTCTCTTCCCTCAGCAACTTAATTATATTCCCATGGACTCTGTAGAGCATTTTCTTTGGCCCACAAACAGGGTGGTGTCCCATTTGGTCAATAACCAGGATACACCTGCAAAAAAAGACCGAGGAGGGAAAAGCAGGAAGCAAAATATTAAAAAATAATAGTAAGATGACAAGAACAGGATTGGCACACAGCAAAGATCAATAAAGCCAAAACTGTCTGAGAAAACTTATCTCCCGATGAACCTCAGCCTCCAAGAAATCAATCAGGAGCTCTTGAAAAAAATGTATCTCCTGTGAAAGTGTCGTTGGAACTTTTAGTGTCACAGTGTAGGTGCTGATGGCTGGGCACAGAATAGATGGCCCATTAATACCCATTGATGGGCTTATTGATTGGTGTGTCTGGTATAATTAGCCCCAAAGATCATCAGTCAGTGCAGCACAGGAACGGGATGAAGCCTATGCTGCCTGAAAAGGGAATGGAGGGCCGGGCCAAGTGGCCAGCTCACTGTGTGGCCTGGATGCCCCCCTGGACTCCTCAGAGACTCAGTTTCCTCACCTGTAAAATGGGAAGACGGCAGTTCCATATTTCCCAAAGGGATTTCCCACAAACTTCAGTTCTGTGGAATGGTGGTGGGTATATATATTTTTTCCAACAAAAATGTTATGTGGTTAGATTTGGGCAACACATTTCAAACTTAAGCAAGATTTCTCAGAGCCTTTCGTATGCTGGATGTTGTGACTCTCTCAGAAGAAGACAGGATATGTTCGTTTATTCATTTGATCTGCCTAATCGAGCATGGAGTCTATGCCAAGCACTTTTCTAGGTGCTGGGGACACAGCAGTGACCAAAAGATTCAAGTCCCTCTGTCAGAGTGTTTGCATCCCAGTGATGGGACACAAATAGACAATCCAGAGAGCTAATATGACCGATGGTGCTCAGTCCGATGCAAAAACACAAGACCTGTGTTATATACAAAAACACATCACTACATTGTAGGGGGTGGAAAGTAGTACTGTTTTATTCCAGGGGGGGTGAGGACTTTTTCCTTTCTGTGAAGTGGTCATGTGAGCAGAGATTGGTAGGAGGTCCAGGAGCAAGCTGTGCAGCTGTCCGGAGTGAACTTTATGTGCACAGGCCCTGAGGTGGGAGCGTGTTTGTCCTTGTCATGGAAAATGCATATGACTGGGGGTGGGGCCGCAGGGGGTGGGGACATGCTCAAGTCAACAAAAGCAGCCTTTCCTTTTCATGTCTACGTAGCCCCTGAGTTTGGATAACCAGAATTCGTATGACCAGTGCTAACTGTGAGAGGTATAGGTGTGTTTTCCCAAGTCACGTCATCAAGCAGGTGACTTTGTATGTGTGTGTGATGTGATTGTCAGGGTTAGCATCCCACTGGAATAGATTATTTCTGAGGGCAACACTAATGATAGGACATGGGATAAGGTGTAATGTTTGATACCGGCCAGTGCGAAAAATGAATAGTATGAATGATAAAATCCCTTTAGAGAAATGCTATTTCACTGGGTTTGTTTGTTTTTTCCCCTGAAGACCAGATTGTGAGTATTTAGGAGTAAGGTCTCTAAATCAGAAAGCAAAGGGGCCCCATCAACCCCACAAGTGACTCTGTGTAACCTTGAGGGTTTAGTTGGCTTTTCTATGCCTCAGCTCCCTCATCTGCAATATAAGAATTAGATTGCTTCCTATTACAATGACCAGAGTAATAGTAGTATACTGAAGTATAGTAGTAGTATACTGTAGTATACTGAAGAGTAGTCAGTGTAATAGAGTACTTAGTACAGTGCCACGCATACAGTAAGTGCTTACTAAATGCTACCTACCATGATAATTAATGTTGCTAACCGAAGGAGTCTCCTAGGTGGTACCGATGAAATGCCCCCTTTATGTGTGGAAAAGGATGACACAGAGATGACGTCAGATAGTGGGGTACCCTCAGTGCTTTCAAAGGGCTCAGTGGTGTGCTTCACGATTGTACGATGCTCGCTAACTACGATGGTTGCCACCCCAGCTGCTTCCAGAGCATCTGTCCCTCTGCTTTTACAGAGGGTAGCATCCCTTGCCATGTTGCATGCCAGTTACCTGGATGTGGTGCTGGTCATCCAGTCTGAACTCAGGGGTCTCAGCTGGGTAGCTGGGAGAAAGGAAGCTGTCCTGGTCCCCACAGTGTGGAGGAGAAGCCATGCATCCCTGGAACTGCACACAGTTCTCTGTCAACCACACAGGCAGCCAGCCCGGGTACGAAGCCAACACACAGAGGAAGTGAGAGCCAAGAGAATGTCTGAGAAACGAAGCCTCATGCTGGCTCCCTACTGACCTCTAGATCAGCTCCATCCTGAAATCCCTCCACTGTGGACTTTCCTGGTCCAAGAGCTGATAAATTGCTTTATTTTAAAGCCATGGTTAATTGGATTTTTCTTTGACTTTACAGCCCAAAGCATCTTAACTGATGCCCACAATTTATCTCATCAGATCTCCATGACAACCCTGTTATAAGTTGCTTTCATTCCCATTTTACAAACTCAGGCTGGCTGACCTGCTGTTGCCTAGTTAGAGACAGAAGTCTGGTGGAGTGGATTCGGGGTTCAAACCGTGGGGTTTCTGTCCTAGGGCCATTATGTCCTGGTTGTTTCCTCATCTGTAAAATGACTATAGTTCTTTTTAAAAACATCTTTTCTCCCAAGGTTGATACAGGGAACTGAATCAAGTAAGATTCCTTAGGAGGAAGATTTTACGACTGTAAAGTGCCATGCCAATGTTCACCATTCCTACAGCCGAAGCCCACTGCTCCAGCCTAGTTCAGGATCTTTGCCTTACGTGTGTTGTTGGCTTCACCAGGTCTTGGCTCCAGCTTGTTCTCTGGGGCAGACGAATATTCTGATTTCTTGTGTATACTGACAGTTAGCAAATTCTTCCTTCACGACTAGTAAAGATCTAATGTCAAACCTGACCCCTTTCCCCACATGTTGCCAATGAGGACTCAGCTCTATCTTTTATCTATCTGTTGGTAGGCTTGAAGCACTCATCCCTGCACATACACCCCTAAATCCCCTGTTTCTTGGGGGCACAGGCCTCTATTATTTTCCATGATTGGTTAGGAGATTTTCTATGTCCTGCTAGCCTCCCAAATATATATTTTGTATCCTCTGCCTTCAGAGATGAAAAGGATAAACACATGTCATTGTGCAATATTCTCTTGTTAGGAATAACTTTGAGGTAAAAGTCCCTGTAGTTATTTAAGGTAATGGAAGTGAAAAACTGTTTATAATTCAGATAAGAGGGTGAAAATTTGTCCTTACCATGAATATACTGGACTGCTTTGCCTAAATGATTCAGAGTTGATTTCCCAAATATATTAATCATGAGTTAGAAGAATTGTGTTCATCTTTGTACTGTTTATATTAGAATAAAGTGCTTGTCAAGGAAGGCCCTAGTTTGATAAGCATAGTATACAAGGGGGAAAAAATGAACTAGATTTATTCTTGTTATTCAGGGAGGATGTGGTTTATTATACACATTCTGCTTCTGGCTATGGAGAAAATAATTTATCTACAAGTCTTTTCCTTTCATTTGCCTTGAATATAAAGATTAACTGGTGGTTTAACAGTCTTGTTCAGGCCATATTTATGTAGGGTAGCCATTCTCACTCAAATAACTCCCAATATTTAAGTTGTAGCATGATTCTTAAAGATATGATGGTAGGACCTTCAGCCACAGAAGTGAGATATTATCTCCTATTAACAACTTGAAAGGAATGCGAGCAGGAATTTCTTTTTGTATTAATTTACATGAAAGGGGAAATTGACAACCACCACAAATTGGAAAAATGCATTTTGGCAATCATGTTAACTTCATTGGAACCTGTCAGATGCCCACGTGTATGCGGGTATGTTTAGAGTGATCATCTGTGGCTCACTGTGGTTACCCGCTTCACCGCCCCCCCCCCACCCGCCGGGGCAAAACTAAGCAGTGGTTGTGACTTGTTCTCTTCCCTTTGATCAAAGACCCTTAAAATATATTCAAGGTTGGTAGCAATGTCCTTGCAGAAGGAGGCAACCTGTTTATATTTTCTTCATCAATGTCAACTGTGGAGTTCCAAGGAAGAAGAAATATAATCTAGGTTCAAGGACAACAACCATTTAGAAATGCCTTCATCTCTGAAAGAAAACCAAAGCGTCTCCCAGTTTTGTTTACAAAATGCTTAAGTAATTTTTCTCTGCTGCTGGGGAAAAAAAAAAAAACCCACGAAAAAACCACCCCACAGCTGGAACCACTTACAACATAGGTTTGATTGTTTTTTTGCAAATTGAACGATTAATTCAGGCAAACAACCAAAGATTTAATTTAATTTTAAATTGAAAGGGACGGACAGTCATGCTGGCTGAATTCCTCACTTGGCAGGACTTTGGGACCGTGACAATTAGTTTAGACAATATTGCGACTCTACCAAGTCCATACTGGGAGGTGGATCAAGTTTTTAAAAAAACATTTTGGTACCACTGGCCTGACTCTGTTTTTATTAATGTTTTCCTTGCTTTAAAATAGAGGACTTGGGATCATCGTAATCCTATTTCTCTACCCCAAAGCTATATGACTTTGTCATTACAATTCACTCCCACCCCAGGATGACAAGTGAAGTGATCACAAATTGCTGGTGACCATGGACAAGAATTGCTAGGATTTGGGTTAAACCTGCAGTTAGGCCCAACACAGACGCATAGTAGGCTCGGCCAGCTCTTCCACGTTCTGTCATTTCCGGGCAAAGCTGGACATTGCATGAGCCGTGGAAGGACATGCTTACTAGAAATGTGAGCCTGAACCAACCCAAGGTTCAAGCTAAGGAAGACCCAGGTAGTGAAGTCACACATGTGCTTCTGTCTTTATCCAGCAGCTCTCTGTAAAGGAAGCCAGGATCCCAGCTGCAGGCGTTTCTGAGATGTACTTGGCACCCTATTACAAAGTCTAGTTAGACAGTAAGGCAGAGAACGGTTAGCAAGGAAAAAGATAACACTACTTGGATGCTCTGAGAGTTTCCCTCTCTCAGGGAAAAGAATTGAATTGCATAGAGTGCATGGGATTCTAGAACTTTCAATGATGCCTTTCCATTATTCTAGAACTTTTATGTCTTAACGGGTTTCGCTGCTTAAAATGGTACTGGGATTTCACCTCCTGGCTTTGGTCTTTGTTGCCTCTGTCCCTCCTTCTCCCTGTACCCCACCCAACCTGACACCTTCCTCCT
>CM052799.1:34015221-34055192 GCA_028533885.1 Nasua narica | reverse complement strand
TACCACCTCTTCTTTATCCATTCATCTGTTGATGGACATCTAGGTTCTTTCCATAGTTTGGCTATCATGAACATTGCTGCTATAAACATTTGGGTGCATGTGCTTTTTCGAATCACTACATTTGTATCTTTAGGGTAAATATCCAGTAGTGCGATTGCTGGGTTGTAGGGTACCTCTATTTTCAACTTTTTGAGGAACCTCCATATTGTTTTCCAGAGTGGCTGTACCAGCTTGCATTCCCACCAACAGTGGGAGTTCCCCTTTCTCCACATCCTCACCAAGGGGAAGGAGGGTTCCCCTTTCTCCACATCCTCACCAACATCTATCGTTTACTGACTTGCTAATTTTAGCCATTCTGACTGGTGTGAGGTGGTATCTCACTGTGGTTTTGATTTGTATTTCTCTGATGCCGAGTGATGTTGAGCACTTTTTCATGTGTCTGTTGGCCATTTGGATGTCCTCTTTGCAGAAATGTCTGTTCATATCTTCTGCCCATTTCTTGATTGGATTATTTGGTTTTTGGGTGTTGAGTTTGAGAAGTTCTTTATAGATTTTGGATACTAGCCCTTTATCTGATATGTCATTTGTGAATATCTTCTCCCATTCTGTCAGTTGTCTTTTGGTTTTGTTGACTGTTTCCTTTGCTGTGCAAAAGGTTTTGATCTTGATGAAGTCCCAATAATTGATTTTTGCCCTTGCTTCCCTTGCCTTTGGAGATGTTTCTAGGAAGAAGTTGCTGTGGCTGAGGTTGAAGAGGTTGCTACCTGTGTTCTCCTATAGGATTTTGATGGAGTCCTGTCTCACATTGAGGTCTTTGATCCATTTTGAGTCTATTTTTGTATGTGGTATAAGGAAATGGTCCAGTTTCATTCTTCCGCATGGGGCTGTCCAGTTTTCCTAATACCATTTGTTGAAGAGACTGTCTTTTTTCCTTTTGATATTCTTTCCTGCCTTGTCAAAGATTATTTGACCATAGAGTTGGGAGTCCATATCTGGGTTCTCTATTCTGTTCCATTGATATATGTGTCTGTTTTTGTGCCAGTGGGACTGTTGTGTTTCTTAGGCTAGGGATTATCTGGTCCTAAACTTGCCCCATCCTTACATAAAGCTGAGCTTGAAAGGTGGGGGTTGGGGACACCTGGGTGGCTCAGTTGGTTAAGTGTCTGACTTTGGCTCAGGTTCTGATCTCAGGGTCCTAGGATTGAGCCTACATTGGGGCTCACTGCTTAGCAGAAGGGTCTGCTTCTCACTCTGCCCCTTCCCCTACTCCTACGTGTGCTCTCTTTCAATAAAATCTTAAAAAAAAAAGTGAGGGTGAATGAATGAACTAGGGATTAGATAGAGGCCAAAATCAGACACAAAATTTCAATATATGGATTCGGAATTTCCTTAAATTCTAAAACCACTGGCTTTATCCTTTATTTGATTGCCAGCCTGGACCAGCGAGCTAGCAAAGGCACATTGGTTCTGCTTGAGAAGGACACTTGGTTCAGATGTGCATTGAGCTTTTTTTCTCTTCTCAAGAAGAATGTTGCTTTATGTTTTGTTTTAAAACATGTCTTTGATCATTATAGAAAATTTGGAAAACATAGCAAAGAAGGAAAAACTTTTTGACTAATCCAAGTCCCCAGATTCCAAAATAACTAGCCCTAACACATTTGACTGTCCTTCCTTCTAGAACAGAACCACTTTTTAATTAGAGTGCATTGAGTAGTTAATGCTTTTTAGCTCCTACTGATCTGGTGGAGTCTTCAAGGTTTCTTTTGGAAGAAAAAAATCCTAGGCTTCTAAAAAAGATATGATGGAATAATAGGAAGGACTCTCAGTAGGAAGTCGGGAGACCTTACGTCTGGTCTGCTATCATCTCAACACCAGACCTCTGCCAAGACATTGCCCTGGTAGATTTCAGTTTATCCTTGCTTCCCCCACTTCATGGCCACCTTTCCTTCTGAATGACCTGTCCTGCAGACTTTAGGTTCCTGTACCAGCCAGAAGCAACAGCCTCACATACACTGTTTAGACAGCTCTTCCAATTGTAAAAGGCCAAATCTCTATAATAAATCCCTATTAGTATGTATCTTCCTAAAGGTCCTGTTTTTCTGAGCGAACCCTGATCAGTATAGCCAGCAAGGGGTCACCATACGCATGAAGTCCTCCGCCCTACAAACTTAGCACTGAAAAAGTCTTTTGTGATTCCTCTGGTCCCCATACAGTCTCATGATTATTGCCTGCTCCCTCTCTCCAAGAATGTAGGTTCCCTGAGGGCAGGGTTGTCTTAGATTCCTAGGGCTCCTGTAACAAAATGCCACCAAGAATAGAAATCTGTTCTTTAACAGTTTGGGAGGCCAGAAGTCTGAAGTTAGGTGTTGGAAGGCACCTCCTTGCCTTTTCTAGTTTCTGATAGTTTCTGACGTGCCTTTATTTGTGACAGTGTAACTGCAGACTCTGCCTTTGTCTCCACATGCATTCTCTCTGTGTCTGTGTGTCTTCACATGGACATTTTCTCAGGGTTCCTCCATCTTGTTATGAGAATGCCAGCCATATTGGATCTCATGTCTTCACATGTGTTCCTCCCTCTTGTTATGAAGACACCAGCCATATTGGATTAAGAGCCCACCCTACTTGAGTAGGACCTCATCTTAACTAATGACATCTTCAATGACCCGTATCCAAATAAGGTTATGTACTTAGGTTCTGGGGTTTAGGATTTCACTCTGTCTTTTGGGGAGGACACAATTTAATCCATGGCCATGGCTGTGATGGTTAATATTTTATGTCATCTTGGTTGACCCATAGTGCTCAGATACTGGGATACACATTATTTAGGATATTTCTGTGAAAATCGTTTTTGGATGAGATTCTCATTTAAATTAGTGACCTTTGAGCAAAACCATTTGCCCTCCACACATGTGTGGGTCTCATCCAATCATTTGAAGGCCTGAATAGAACAAAGACTGACCTCCCCTTAGCAAGAAGGAATTCTGCCAGCAGACTGTCTTTGGATGTGAACTACAAATCTTCCCTGCCACAATCACATGAGCCAGTTCCTTAAAACCAATCTGTTTCTCTCTCTCTTTATATATATGGTTGTATATATCCTGTCGGTGCTGTTTCTCTGCAAAATCCTAACAAATGCAGTGGTTAAGAGCATGAACCCTGGAATCCTACTATTGAAGGTCAAATCTCTTCTCCCACTTGCTGGCTTTGTAACCTTGGGGACATTAACTTTGCAGAGCTTTCATTTCTTTGTCTTTGGATGGGAGATGATATTAGAATGTACTTCCCAGCAAGCTGTGGGGATTAAGTGGAGTTCATAGATATGAAACCCTCAGAAGCAGGTCAGGCCCATAAATGAACACTATGTAAAGCATTAGCTGCCTGGGCGGGGCTCTGTCTCTGGCATCTGAAACCAGAAGTGCCTGTAATAGGAGATGAATAGACATTTGTTGGCTGACTCTACTCCCTCTAATGCTCTTCTTTAAGTTTTGGGCCAAATATATTTAGACCTAAAAGCCTTAGGCATTTTTGACTCCTCAGGCCTACAGCACAGATGGTTCCCAACATTAGCAGCTGATCTTGGAATGATAGGTAATTTTAGGCACACGTAATAGGGTTACATGGACAATCCAAGCACCCATCTAATGCCACACTGGATATATGCCATAGACCCTGTTTCTCTCCTCCCCTCTTTCCCCTCTCTCTGTAGTCAACAGGCTACCCAAAATGGTGGCCTTACCCAGCACAGGTGGGCACAGAATGGGTTTAGATAGATCTTATATCTAAAGATGAAAGGAGGCAAGGTAGACTCCCTTTCTCCACAATACAATTAACTGTGATTGCCAGACGAGCGTGGAAGCACTGTGCTGCCCAGAGCTGAGTACCTATAATTCCACTCTGTTAATATTCAGCAGTGAAAACTAAACCGATAAACCATTACCAAACCTTCTCAGGTCAACCTGAAGGTGAAAAGTTAGCCCTCCCAGGCCATGTTTCCATAGCACCTGCCCTACATGGGGCTTCAGAGCTAATGAGAGCTACAAAAGAAAACTGGAATTAGGAGGCCATCAGATAATACAGTGGCCCTATTCATGTAAGTTATCTCCATGGGTGGCTTGCTTAGGAAGCTACATATGAGTTTCTAATTAAAGGAATATTAGAAGAATACATCCATAAATTTCAGAGCCAGGCTTAATTTTCTTGTTTGAAAACTGCCAGGGAGGAGAGTGGATTGCAAATATATGAAATATGAGAAAATGAGACTTAATGAATTCTAAGTTTATTCACTGAAGTGTTTAACTATCCAAGCCATCAAGTGGGGATAATAAATTTGAGTATGTCATAAGACTGGCCCACTTTAATTCACATTTGTAAAAATGAGCTATAAATAAAGGGCTTGATTCAGTGCTTAATTTTTAGAGATACATTAACTCATAATGCCTGTGCCTACAAGATGCCAAGCCCTGGAGGGAAGGGGAAAAGCCTTCACTGTTCAGGAGGGCGGTAACAGCCCTCATGCCTGCAGCAAAGGGCAGAGGACTGGCCTTTGACAGAAGTCAAGTTCAAACCTGAGTCAAGCACCTGCTAGGGAAGAGACAGCCCATTTGCAGGAGTAATTAAGGAGAGTTTAATAAAGAAAACATAATTTAGAAAGATGAGGACAGGTGAAGCACCTGGGGCTCTTAACCTACCCATACCCTCAGCCCTAGCTCCAAAGGAAGTTAATAGACCCATTCTGCTATGGGGTCTTTCAACAATCTGCCCTGAGGGAATCAGCACTCTTGGGGGTAGGAGGTGCTATCTATAAACTCAGAAACAAGCAATGTATTTTCAAAGATATTCGAAAGTCCAAAGATGGAAAATAAAGTAGAAAAGGAGATATAAGCCATGGGAAAGAGGTGGGGAGAGAGCCTTCCAGGGAGTGGTGATGTTTGGTGACCTTCTAGCTGTGATGGACAATCATGGGGGGCTTTAAGCAAGGAAAGTGGAGCGATCTGATTTCATTTTAAGTGACACGTTAGCTGCTGTGAAGGGGACACACAAAGGTAGAAGCAGCAAGACCTGTTACAGAGCAACTGTAGCCTCCTGGTGAGAGATGCAGGTGGTCTCACCAGGGCGGAGGAGTGGGGACAAAGGGCAGTGACGGGTCTAAGATCCATCCCATCTGCCCCATTTCCTTGCTCTTCCTACAATTAGCGGACAAGGAGCCTCCTGGTCCTTGAGAAAGTCACTACCTGGGAATAAAAGTAGTCTAAAAAAATTGGGGTGCAAAGGGTATAGTATTCTAAATATTCTGCATGCTGCATTTATTATTTTTGAAATTGGAAGAAAATAAAAATTTGTAAGACATCCACTGAAGGAAAGAATTGGTGGAGGGGGCAGTTGGCTTACTACATACAGAAGAAGAAAAAAACATACAGGGCTTTCGAAGCTAATAGGCTTACCACGGAGTGGGCGAAGGCTTTCTCAAAAAGTAATGGAATTTTTGGTTGTGTAATTAGAAAAATGGTATCTAGAGTGTGGAAGTTGATTCTTTGAGCTCTTTGAGGGAATGACTGTATTATACATTTATTTGTCCCCCATTTATGGGTACACATTGCCTGGTATCTAAAAGGCTTGGAAAGTGTGATATTGTGTTATACTATTGTGTTAACTATATATATGGGGGTGCCTCGGTCGCTCAGTTGCTTAAGCATCTACGTTTGGCTCAGGTCATGAACTCAGGGTCCTAGAGTCACCCCCCACATTGGGCTTCCTGATCAGCAGGGAATCTGCTTCTCTCTCTCTCGCTCTTCCTCTGCCCCTCCCCTTGCCAGCTTGTGTGTGTGCTCTCTCTCTCTCAAATAAATAAAATCTTAAAAAAAAAAAAGAAGTATATATTTGCCCTTTGTCCCTAGTTCTTGATACAAAGCCCCTAGATCCCATAGAATTTCCTAGGTGATAGGTGTGGGTTTTGTTTTAATGAGGTGACTCTTGGTGGGCTCCTGGATGAGGTCTGGTCATCGGAAAGACCAAGACATGATTAGAAGCTTGGAACTTTCAGCCCCACTCTCCATCCTCAGGGAAGGAGAGAGGGGTTAGAGATTGAGTTAATAATCAGTCATGCCTACATGATGAAGCCTCTATAAAAATCCCTGACCTAGGTAAGCGTTCAGAGAGCTTCCAGGTTGGTGAACACATTCACGTGTCAGGAAGGCGCACAACCCAGCTCCGTGAGGACAGAAGCTTCTATGGCTAGGACCCTTCCAGCCCTCACCCGATGTACCTCTTCATCTTGTCGTTCATTTGTATCTTTTATATGAACCAGTGAGTATAAATAAAGTATTTTCCTGACTTCTATGAGCTCTTACAGCCAATTTTTGAGTTTAAGGAGGTGGTTGTAGAAATCCCTGATTCATTTAGCCAAGTCAGACAGTATTGTGGGTAACCTGAGGACCCACACTACTTGTGATTGGTGTCTGAAATGGAGGCAGTCTTGTGGGACTGAGCCCTTAACCTTTGGGGTCTGTGCTAACTCCACGTAATTAGCGTCAGGTTTGAATTAAATCATAGGACAGCCAGTTGGTGTCTGTGGAGAATTGGAGAAGTGCTGAGTATGGAAAACCCACGCATTTGGTGTCAGAATTGGTGTGAGTAGAGGTACAATTTTCCTAGAGAAGAGGGAGAAAGAAAGAATTTTTTTTTTCAAAACCTAGTTTTTTAAAAGCGCATTCTTAGTAGTGAGGTTGGACATCTGTGTATGATACCTTAAGAGGTAATCTATAACTGGGATAGTACATGATTTAGGAAATACTCAAGAGGCTTATCACAAAAATCAGTGTTTTCACGAATAGAACAAGCATTTTATCCACTTTTAGAGAATAAGGAAAGTCATTTACCAGACTAACCCAGCACTTAGGTAAATCTCCCTCAACCTATTCTGTGTTCTCCAAGAAAAGTCTTGTAATCTTCATTCATCATCCTAGGTGAGCTGTGTGGGAAAGATGTGTCCTAGGTGAAGAGTATAAGAATTCCAGTTGCTGGGAAAATATATCCTCCCTTGTAAATTAATTTACATGGGTTTATTTATCTATCTCTTGAAGATATAGTAAGGAGGTCAGACTTCCCTGCCCCTTGCAAAGATGACCTATTATAGGCACAGTGACCACAGTAAGTTTCTTGACCTGCAAAACAAGAATGAAAATTTGAGATATGGGAGCCTGGGACCCCCGACTGTGAGGTACTATCTAGGTGTCCCTTTGGCTTCTCACTGTCTGCCAGCTTACCTTCTACAAAGGTTATACCTCAGGCTTGGTGATGTGTTCATAACAGGTATTAATAGTGTTTTATACATAGCTTTCTTGCCATTGCTTAGCAAATTCTCTTCCCCTCAAAACTCAAAGTGCTGTGTACTCATCATTCCCTATCATCCAAGGCTTTGTTCCTAGTTTTGATGCCAAAGTTAGAGACTTTTCTGGAATTCTGATATAACTGGTAAACCAAATTACTATAACTGTTGGTGAACTAGGTACGTCTATTGGTCGGACCACTTTCACTTTCAAGAGACAGAAACCCAATTCAAAGCCAGGGTCAGCCAAACAGTTTACATCACTGGAAATCTTAGGGGTAGTTACAGTTTCAGGCCTGGCTGGATCCAGAGGCTGAAATGCTATGATCAGGGCTCTTGCTCTCTCCCTATCTCCCACATGGGCTTTTGTCATAAAGCCAGTACAGCTGATTTGTTTTGTCCACTTAGTGATGCTAGAAGTACCTTTCCCCAAGTTTACTTGTCTGCCTCATCTCAGGTTAATATGAGCCACAGAGATACTTTGTATGAGATTTGGAAGTGGAGCCGGTGGAGCCATCCTATTGCTTTTCATGCCGGGAAGGTCAGCGCTGGCCAGGAGCTTCTGTCATGGCTTGCTCATCTTGTCCCTGTTCTGCTCCTTCATGTGTGGGCTTGGGCTCACAGCATGGCCAACTTCTACCAGATCCTCCTTCAGCCTCTCTGACTCCTGGGCCAAGCGCGTGGCCAGCTCTATGCTGAAGGAGGCCAGCATCGCTTCCAGCTTAATTCCATCATCTGATGTGTGGGTGGCTTGGGAGGTGGGAAGAGAGGAATGAGGGTACCCGTCCCTCCACGTGAACTCCTGCCCATCCTCAGAGACTTCAGTGTATCCTTGCTTCTCTTGCTTCCCGTCCATTGAAAGAACAACCTCACAGAGTGTTGAACCATTCTTACAACCACAAGAGGCCACATCCCTTTAATAAATCCCCAGTGATATATCTTCTACTGGTTCTGCCTCTCTGAGCAAACCCTGACAGATTTGGCGGAAAAGGTAGCTGTGGGGTGCAGAAAATTCACACTCGACAAGCTCAGCACGGAACGGATCTCTTATGAGAGCTCCAACCAGACAAAAGTTCCAGGGAGGACTCAGGAGAGAGGCAGCCTGACACATGGGTCCTTTCCTGCTCCTCCCATTGCGGTTGGAGCAGCTTGGATGTTGGATGAAGGCTGAGACTCATTCCCACCTGGCAGGTAAGAAAGGCAGTAGGCCTACTCAACACATATAAAAACGATTATTGTTGGAGAAAAAGGAAGCGGGTCCCCAGAAGGAAGAGTGATAGGCAGGCAAAGGCAAATGTCCACAATCCCCTTTTTGCTCTCTTGTTTCGGGTGATGCTGCATTTACTTGAACAAGAGGAGATGAGATATCATCAATTTACAGGAAGTGGGGACTGCTGGCAAGGCACTGAGTTTCGCACTTTTGATGTATATGATCTCCTTAGAATCCCTCCAAGGACTGTCTGAGGAAACCAAAGCTCAGGGAGGTACAGTAACTTGCCAGAGGTCGCTCAGCTGGGGAACCTCCAGTTCAGCTAGAACTTGAACTCAAGACTGTCTGCCTGCACTCTTGGCTTCTTTCCCCTTCTGCCCACACATCCAGAAGTTGTTTAGAGTTTCATAATAAGCATATTCTCCTTCTGTTTGATTTGCCTCACCTTGGTAATTGTACAGAATGATCAAAAACCTTCTTTCTCCCTTGCAGCAGAAGTCAACCATGTTGGCAGTGGGAAGTGGATGGATAGCCACAGTGTAGGTCTCGTTAGTGCTGATAAGACAATCCCTCTTTTAGAAACCTTGAGGGAGTGGGTGGATGGAAGAGCTTCCATTTGAACAATTTGGAAAGGTTGGGACATTTTTAGAGTGCTGGCAAAGAAAGTTGCTGCTCTCTGAGTGTTCCTGTAACATCACTGTATTATCAAATGTCTACCATAGGCAACTTTTTGGGCCCATGGAGAAAACTTTTCATGCTGTTAGCTCTTGAACAGATTTTGAAATGAACTGGAAAAGAACAAAGGTTTCTGTCCTAACACTGTATATATTCCATAGTGTAGAACTGAGTGAGGGTTTAGGGGGGAAGTGGCTAATTGGCAAATTTGTATGTTTGAGGAGGCATGTAGGGTGGCTTCTGCTTCTATGCACCAGTGATGGTTCCAGAAGATTCCATGCCTCCCAAGGGATTGTAAGTTGCATAATGGAGTTGCAGAGTGGGGTTAATAATAACCTGAGTTCTTTTCTGCATAACAAGGAAGGTTAGTTAGTTGAGCACCTGGAAGGTGTTCAGGATTATTTCATACATCAAATAGATGTTGATTATATGTCTTAGCTGGGATTTGCAGCTCTTTAAATGAGAAACAATTGAACTGGAGAGGTCCAGACCAAAGATGCTAGGTTCAGAGGGTTTTCTCTATTCATGCCTCCTCTGCATGCTTAGCTGGAGTGGCCTGGTGAGCCCAGGCTGAAGCTGGCTGTAGCAATTTCAGTAGCAAACTGGATATGATCCTCTCGCGGGTGTCTCTCTGATCCAGAACAAATTCTACACAGTGGGGTCTTTCTCTGCCATGGTCATACCCCTCTCTGTAGGAGCTCTGAGGTATATTGCAAGGACTCTTACCAGGGTTTGGGAACCACTCACATCCTTTCACATTTACTGGAGGGCAAGTTGTGTTCAGAACATGTAGCAATTTGAGTTGAGGCAAAGGTAATCTGTACGACAGGTGGCAAAAACGAGAGGGAGAGCTTGGGACGCCCCATTTTACGGACTACTCTTTAACGCGTGGGTGTAGAACAGAACAGTGGATGGGAAGCAGGGCTCCAGCTCCTGCTCACCCACCCTCTCACTCACTTCATAATGTGACCATCTGGTTTAGGTTGCCCCAGGAGCAGGCTTGGGGCCGGGATCTGAACACAAGGAGTTTATTTGGGGGATGATCCTAGGAAACACTGTCAGGGAGTAGAGAAGTAAGCCAGAGAACGGAAGGCAGCCAATAAAGGGTGTATTGGCGAACAACCATGTGACGAGGCAGAGCTGAATCCCCCAGCGATGAGGGATGCCAGTGGAGAACACCCTTGGAGAGTTCTCCCTCCATCACTCATGGTTGAGGGCTTCCCCCCCAACCCCCCACATATACACTTCTGGTCTGCCACGGGCAAACAGGAGAGCTCTGGCTGCCAGAGAGAACTCTCAAGCAAGAAAATGCAAATGGTGCTCCCAGTGGCATGATCTTCCTCATTGGTCAGGTGTGGGGGTCACGGGTTGGCAATGGCAGTGACTCCTCTTGGCTCTGTTTTGGGGATAGGAAGGAAGTCTCCATCCTGCACACCCACCTCTTACTTGGCTGTCTGTTCAGGCCCTCACTCCCTTTCTGCTGTGGACAGAGGCAGACTTGGCCCACACCCTATTTAGACACTCTGAAAAGTAAGTTCTCTCCAACCTCACTGAGAACAGACAAGTAATTATTCAGTAAGAGCTTAAGTCTGCTGATAACTGTCTCCTTGGCAACCTAAGGCCCAGGGTAACAGAAATGAAATACATTAAAAAATACATACATATATATTTGTGAGAAATATGTAAAGGCTCTTCTTACTTTTTCATAGAAATGCCTTTAAGTATGGCTTTTGCACAGTGATGAAACATAATGGATTTTCCAGCACTGTATCAAGGGGTTCTTATCAAATCAGCCCCTTGTTGCTCTAGATCCATCTCTGGGATGTGTGTTTCTAGGAGACAGGCACAGATGTTTCATTCCACCGAGGTGCCTGCTTCCTTATATAGTAAATGACGCACCACCACATGAGAGCCCCCCAGGAGCACTGCATTGCTGGGGACAAGCATGGACTGTCTTCAGCAGCAGTACTCACCTGCCTTGTGACCTTGGGCCGGTCAACCACCTGCTCTGTGCCTCCATGGCCTCATCCTCGAAAGCCATAAGCTGGACGGGTGCTCTGCCAGGTGCTCTTCTAACCGTGTTGTCTTTCTGCCTTGAGTTCTACCTTTGTCTGGGATTATAAACTCTGGCTTCTGTTTCAAGGACTTGAGCTGTTTCACACTCTCACAAGGGTTTTGGAGGCTTTTGCATCTTTTCGTGTTTACTGGAGGGAAATCATTCTTGCGACCTCCCCTGAAGACATCTCAGTGTGGTAGCTAAGAAATAAAGCCCTTGACCAAACTTCCTTTTGCTGCGGTGCAAAGAGCAAAGTTCCCATCGTGGCTCCTGCACTTTGCAAGCTATGTGATTGGGACAAGTCCATTAACCTTTCCGAAACTCATCTTCCTCATCGGAGAGATGAAATAAATAATTGAGCTAATTTCTTAGAGTTACTGGAAAGAGTGAACGGAGGTAACCTTTGTAACACTTCTCAGAAAATGTTAGCTTCAGAAGAAAGAGAAGGACTGTTGGCATCCCAGGGTCCCACCTTTCCCGCCCATCCGCTGTGTCCATCACCACCTCCCTGCACTGGCTCTTTGGAGTTGGTCTCCTGGGACTCAGGGGGTTTTTCTCTTTATCTCCTCCAGTGATTCTGAAATCTCTACAGTTCAGTTTTGTTGAGAACAGTATTACAGTTTTGTTTATTTGTTTCTCATTACAAATGGAAGACGTTCTCACTGAAGAAGAGAGAAAGTCAAACCAAACAAAACAAACACAAGAAAAAGCGTAAAGGGATAAGGAGGTTGAGGGGACATAATAGCCCAACCTGAAGGCGGCTGTGGTTAACAGACCTATTTTTCTGTTTATCTTTATTTGAGGGGAGGTAAATACATGGTAGATACTTATCCTGTCTCTTACCTTTACCATAGTTTTCTATTTTCCCCTTTAAAAATAACACACAGGACTCCATCATAAATCCCCAGCTCACCCTCTTTTTAAGCTCTCTGTGGAGGTCATGCCATGGGTACTTTTTTTTTTTTTTTTTTTAAGATTTTACTTATTCATTTAAGAGAGAGCAAATGAGTACGAGCAGGGGAGGAGCTGAGAGAGAGGGACAAGCAGACCCTACACTGAGCACAGAGCCCAATGCAGGGCTTGATCCCATGACCCCGAGATCAGACCCGAGCGAAAACCAGGAATCAGACACTCAACCGACTGCACCCAGGCACCCCACCATGAACTCTTCTAATAAGAAATCTTCCCAAAGTTGATCACAACCGTAGGAGCAAGTTCACTGTATTTGCTCCCAGGTAGCCGCTCTTGCTGTGTCGTAAGGCAGGTTTAGTTGGTTCTGGGTAAGTCTTTTGCCCCCATAGTGGATGGTTATCGCTTTTGCTACTTTAGCAGCCCAACAATGATTGCCACTGACCTTTTTTTGGAAGGGCCCATATTGTTCTACCTGGGCCAGAAATGGGCATATGAGTCAAGTCTGGCCCATCATCATATCCCACCCAGCCAGCAATGCTGATTGGTCCATGGAGTAGTGGTAGAAACTAGGAAGGACCAATCAGAGTCCCCCTGGAGATAAACTGTAGATTCTGTGAGATAAAGGGTGACAAGGGTGAGAGGGCTATGTCAGTGGGGAGCTGCATGTCACCTTCCCACAGCATGGAGGAAGCCTTTTGCAATAGCAGCCTGAGAGAATGAAATAAGCAGAGACAGCCCATACGGGAAAGACTTGGGCTTGGGAATAGGGAATACCAGCTCTAATCCTGAGGTCCTGCCTTAAATTTTGAGGACTACTCCCAGACCCTTCCCAGTTACCTAAGTCAATGACTTCCCTTTTTGGCTATGCCAACCAGTTTAAATTACTATGGGCTCCCTCCTCAGATCCATCCCTCAAACTGGCCTCCCTAAATATCCAAGAGACTGACATCTCCCAGGAGCGTTAAACTCAGGTGCCTGTGGGACTTGGCAACAGCTGCCAATTGCTCTTTCTGGGCTTCCGCAGGGGCAGGGGGTGGGGGGATGAGGAGAAAGGAACCTGTGCAAACAAACCCAGGAACTTCAGAATTCCCCTGAATAACCCAAGTGCCCCTGTCAACAGTGTCTCATGGTGACATGACCCTTTAGTCATGGCGAAGGTAAACACCCTAACCAAAGATAAGATGGGCCAGGAAATATGAGCTTGACTTCTCTCATCCACACTTCTAAAGTGTGAGTTTCTCAACTCTTTGCTTTTAGACTGCTATTAACCTTTCTCATCATTGGATGAGAAGAAAATAAAGGGCTATTTTTGGTGGCATGATGCATAAGAAAATTCCCTGTAACTGTTTTCTAATCTTCTCCACTCAAAACAAGGCAGGGTGGCTCTGAAAGGTTACTCAGGGTGTGAGAAACCAGCTTTGCACAAGCTGGGCTGACATCAAGAAATGTCTCACATGTGTGAAAAACTTCTTCTGGGAAGTCATTTTTGTTTTTGTTTCACCAAATGGATTCCTGAAGCACTGGCTCATTGAAACAGAAATCCCCTCAGTAGGACCCGTCTTATGTCGAGGAAGGGTAGGGGACCTCCTCAGAGGTACCCTGCATCAGAATCTCTGCAGGGGTGGAATGAAATTCAGCTTTTCTGCCACACCCACTCACCCAGGGAGGAGGTTCTCTGGGTGATTCTGAAGCACGTTGTCCTGTCTGCCTACCAGCCACATGGTGGGATTTGAAGGCCTTCAGAGGACGTCCTTCTTCCAATTAGACCCCCATTTACCGGCCAAATGCAAGAAGTCCCAAGGTAATTCTAACCTTGCCTCCAAAAACCCAACCTGGAGAGCTCTCTCCAGTGAACTCTTAGTTTCTTTTTAAAATGCAAATGTTTTAGAGCCCAAAAGGTGTACTTTGGTTAGTTGTGAAGTCCTGACATTAAATCCATACTACTGTTGAGTCCCACCCATCATGTTTTTCGTATGTCACTGAGCACTGGTCTTACAGGGTTGTTATGATGAGTCTATCCCCACTTGGCAGAGGAGGAAACTTTTACTCAGTGAGGATAAATGACTTCCTGAAGTCTCAGAGCTTAATTAAAAAAAAAAAACAAAAAAACAACAACTAAAAGAGAAGACAAATCACCCGTTACCCATCCCATGGAATAGTTAACAACTGAGATCTTACCTTTCAGGTTTTGTGACCACCTAAATATATATTTCGTAAATTGTCAATGTATATGTGTCTATGTATGAGACACAAATATATATGTAAGTTTTGTGTTCTATTTTTTAATTAATTGCTGAGAATTTTCCCCTGTCATTAAACAATCTTTAAAACATAAAAAAAAAAGTCTTAGAGCTTGGTGAGTGACCTTGCTCTGATCTGAGTAAGGGAACACCTGACTCCAAAGCCCTTTTCTTTCCAGATTGACAGCTGCTCCCTGCAATGAGAAGCACAGATCGGATAACTTTCACTGTGCGGGAGGGGGTAGAGGGAGGTTCTGAGTAGAGGATGCTACCTGGGGTGGGCAGGCCTGGGAGGGTACCAGAGGGAGGGGGCCAGGAGAACTGGGTGTGTCTTGAGTCACACTGAGTGAGGGGCAGATGGAAAACAGTGAGAGCCAGGCCCCCTGCCTTCGGTACTTGGCCCAGGGCCACAGACAGCACTGTGGATTGGCCGAAGCTACAGGCCTGGCTATTATATCCAGAGCCATAACAGCACTGGTACCAGTGGGTGCCCAGCGATTGCCTGCTGCTGTTGGCAACAGAATAGCAGTGTTTTACCGTTTTATTGCCCTTCCTCCTTTGGCACTCACACTAGACTCCCTTTGTCTTTTCTCTTAATCAAAGAGAGGTCCTGTTCATTATACCCTCTGCCTGAGGCACCCTGATAGTGGAATATTGCTCTCTTGGCTTCCATCGGCAATGACCCAAGAATGGCGTACTTTTGGTTGAGTAGATTGAAAGACCTGTTTCTACATTAGAATGGCCATGCTACCCTCTGTTGGGTTCCCAAAAGGGTCTCTACCAGTCCATCTAGAGGGCTCAGAGTTCTAGGATCCTTACCACTGAGACATCTGCCATTTCTGTTTCTTGCTGCCAGTTGAGCTGTCCAGCTGGCAGGTAGGATGAGTGAGTAAAGACCAGCCTCCTAACTCTGTGAGAGGTGACACTCGTATTCAGTGCTTTCAATGGCAGCAGATAAAAATCATTGGGGGGGAGAGCTTCTAGATAAACAAACACAAAATGCCTAGGCACCCTCCCCCCAAGGATTTTTATTCCCTCATGCTGGTGGCGAGTGCAGGTGACCATAGCGTTTGCAAAGCTCCCCAGGTGATTCTAATGCAGAGCAGAAGTTGAGAATCACCACCCTAATTAATAAAACCTGATCTGCTGCCATTGGCACAAGACCCTGGCACAGGACCAAAAATGTTAGACTCGATGCCTCAAACTCCCAAGTTCGAGTTCAATGGTACTGCTCAGTAGCCAGGCAACCTATCACCTTCCCCAGCACCACTCTGAATGGAGACAGCTGAGTATGGGGGATGGGTGTACACTAAAGCTTATCACCAAAAGTTCCCCCCAAATCATTTTGGGGAACAGGAACACGTCGTAGAGTACAGGTCCATCATATAATGCCTACCAAGTCACTTACAAGAAGTGAGTCAACTAGTCAGAGAGTGTACTCAATGTGTGCATCTCACCTCATGCTATTTGTTAATCAAGGGTTCAAAGTGGAAACAGGTTGGGAGATACACAGGATCCAAATCTCCAGAACACTAATTTCCCTGCCATGCCTATAAACCATCCCACGGCAATATCCTGGAATGAGATAGGTGCCCAGGGTGCTATGTGAGGTGTGGTAGATAGCTGCAGGAATGACCCACGCCTTTTTCTGACCGTTTTGTATTCATGCCCTCCTGTGGACCCATCCCCCCACCAGCTCTGGGCTTGGCACAGTGACTTGCTTTGGCCAAGGGAGCAGCAACTAATTCGACACAAGTAGCCCTTGGACATTAGGTCTTGCTCTCTCTTGTCCTTTGGAACACTGAAACCACCATGCCAAGAAACCCAAGACAATGTACTGAAGGATGGAAGTCCACATGGTGGCTCTCCTCTGTCAGAAAAGAGTCCCTCGGCCACCTGGCCTGCCAGTCACCAGTCTTGTTAGGAAGGCTATCGTAGACCAACCAACCCCAGCCCAGCTGCTTACTAACCTCTGAAATCAACCAAGACTGCCTAGACCAGAAGAACCACCCAACTGACCCACAGAACTGTGAGAAATAATACATGTTATGTCATGTTAAGCTAGTATATTTGAGGATGGTTATCATGCAGCAAAAGCTAACTGATACACTAGGCAAAGGCATAAATTGAGACTGCTCACTTCTTAGTAAGTAAGACCCTTAGCTCCAGCATAGTTTCCTGGTGAACTAGTCCTGGCCAATGAGCTGTGAGTAAACGTGATGTGTGCCAATTCTGGTTCATACCTTTAAAGAAATGTGTAGGTGCTCCTGTGCCCTTTATACTTTCTGTGTCTGGTGACATGGCAACAACTGGGTGACCCTCATGGCTCAGAGATGGAAGCCATGTATTAAAAGACATGCATGTGCTACCAGCCTGTGCTGTCTCTCTCAGGACTGATTGGTGAGAGAGAGGAAAACCTCTGTCTCATTTAAGCTAGTGTGCTTTGGGGTCTTTTTGTTTTAGCATCTTAGACTACCCTAACTAATATACCCTCGTACTAGCTATGAAAGCAACTTGTAAACACTTCTCTGCTTCATATAGCTCGGGGAACAGAGCTAATCATAATTCCTTCACAGTGTTGTTGCCGAGGTGAAATAAGAGTACACTTACAAAGCTCTTAGTACTGCCTCACACAGTGGCCTCTCTGATTGAACGGCAGCTCTCATGACCTCTTCAGCACTAGTTTTCTTTTTCAAATGTTTGTAGAGTGCTCGCTTCAGCAACATATATACTCAAATGTTTGTAGATACTTGGATAAACCAGTTTTTCAGTTCTACCTCTGGACAGTGAATGGAAGATCAATGAGGTGGATGGATGAGATTTTCTTTTACTAATTCTCTTAATTATTGGGTATCCTTTGCCATGCATTGACCCTGCCTAATTCTGGCTCTGGGATATCCGCAGGTCTGGTTATCTATTGCTGTGTAACTCATCACCCCAAAACTTAGTGACTCAAAGTAACAGTTAATGTATTATTATCTCAAGTTTTGTGGGGTTTCCTGGACTCTTGCACTGGCTGTCTCATGCAGTAGTAGTCACATGGTAGCTGGGCCTGGTGTCATCCCTAAGATTCCCTCTCTCACATGTCTGGGGGTGGATTCTGGTCAATTGCTAAGATCTGAGCAGGACCATGGATCATATTACCTGCATGCGGGCTCTCCCTGTGGCTTAGACTTCCTCATAACATGGAGGCTGTGTTCTGAAAGCAAGTGGACCTAAGAACAAGGCAGAATCTCTACCGCCTTTAGTGGCTTAGCATCACAAATCACATGAGCATTACTTTTGTCACAGAGGCCTTCCAGATTCGAACGAGGAAACAGACAGTTTCTCAAGAGGATGTCAAAGAGTTTGTAGACAGTACTTTAAAACTGCCATGTCTACCCAAGAAGCTGATGAAGGAAGGGCACAAAGCACAGAGGAGATAGAGTGACAGAGAATACAAAACAGTCACTAATAGCCTCGATTCTGGAGTCCAGCTTCTGGGTATAGTTTCTAGCTTTCCCAATTTCTGGGTGACCTTGGTCAAGTTATCTCACTTACATGATTTTCAATGAACTATTCTTAAGAATCAAGGTAATAATAGTATCATCCTCATAATGTTGGGTCGTAAGGGTTGAGTACAGCTCACATGCTTGATGTATAGTATGAGTTCAATGAATATTAGTTGCTCTGATGAGATTGTTCTTTTTGGCAACCAGAAATGCATTTTCTAGTGGACTTCTGGCTTATCCCCAATCAACAGAGAAGGAAACCTCCGCTCTTTGGGCTTTGGTTAATGTAGTTCCCCTTTAATGGCTGGTATTCTAGGATTCTAGGAAGTATAGCTATCTACTGTTTTAAGTCATTGATACTATAAAGATAGAAGAAATCACACAGACTTTTGAAATCTCATGCCCCACCCTGCCCCCCCGCAACCATCTTCCTGTTTCCCAAGAGCACATTTTCTCTTTATTCAATTGACCTTTCCTTCTTGCCTCAACTCACTTTTCCCAAATGGTCATAGACTGTGGCATGGAGTGTGATGACAAAACACGCCATGAACCAGAAATACAACTCATTCATAAATGTTTCACCACGGGGAGGGGAGCATGTGGAAGCCTCTTCAAATCATTCTGGAGGCAAACATTCACCCTCCAGCTGCAGTGCAGAGCAACTGAAAGCTGGCTGCCTCTTCCAAGGAAAGCCACAACTTACAACATCTTGTTTTATTAATTTTTAATTAGACCACCAACCCATGAATGTGTTCACCCCGTAAATAAAACTGAAACTGTACAAATAAAGCTAATATCTCTTTGACCACTCCTTATAACAAACACCCAGACCCATACCACCCCTGAGGTAAGCACCATCATTTTTGTCTGTATTTTTTCTATGCCTTTATTTACATATACCTAGGATCATTTAAAATAATGTAGATTCATGTATGTGAGAATATTAGTTATTTATTGCTATGTAATAAATATTGCTATACCCAAAACTTAGTAGTATTAAGACAGCAAACATTATCTCCCAGGTTCTAGGTCAAGAATAAGGGGAGGAGCTCAGGTAATTACCTGCGGCCTAGGGTCCCCTATCCAGTGACAGTTAAGCCGTGTTCATCTGAAGGCTGGACTTGGGGGTAGGACCTACATCTAAGCCCAGCAACATCATTGTTGGCAGGCTCCATTCCCTTATCATCAGCCTCTGTCCCCCACCACACACACAGATCTGCTTCCCCGGGTCCAGAAATCTGAGAGAGAATGAGAGAGAGCACCCCAGATAGAAACTATAGTCTTTCGTAACCTAATCTCAAAATGGCGTCCTGTCATGTCTCCCATATTCTATTAAGCAAGACCTATAGTATTTATGGGGTCACAGGCAAGAGTTCAAATGGAAACCTATTTACCATATGTGCAAATATTTAAAAGTTGTAAATCAAGCAAATAATCTGTTAAACAAGGTTCTGTCTTCTTATCTTGAAATTGACTTTCCTCATGACAATAAGACTTTTCAGACTGCTTAGAATTCTGCACCCAGACGTGGCAGGACACGCAGAGCGGGCCCAGGCCCACAGCCCTCTCCCCTTCTCTTCCCATCCAAAGCACCACAAACAGGTCCCCTTTGTGGCTAGAGGGACACACGGCGACCAGCATGATCCAGAGGAGGAGGCCTACCTCAGCTCTGGGTGTGGACTCCAGGGTCCAGGGTGCCTCGAGTAGGATCCCCAGAGCTTGCTGGCTCCTTGTGGGCGCCGCTCCTGGCTCTGCAGAATCCTGACTCCGTGGCCAGGAACACAGCCCGGGGAGGCCAGGGCGGGGTGCTCTCAAGCAGTGCTCCCCAATACAGTCCTGGAACCCGTGCCAGTCCAAAACCCTTCTGTTTCCCCTCCACAAGGAGGTGTGAGAGCAATTGAGAGTAAACACTGAGATACTGGTATAGCAATTTGACTTGCTGTAACATCCAAGTGTTTGTGGGCACTGGAATTTGAGTTTCATAGAATTGTCACATATCACAGATAGTCTTCTTTTTAAAAAATGTTGTTCCTGAACCATTTTAAAATGTCAAAGCCATTCTTAGCTTGCAGGCAAGAGAAAAACAGGGACCGATAGATTTGACCCAGAGGCCATGGTCGGCCTAACTCTGGTCTAGAAGACAGTGTGGAGGGGGTTACTAGAACCATGTCCTTGAAGGTGAGAGGACACGGAGCCCAGTGTAGGTGTGAGAGGACCGGCTTTGTACCGGAGTGCAGACTGTTCATCTGTGATAGCAGCAAAAAAGAATGGAAACAATTAGGAATTTGGTCACTGAAATATTTTGGTTTAAATCCCCTTTTGAACCTTTAAAGCTATTTGCTTTTGGAAAAGCACATATATTCTCCAAGCTGAAATGATTTCCATAAAATAGGTGCATATTCACCTTAGAGACCATGAGACAGAAAATATATACTCTGTATGTTCATTCTTCTTCTCTTGCTCAGCTTCAGTGATTAAATGATCAAATTAAATGATGAAATATTTATTATTGCCTGTCAGTTTTTGAAAGAGAAATGCATCTTTTGTCACTATGGACTTTACTCTTTTTTTTTGGACCTTATTCTCCTCCTGCTCCCACAATAAATCTGAAGACTGTCTTCCTGGGGAAAAGAAAGCGTGAATATATTCTCCAAACCATTTCAGGCAATTCTCCGATGCGATGCTCCAACAGCCAAAGTTGGCCTCAAACCCCTAGTTAAGGAATCCTGATTTACAAGCTGACCAAGGTTCTGAGAGTTGTGTTTTTCTTTCGACAATGCCCTTGAGTTTTTTGGAGTTAAGAACTACATGCACGCAAAATGATTATTATAATTACCCACACTGTTATGCTGATTCCAAACAGCCTACCATGGAGTTCTATTCAGACTAGAGAAAAGGGCGGAGAAGCTTCTAGGAAGAAGGGAGAGGGTGGGTGTCACTAAACTCCATGCCTTTGAGAGCCATTCTCCTGGGGATCCACCCCATTCCTAGTCCTCTCTGTGACCCTGCTAATCTTTCCTCCCTTGAAAAGGAGAAGTGGATAATGCTTTGTGGAAATACATCAGTTCTTTGATTATATACACTTTGGGAGTTACACCATGAATAGAAGCTTTCCCTGGTAATAGATTTTATCCTTTCTACCATCAAGAAGGCTTGGTTTTCATTTGCCCAGCAATACCAGTATCTCATGTCCCAAATGTAATTCTCTTAAATCTACTGCACAGAATTTATGAAATGTACAGAATGAATATCAAGACCTAAGTCAGAAGAGAAAATGTAAGAGGTGTTGCCTCAAACAGACATGGAAAGTGAAGGAAAAGTCATACTCTAAAAACTTCTTGTTTTCTTTCACGTATTTACAAGAGCAGGCAAGACGCTTTGTCAATTCTAATCCTTTCATAAAATGTAAGTTGGAATATTTCTTAATGGAATGTCACCACAGGAGGCCAGCTAAGGTCTTGGCTGGAAGACTTTCCTGGAATATTTTGTTTCCCTTGGAATTTACAGTACTGTCTGGTTGAATCTAATTTGACATTCTAACAATTGGAGCATTGTATTAGGCACAGTGAAGCAGAAAATTTACCCTATCATTCTCCCCATTCATCCTTCCTTTGCCCTTGTGAAAATTGCCCGCTGTTTTATCCCACTGAATCGAGGTGTTGGGGAGAAGACAAATGTCACATCTAATTTAGTCAACAGTTCCATAAATGGTAGGTTTTTAATACCTAGAATAAATCTTTCATTTATTCAACAAATAGTTTTATTTAGTGGTAACTCTAGGGTTTAAAATATGCATTGTTGACTCACTACAGTCTACCTTCAAATAACATTACACTACTTCACATACAGTGTAAGAAACCTTCAATAATATTTATTCAAAAATATTTAAAACCTGTTTCCCCCTCCTATCCTTTGTGCTATTGTTGTCAGATACTTTGTTTACACACGTTTAACATCCCTGATATGTTGCTGTTATTTTTACTTTAAATGGTCAATTACTTTAAATGTAAAGAAGTTAGAAATTATTTAGAAGCTAGAAATTTATTTAATGGTACTGGTCATTTCATGTGTTCTTCATTTCTTTGTGTAGATTTCAATATTCATTTGTTACCAACTTACTTCTCCTAAGAACTTTCATTTTTGTGAGGTTCTGCTGGTGATGGATTTGGTTAGTTTTTGTTAGTCTGACATTGGTTTATTTCTCCAGTTCTGAAGGATATTTTCGGTAGACATAGAACTCTAGGTAGAGAGGATTTTTTCTTTCAGTACTTAAAAATACCATCCCACTGTTTTTTGGCTCACGTTTCTTATTGTTTTGTTTTGTTTTTTTTTCCTTTTTTAATGAGAAGCCAGCCACAATTTCTGTGATTCTTCTGTATATAATGTGTCCTTTTGCTTTGACTGCTTTTAAAATTTTATTCTCATCATTGGTTTCCAGCAAATTTCTTATGACATGTCATAGTGTAGATTTATTTTCATTCATCTCACCTCAGGTTTGTTGAGCTTCCTGGATTTCTGGGTTTATATTTTCACCTAGTTTGTAAAGATTTTGACAACATTTCATAAAAATATTTTTTTCTGCCCATCTCTCATTCTCTTCTCCTTCAAGAACTTGAAGATATATGTTAGGCTTGATGTTACCCCATAGGCCATTAAAGCTCTGTTCAGTTACCTTTTCTTCAGCTTTTTTTTTCTCTGTATGCTTTAATTTGATTAGTTTGAGTCCCTGATATTTTTCTTCTGTAGTATCTCATCTACTATTAATGCCATTTGGTGAATTTTTCATGGTGAATACTGTGTTTTTTAGTTTTTAGATTTCAGTTTCGTTCGTTTTTGTAGTTTCCATTTCTCTTCTGAGATTCACAATCTATACTCATAAAGTTTATATTTTCCTTTAATATCCTTGACTACATTTATAACAGTAGCTTCAAAAGCCTTGTACCCCAATTCTATCACCTCTGTATATTTAGTCTCTTTAGCTGATTTTTCTTCCTCCACATTTTCCTGTTTCTTCATGTATCTAATCATATGCTATTATGTCCTAGGCATTGTGGATGATGCATTGTTGAACGTCTGGATTTTGTTGTCTTCCTTTAAATAATGTTGGGTTTGGGGGTGCCTGGGTGGCTCAGTGGGTTAAAGCTACTGCCTTCGGCTCAGGTCATGATCTCAGGGTCCTGGGATGGAGCCCTGGATCGGGCTCTCCACTCAGTGGGGAGCCTGCTTCCCCCTCTCACTCTGTCCGCCTCTCTGCCTACTTGTGATCTCTCTCTGTCAAATAAATAAATAAAATCTTTAAATAAATAAATAAGTAAAGTTGGGTTTTGTCTGGAAGGCAGTTAACTTCCTTATAGATCAGCTTGATCTATGTTTTTAAAGTCTTTGTTAGGTTAGGTCTAGTATATTCTCAACTCCAGGATGATAGTAATCCTTCCCCTAATGCACAATCTTTCTTATGTCAACTGAGTGCCCAGAATTATCAAAGTGGCCTCTCCAATTACACGTGCAACAATATCTCTCAATTTTGTTTAAGCTCCAGAATCTCGATTAAGCTCATAGCACCATCATATTTATTCTTTGTCTACCTTTGTGGATTCTGGTCCTATGCACATGCCCCTTGGTATTCAGTCAAAGATTCTGGGAGATTCTCATACAGCTATCTAAAGCTCCTCTGTATGACTTCCCTTCTTTAGAACTCTGCCCTGTAAGTTACAGCCATGCTATCAGCCCTAACTCCAGTCTTATCACATCTGCTCAGTGAAATTGCCATTCTCTGCTTCAGTTTTTCCTCCCTGTGCCATGATCTGGAAAGAGCTTCAAAATAAAAACGACAAAGCAAAACAAAATCCCAGGGCAATCAAAGGATTCAACTCATGCATTTGAAGGCCAAGTTATAATGTAAGCAAGTCTCCGACCATCCTTTGTCACACACATTAGACACATTATTTAAACATATTTATTAATAAGCAGGCATAAAATGGTTTGTACAAAATGTTTTTGCAAGCTGCATGAGTAGTAGATCTCTGCTCTTAAACCCCAGCTATCGTGGAAGGTTCACATGAGGCAAGTAGAATGCTAATCTGGATACAGCATCAGGAAATCAAATCTCTAGGATCATCCTAAGAGTACATGTCCAGGCTTCATTAGACTTTACATTCTTTCCATGTAAGGATGGACAACTGTCTCTACAAGGCTCTGGCTAAGCCATGTATCTTGAATACCACTGACTTACCAATGAGAACCCATTTATAGCATCTACTGTGTTCATTTAAAACCTGTTATTTTGCCAGTAAAAACACATTTCTGATGTTTATTTTGTTAATGATCAAAGACTCTTCACTTACGGATTGTCAGTGCTTCTGGAATTGGGCCTTTATGATTCAAAGCAAGTGCCTCTGATATATACACTTCTCACTGGGGCAGCCATCTTCACCTGTGTAGCTTAAGCTAATACATGCAAGCTAACACTGTCTGTGCTGAAGTCTTTAAACTTCCTGTAATCTTGTCCATAACAGAGGTGGCATCAGAAAAATCTAAAATCCGTGCCCTTCTAGGATCATAAACTCAGGACCAAAAGAGAACGGAAGAATCTGTGAAACCTCCTCTCACAAGATAATCTGGCATTCAGGGCTTTTTCTCCCTTTGGAATCTGATTTTTGATGTTAGACCAGAATTACTTCAGTCTTTCTCTATCTGTCCTGAGTTGATGAGCAAAAAGGTCTCAGGGCTACATGCTAGGTGAGTGGGGAAAGGCTTCCACATCCTGTGGGTCAGAGCAGGTAACAATGGCCAGCTCCATTTGAAGCAGTGTAGAAGTGGATTGGGTAGGAAAAGCTTCAAAGACTTCATGACCATATTTTCGCTACCACAAAATAAGTGCCTTGAAGACAAAGACCAGGGTTCTATAGAAATGTCAGAGGGATCAGTGGAATCCCATTGACTGAAGGCTTAGCTCTACCCCCAGAAAGTGAGGTAGCTCAAGATGTATGTCAAGGATGAGGAGATGTTAACCAAAAGGAAGGTAGTGTTTAGACAGCAGGACCATCATGTGCAAAGGTTTGTGGCAAGCCATACATTTGACAAACCTGAAAAATGCAAGGAAGCCTTCATTTCCCCAATACACCAGTCTGGAAAGCTCATGAGGCTGTGACAGGGTACTTCTTTGTCAGTAAGTGTGGTGATGTGTACACTGAACTGCACCTTCAGGCCACAGGGGTCCCTCCCAGCTCAGTAACTCCGTAGTTGCATCCTCTAATGGGAAAACGGTAGAATAAAAGGGCCATGGAATGATCTAGTGCCACATTTCCCATAAGGTTTTCTGAGCATTGTCATTGAAATGGTCCCATGGTTTGAAATGTTTGGGAAACACCGGTTCACTGAGTTTATTGTTGAAGTTCTCAGAGACATGAATAAGCTAACATGTATTTGGACCAATGGTGGGCTGGTAAATGCTGCACAAGAAGCTGTCTAAGAAAAAATGTAGCCCTGATTTTGAGCATTTGCCAATGTCTGGAGTATAAATGCTCCCACCAGGACTAAGATGAAGCTACCAGTGTGACATCACTGAATACACAGTTGGCTCAGAGAAGCCCTGGACACTTCACCACCAGCTCCATCGCACTCCTGGTGGGACTCTTAGAGATGGAGGGAATGAAGCTTTGCCCAAAACTTCATGGCCATGGTACCCCTCCTACGGGACATTTAATGGGATGAATTCTTCATAGAGACACTTTAGGAAATCTTTGTTTGGTCATCTTATAAATGGGGAAACTGAGAAGCTAAGTATCTTACCCAAGAACTCAGAGCCAAACACAAATTAAGCTCTTCTGAGCTTCAGTTCTGTAGCATAAATGTTAACATTCCTCCCTAGTTCAAGTGTCCGTGATTCACAGCTGCCATTTCCTTGCCACGAACCACATCAGGGACTCTGCTAAATGCTTCTAACTCACTGTGAGACGTGTGACATTTTGGTCCCCGTTTTGCAGGTGAGAAGACTCAAGTACAGAGATGTGAGATGACTCCACAAAATGAAGCTAAGGCATGGTTTGTGAGACCCCCTGCTCTCCATAGGAGAAAATGGTGCCATATTGTCCCCTACGATGGCCAGATATGGTAGTGCAAGAATAAGGCTTCTCTTCCTTTCTCAGCAAGAGATGTGTCAGCCTGTGTTTGCCTCCCTTCTTGCTCTGATTCTTAAGCCAAAACGTCTCCACCAGTCAGCTTTGGCCAGCATACATACCAGCAACCCAATCACCCTACCAGCATTTACTAATGGGTGATTTTATGGACTGAATGTTTGTATGTTGAAACCCTAATCCTCAGTGTGATGGTGTTTGGAGATGAGTCTTTGGGAAGTAATTAGGTAGAGATGAGATCATGGGGTGGGGCCCTCATGATAGGATTAGTGCCCTTATAAGAAAAGTCATCAGAGAGCTCACCACTCTCTCTGTGCACACAGAAAGAGGAGGTCAGGTGATCATGTGGTGAAATGGTAGTTGACTATAAGTTAAGAGAAGAGGCGTCAGAATGAAGCTACCTTATCAGCACCTTGCTCTCGGATTTCCCAATCTTCTGAAGTGTGAGAAATAGATTTCTGTTGCTTACATCACCCTGTCTGTGGTATTCTGTTTTAGCGGCCCAAGCCGACTTAGCGTCAGCTTGTGAAATGTTGAGTTTGAGGGCTGGAGCAGGCAGTGGGGAGAAAATAAGTTCAATGGTCATATCACTCGTGACCATACTTCTAGAAGTCCTTGTGGTAGTGGTAGTCATAATAGCTTTCTATGTAAACTCTTTAACATCTCTGATGCCATTTGATCCTCAAAGGACTTGTGAACATTTCCTGTTTCGGAGAGGTCTGATTTTGTCCAGGTCACATAGCTCCAAGGTCAGCAGCACTGAATCATCTTCTGCCCCTTGTCCTTCCCAGTATATTAAACTGATTTATGCCTAATTAATAGAGTATTGCTAAGCTGTTAGTTCTCCCGGAATCCAAATGTGGATGGCATTGAGGGGCCTTTAAGATTTCAAGACATAAAAAAATGTGGTGTGCATAATTTCAAAAGCGAGTTTAAACAGAAGGAATAACATTCGCTAACGTGTCACAGTTGCAAGAACTCAGTATGATGGCCAACCTGGTCATTAACACAGTGACCCTTACATAGTGCTTCCTAGATGTTGGGCACAGGGCAGGGGTTTGACATGTATTAACTCCTCTAACTCTCCCAACGATAATCCTACAACATAGCTATGAAGGTGATGATGCCATTTTGCATATTAGCAAATGAAAGTAGAGAACGAAAAAGCTTAGCTCTGACTCAAGGTGCCTGTAACTGTGGATGACTGGGGACGGGTGTGTGTGTGCGTGTACAGGTGGAGGTGAGAAGGGGGTGATTCCCATTTACAGTGCGTCGTGTTCTGCTCCCTGGTTCCCCTCAGCATCAGAGCCATCGCGCCTCTCAGCTGTGCATTTACACCAGCAGCCCAATTTCTTCTGGAAACCCCCTCCATTCCTTATTCTTTGAACTTAAGGCATTGAGAAATTCTGTTAAAATGCAAATCTTACCCTGGAGGGGAAACACACAGAGCCACTATTTTCCATTTAAACTTTTTCTGTGAATTCATTTTCTTGATTGGTTTTTGATTCATTGAGAGAGCCCACCCAGAGTGCTGAAGCAAGGGATCTTTATTTCTGTGGTTGTTCTGGGGGAATGGGAAGGTCAACATAGAAGACTGTCTGGAGAAAGCGTTAATACAACTGACAGAGTTCATTGAGTGTCTCCACCGTGCTGGGCACTGGACCCTTCTCTCGAACGTTCACAGCAGCTTTTCCCTATAGGGTCAATATCATTCACCCGTGTTATAGATGAGGAAACTGAGGCTGGGGGGGAGGTCAAGTGATCACTTAAGAAATCAACTGGTAAATGCTGAGGAGGGCTAGCCCAGCTGTGGCATTGTAACTCTGAGGGCTCTGGCCAGCTGGAAAACCCCAGAAAAGTACTGAACGTTCAGGGTGCATCTGAGTGCGAAGCAAGAGCAGAAGAGACCTGTTATTGTGATGGGGGGATGTTCAAAGAAGGATAAACAATGAGGGACAGGAAGGAAAGAAACTCTGGCCACCTTTTCCCTCCTGCTCCACGTCCACAGTCCATTCTGCAGTGGCCTCGGGGGAGTGGCGGGCATCCACCCCATTCTGGTAGGTTCTGCAGCTGCCTTGGAGACCCTACCTCTGTGGAACCCCCAGGGCTCACCAGGGGTCAGTCCCTGCCAGGAAAGCCAGTTTGTGAGTCTGCTCCCACAGTTTTCCTGGTCTAGGCCTATTTCTGTTTCCTTTGTCATTATGTCACCTTCCCCACAAAAGTGCTTGAGCCTGTGCACAGGTGTAAGGCCTGCAGCCTATGCAGGGAGGGGGCGATTTCTCAGAAGGCCAGCAGGCTTGGGTCCTGGCTCCCCACCCTCTCAGGAGACCACTGCTCCAGCCTCCTCCCCTGGGGTGGAGCCTGGGAGCCCTCTTTTGATCACCTTCCTTCTCAAAGTGAAGGATTGAGGTTCTGCCCCTTCCAGCTCAGCAACACTGAGCAGATGGCTCAGCGCCCTTGATTTCCACATGTGTAAAATGGGCATGTTGGTCATTCTTGCCTGAGTGGGGCAGCTGTAAGGATTAAATGTGTGAATCTACAGAATGCTTAGCCCGGGCCTGGCACGTGATAAATGCCCATCAAGGTCCTCTGCTTCTCCTGCTCGCGTCATCTTCTGTAACGGCTGAGTTATACCAGGCACAGTAATCTTGGGCTACGCTCCCTATTTTAACATATTTTTGCTTTTCTTCATACACAGGGTGCACGCGCACACACGCGCGCACCCACCCCACTTTGTGGCTCTGGGTGTAGCCGCACAGGCAGAGCCAGCAGATGGAAACTCCATTCAGCGGTGGGCTGTGCCCAACTCACTGGACGGCCTTGGGCGAGCTACCCCCACCCCCACCGGCTCTGCCGACCGGGGCAGCCTTGCCGAGTAGGAAACTGTGGTGAGCTGGAGGGCCTCACAAGCTGGAGGGCTCAGGCAAATCCAGGTGACAGGTTCTGGCGGTGCCACTGGACTTTGAAAGCGTAGTAGTGTCACATTGAAGTACAGATCTGTGGCCTCTCCCAGCATGTGCCATGACTGTAACCACCCCTCCACCACCACTTGGAGTCAGGGAGAGCTTTGGAAGGTGTTCATTCCTGCCTGGCCCCAGGAGGCACTGGATTTTGCAAATCTTTGAACCTACAAATTCTCAGGTCTCTTCCGGCTGGAGAATTCTGCCATGGAGAGCTCAGGTTTGTCTTGCAGCACCGAGAAGGATCCCTGCCGCAGAGGGTTAAGTGGCTGCTTTCGAAAGGACAAAGCAAGAGATAACGATAAGATAAGGAGCTCTGTTCTCACCAGACACTCCTCAGAAAGAACAGGCTTTTGTTGTGATCCAGAGGATAAGAGCCTGAGCCTCGCATTCATCAGGCCTTCCCTCCTCCCCTTAGCCCCGGCTCAGGGCCACGGGGATGTGTCTGCAGCTGCTGCCACCTGCTGGAGCCCAGAGTCTCTGCAGCCCACCTGCACTGTTCCACTGACATTTCCCCCAAGACCAGAATTCTAGCTCTCCTCCCCACAGATGCCCTGGACGTCACCTTGGCAATTGCTGGTATTTTTTGAACACTTACCATGGGTCAAACACTATACTTAGAACTTCCTTGGGTTGTCTCATTTAATCCATTCACTGTGGTAGAAGCCCACCCAGGCAGGAATTTTGTCTCTTTTTCCTGGCAATATCCCAATTGCCTAGAACAGAGTGTGGACGGGAGGAAGAACTCGCTAACTACGGATTGCATGAGAACAGCTATAAAGGTAAATTGTGTTATTACCTTGGTTTTATGGAAGAGGAAGTTGTCGCTTGGTGACACAAAGGCCCAAGGCATTGTGGGTCAAGTGCAAGGAAAACCAGAAGGATTCTTGCCATCCACAGTCTTTTACCTGGGGTGATTTCGAAGGTGGCAAAGCCAGGCAGCACTAGGACTGAGTATCTCAGGCAGCCAGGGTCTGCTGGAGCTCAGAAAAGTCAGGATATCCAGTCCTCAAGGAAACAAGCCAAATCAAAATGTTATAGTGCGGTCCAGTAGCCTTGAGGAGCACCTAGGGCTCTGGCCAGGGCAACAGGGCCCCAAAAGATGTTTTGTGCTTTTTTTTTTTTTTAAAGCAATTTTAGGTTTATGGAATAAGATACAGAGTTCCCATCTATCTTCTCACACCCAAACCCCCTCCACCCAGTTATAATTAACACCCCCCATTATTAACATTTTGCACTAGTGTGGTATACTTGTTATAGTTGAGGGGCCTATACTGATAGAATTATTACTAGCTGAAGTCCATAGTTTATATTGTGTTCCCTCTTGGTGTCTTACATTCTGAGGGCTCCAGTAATGGAGCCCTGTAATGGCATGTTTCCGTGTGTGCAGTATCATCCAAAAAAGTTTCACTGCCCTGAATATCCTCAGTGCTCCCCCCTTCCCCTACCTCCATCTGACTCCTGAACCCTTAACAACCCTAACAACCACTAATTATTTTACTGTCTCCATAAATTTTGCCTTCTCCAGAGTGTTGTAGTCAGCAGCTTACAGTATGTAGCTTTTTTCAAAATGACTTTTTTCACCTAGGATTATGCATTTAAGATTCTCTGTGTCTTTTCAAGACGTGATAGCTCTAGTTATTGTTGCATAATATTCCCTTGAATGGATGTACCACAGTTTGTCTATCCATTCATAGACTGATGGACATTTTTGGTGCTTCCAAGTTTAGGCAATTATGACTAAAGCTGGTGTAAACATCAGTGTGCATGTTTTATGTGAACATAAGTTTTCAACAAATGGGTAAATACCAAGGAGCACAATTGCTGACTCAAACGGCAAGTTTTGTAGGAAATTGCCAAACTGTCTTTCAGGGTGGCTTGTCCCTGTTTTGTACTTCTGAGCATTGCTCTTAGTGACAGGCATGCTGGCCTGCACTTTCCCGTCTCTGGGCTGGCAAGACTGAGAGAAGACAGGCCTATGTGTCCTCCCTTCCTGTCTGTATCCACCTCCCTTGCTGAGTCAAACCCACTTCCTGTGCTAAAAGGTGAAGAAAACAGAGGATCTTCTTTTTCATCCTACAAAGAGGGACACATTTCAGACAAGGTGTGAAACTGTAGCAAGTCTGGTCACTTGAAATCCCCAAACCATGCCCTTGGGCTGGGAAAGGGAGAATGGGCCTACCTACCTCTCTGGAAGGTCAGCCCCCTTTTGGTTCAAAATTCTTGGCTTGAGCATGGCCATGTGAGCTGGGGAAAACACTTGCTGTTTTGATGTGTAGAGCTTTTGGGGCCTATGTTCATGAAACCCTCATGAAACTGGGGCTCCTGGAATCAGAACACCCAGCTTCTGCTCACTTCCCACTCTTTCTAAAATGTTGGCAAATGAGATAGCAGTTAAATTCACATCATTCCAAAACTTGAGGTAATTGGAATGGTCTGGAAATAATGGAACTATATGCAAGCTAGGCGTTTTATTTTACTTTTCCTCAGTCTTTTTTAAAAAAAAAGTCATGAAAAATTAGGTATGACCCTTCAAAGTTACTTTAAAAACAAAATTTTAAGGTTAGGCTAACATCAAACTGCAACCATAGGAAAGAGAGGGAGCCTTTTTTAGTCACGTTTTTGACATTATTCCCCAGAATTCACAGTTCGTGTTCAGTTACTTCTGTGCCATTGGCTCTCCTTTCCCTGCCCAAATGAAACCAAGAAACAACAACAGCAAAACTCTTAAGGTTCTACCAAAAACCTGGAGCGAGTCATGTAATCATGGATTCACTTTTTAAGGCTCATGTTCTTTGGTGACTGCCTAGGAAAACTCAAAGAATCTCATTTGAACTGCCTCAGTCTTTAAAGAGGAAAAAAAAAAGCTTTAGTTCTACTGGTAGAAGGAGGGTTTATTTGTGTGTCTCAATTTACAAACCCAAGTACTGGAAATGTAAACTCTCTGAAGGAAAATTTTGTCCTAATTACTTAACTGAATCCAGAAGCATCTGCTTTGATTTATGGCAAGTCCAGTTGGGTCTTAATCTGGAATTTTAAAGCATGCTGAGGTAACTTCACAACTAGTACCTTTTCTGCTCCAGCCAAGTATCTCTCAAAGGGTAGGGATAGGGTGAGGTCCAGAATAAACAATGTTAACAAATTCCCCCAGATGATTCTTATAAAGACTGAAGCTTGAGAATCATTCACTGCTCAAGGCAATACTTACTCTTCTTTTTAATTTTTTTTTTTCATTTTCAGCTTTACCTACAAAATAACTGGAGAAGTTTCTTCTTCCTGATGGGTTTGATTATCTCACTGGAAATATTTCCACTTTTCTTCTTAAAATTTTACTTTCTAAACTAATTTACAGTAAAATTGACTTTTTGTGTGAATTTGAACACATGGATCAATTCACGTAACTACCACACCACCATCAGGACACAAAACAGTTCCCTCCCCCCAGAGAACTCCCTCATGTTATCCTTTTGTAGGCATATCCTTCCCCCAAACCCAGTCCCTGGCTACCATTGATCTGTTATCCATCACCAAAGTTTGGTTTTTTCCAGAAAGTTATATAAATGGAATCATACAGTATATAATCTTTTGAGACTGGCTTCTTTCACTTGGCATAATGTCTTTGAGATTCATCCAAGTTGTTGCTTGTATCCATAGTCCATTTCTTTTTATTGCTGAGCAGAATTCCATTGTATGAATGTAACCCAGTGTGTTTGTTTGTTTCCCCATTGGAGAGCATTTGGCTGTTTCCAGTTTTGGGCAATCATGAGTAGAACTTCTATAAATATTTGTGTATAGGTTTTTGTGTAAAGATAAGTTTTCATATATCTAGGCTAATACCTAGGAGAATCAAGGACTCAACTAGTAGGCTTATCTTTTACTTTATGAAAAACTACCATGCTATTTGCTAGAAGGGTTGTACCATATTATATTCCTCCACCAGCAAGTGTGAGAGTTCTAATTGCTTTCTATCCTCACCAATTCCAGAGGTTGTCAGTCATTTTTTTTTTTTTTTAAGTTCAACCTTTCTAATAGGTGTGTAGTGGTACCTCATCATGGTTTTAATTTGCATCTTCCTAATGGCTAAGAATGGTGAATATTATGTGCTTTTTTGCCATACATACTTTTTCTGCTCAAGTCTTTTGTTCATTTAAAATACTGGGTTATTTGTTCTCTTATGGTTGGGTTTGTGAGTGCTTAATATATTCTGGATACAAGTCTTTGGTTGAATATGTGGTATGCAAATATTTTCTCCTCTGTAGCTTATCTTTTCATGATTTTAACAGTGTCTTTTCTGAAACAAATGATTAATTCTGATGAAGCCCAATTTATCAGTTCTTTTTCTGTGATGCATCCTGAAGATTTTTTCCCTATGTTTTCTTCTAAAAGTTCTATAATTTTATAATTACATTTAAATATGTGATTTCATTTGAGTTGATTTTGATGTAAGATATGAGATTTATATTGGGGTTCATTTTCTTGCATATGAAGCCCAAATGTTTCAACACCATTTACTAAAAAGAATTTTTTTTCTGTTGAATTGCCTCTGCACTTTTAGCAAAACCTCAGTTGGTAAATTGAGTGCAGGGAAATTTTCTAGAGTAATGGAAATGAAAATATTTTTCATTGGGTGTGTATTATGTGAGTATATGCTTTTGTCAGAATCTTCAGTTTGCACACTTCAGGTCTATGCATTTTACTGAATAGCAATTACACTTCAATTAAAATGGCATCTGTTGGCTATAGCATCAGGTCTATTTCCAGAGTCTCTTCTGTTCCATTGATCTACATCTTTTTGCCAATAACATTCTATCTTGATCCCAATTACTGGAGCTTTATAGAAGTCTGAAAATTGAAAAGTGTGTTTCCTCCAACTCTGTTCTTCATTTTTTAAATCAGCTTGGCTATTTTTGTTTCTTTGCATTTCCATATCCATTTAGAATCAACTTGTATCTGCCTACAAAAAAATCCTGTTGAGATTTTGATTGGGATTGTGTTAAATCTGGGAGAATTTGGGGGAAATTGACATCTTTCTAGTGTTATCTTCCAGTCTATGAACATGGTATGTCTTTGCATTTCTTGATAATGTCTTGGATTTCTTTCATCAATGTTTTGTAGTTTTCAGCACACAGATCCTCTTTGCATGTTTTATTGGATTTATATCTATTTCTACTTTTCGAGATATTTTAAATAACATTTAAAAATATTTGATTTCCAATTCCTTTTCAAACTATTATATGGAAATAGAATCTTTTTTTTAGCTTTTATCATACAACATTGCTAAACTCACTTAGTTCTAAGATGTGTATGTATGTATGTATCCCTTGAAATTTTTCATGTAGAGAATCATTTTATCTGTGGGTGAGGCAGTTTATTTCTTCTTTTCCAAATATTTGTTTGTTTATTTATTTATTTATTTACTTACTTATTTATTTAGATTACATTGGCTAGAAATTCCACTATGGTTTCAAATAGGAATGAAGGTAGAGGAAGTTTGTCTTGTTCACATTCTTAGGAGGAAAGTATTCAATCTTTCATCATTAAGTACAATATTCCCTGTAGATTTTTCAATGATATCCCTTATTCGGTTGACACAGTCCCTTCTTTTCATAGTTTGCTGAGAGTTTTTAATCATGAATGGATCTTGAATATTGTGAAATGCTTTTACTATATTAATGGATATGATCCTGCACTTTTTCTTTTTTTAAGTTTTAATAATACATTGACTGATTTTCAAATATTGAACTGAATTGGCATAACTCAAGATAAAGTCCATTATAGTCTGAAGGCATACTTTAGATTATATATGTTGTTTTTAATGACCATATATCTATGTATAGTATTTTTAGTGATTGCTATAGAGTTTGCAACATACATAATCTTTCACTTTTAAATATTTTAGTGTTTCAAGTTGAATATAGAAACCTTACCAGTAGATAAGTTTTTTGCTATAGTTATTTTACATACATCTTCCATCAGACAATGTTACAATTTTTGCTTTCAACCATCAATCATACTTTAAGAAACTCATGGGAGAAAAATAGTCTGTTGTATTTACTCAGAAATGTACTATTTCCATTTCTCTTTCCTCATTCTTGATGTTCCAGGTTTCCTTCAGATACCATTTCCCTCTGCCGGAAGAATTTGCTTAGAAATTCCTTTAGAGCAGGTCTGCTGGAAATGAATTCTCTTAGTTTTCGTTCACCTGAGAATGTCCTTATTTCAACTTGTTTTCACCAGAATAGAATTCTGGCTTGACATTTGTTTTCCTTCTGCACTTTAAGTATATCTTTATACCTCATCCCAGACTCTGGTTCATCCCGAGTGATCTGCAGTCACTTCAAGTGTTGTTCTCCTATAGGTAGTGTGTCCATTGTTCTCTGGTTGCTTTCAAGATTTTTTTTCTTTTTCTTTCCTTTTCAGGAGTTTTATTATGTGTAGGGGCACGCATTTCTTTAGGCTTATATTATTTGAGATTTGCTGAGCTTCTTGACTCTGCAGGTTTCTGCCTTTTGCCAAATTCAGGACATTTTCAAATTGTTATTCTACAAATATGCCTTCTGTTCTGTATTCTTCCTCTCTTCTCAGACTGTAATGATAGAAATGTTAGCCCTTCTGGTATTGTCCACAGGACCCTCAGGATCTGTTTATTTTTTAATCTTTCTTCTCTCTCTTGCTCAGATTGTATACTTTGTTTTCTCTCTTGTTCAGCTTATGTACTTTCTATAAATCTATCTTCATGTTCACTGATTTCTCCATTATCTTTCTGCTGATGAACCCATCCAATGAATTTGTTTTGATTACTGGATTGTCCAGTTCTAAAATTTTTGTTTGGTTCTTTATATATTCTTTTTTCCTTCGAGACTTTCTACTTTTCCATTTATTTCAAGAGTGTCCAGGATTCCTTGTGGGAGCATTTCCTTCATAGCTGGTTTAAAGCTTTTTTCTTTTTTTTTTCCCCTTAAATATTTTCTTTATTTATTTAAGACACGTGTGCACACACCCATGGGTGTACACACAAGCAGGGGGAGAGGCAGAGGGAGAGGGAGAGAGAATCTCAAGCAGACTCTACACTGAGTGTGGAGTCAGACACAGGACTAGATCCCATGACCCTGACATCATGACCTGAGCTGAAATCAAGAATCAGACACTTAATCCGCTGAGCCACGCAGGTGCCTGAAGCCTTTTTTCAAGTAATTCTAACCTCTGTGTTATCTCAGGGTTGGCATCTTTTCCCATCTGAGTTGAGATTTCCCCCATTCTTCTCATGCTGAGTAATTTTGGTTTGTACCCTGGACATTTTAAATATTATATTATGAGACTCTGAATCTTACTTAAATCCTCTGGAGAGTGTTGATATTTTTGCTTTAGCAGTTAATCAACCCAGTTGGGCTCAGTCCTCAATTTCCAACCAGTTTTCTGTGGGTTGTGGTTTCAAGGTCAGTTCAGTTTTCAAATCCTCCACAGTGCTGTTTAGATCTGTTCCAGATGTTCACCACCCAGGGCCCAGCCTGGGACTTGGGCATATTCTAATCCATAACTCAGTTCTAAAGTCTCTGAATGTCGTTTAGGGTCACATCCAGGAAAGAGTAGCTCAGAAGTTAGCCCTGGAGTCTATGAGTAATTTTCTCTTCTCTCCTGGCTGTCCCTGACAATTTTCAGCTCCCTGAACTCCTCTTTCTGCTCATTTGGACAGAAAACTGGGGTTTTCTTTACCCCACTCTAGCATACACGTCCCATAGTTATGCTAATAACTGGGAGTCAAGTTTTAGAACAGAGAGGGTAAGAAAAAAACAGCAGCTTGCCTTACCCTCTAGGGACCATAGATCCTCCTGTTGGAGAGGAAGTCCCCTTTCTCAGAGTTTTGGGCTCCTGTGGGCATCCGCTGCTGCCTCTGACAGCACCACCATTGGTACACGAAGACTGCTACCAGCCAAGGTACAGGAGAATGGAAAAAAAAAAACAAGAATAAAAAATGGAAAACAAGGTGTCTCTTCCTCAGCTCCAGGAAATATCTTTTCTTGTCCACAAGCCAGAACTAGAGGGCTTCTCCTGGATTTCTCTCTGTTCACTTCCAGGTTTCAGACTGCATTGATTTCAGGCCAGTGGACCAGAGAGGGAAAAGAGTAATCTCTGGTTTGATGGTGCTTCAAATTCTGGGCTCCTTTTCCAACCCCCTTGCTACCACTGACTTTTCAGTCTTCAAATGGCTGATCTCTCGAGGTGTAGAGCTGCATTCAGTGAGATAGTGTATGCATTCTATTTTTGTATTTTCTGTATTCTTGATGTTCTGGCGTCTAAGGTCTTGCTAACCTGGGAGGAAGTACCCTCTCTGGATTAGCTAATCCCCAGAGATTGTAAAGAACTCACCTGGGAGCGTACTTTTTGTATGCAAATTAACCAATCCAAAACCCATACCCCAAGCACCTCTTTTATGGAAGTTTTACACTCTGGGCTACCAGATCCAGATCCACCTGCCATGATCACCCCCGGGCCAGATGCCGGACAAGTCAGGACGGCCCATGCGCCCTGGAGCCTACTGAAATTACTCAAAACCAGCCAGTCCCAGTCTTACCCTGCCTCTCCTATTCATTCCCACAGAAACTACAGTGAAGTCTCTTGTCAAGATGCCCTTGCTGCCTCTGCCTCCTGACCATCCCAAGTGCTTCCCGCTGTGGGCCCCATGGGGCGACATGCCCCTCCCCTTGGAAACTGTGAGTAACAATCTATCAGGTCAATGACAGTCATCTCCTAATCTTTTGGCCTCACCATAACTAAATAATAATGAAGCGTACATTTAAAAACAGAAGGACAGGTTGAAATGTGCTTATTTCATCTCACTTGGAACCCTTTAGATAGATAGATAGATATGACATACATCATATACATATACATACATTTATATACATATATATATGACATACATTTGTCAGCCACAACTGTTTTTAGTCATAAATCAGAGAAATTGACTTTCCAAAAGATGGAATTTTTATGCCTTGAGTAACTGAAAAGTTCTGTTTGTTTTTGCTTGTCTTTACTTTCTCGTTTTTTAAAGATTTTTTTTTAAGTTTCTGGATATATATATGTATGTATATATGGACACCATGCTGGGTGTAGAGACTCCTTGGTGTAGAGACCCCCAAGATCAGGAATGGCATGCTCTTTCTGACTGAGCCAGCCAGGCGCCTCTGTGCTTTCTCTTGTTTATAGAACAAGTCTGTTTCAGTGTTGTAAGGGGTCATGCTTCTCTGGGGAGTATCCTTCCCCTTCTAACCCTGAATTTCCCTTAAGGAACCACTCGCGAGCCCCTGCCAGGCTCTCCAGTTTGGGTGGACATCACCACTACCCTCATGCCCTATTGCAGAGGGGTCACACGTCAGCCTGCCAGTGGCAGATTCCAATGCCCTGACCACAGCTGTCTGTTCAGGAATGAAAGCCAAACCAAGACTTTGCGTGGAACTCTTGAGAAAGAGAATCTCTGTTTCTGCTGGTGTTACTTAGTGAATGAAATGTAAATCAGAAGTTGCCTCTTCCCACTCTTTTTGAAGAGCTTACCAAATGGTAAAAGAACCAAGAGGAAACCAGAGCTGCACCATCATGGTAACCAGATTTTTGGTAAGATTGATACGGGCCCACCACTGCTGAAGGCCTTCCTCTTCCCATGGCACGTTGGTTACAGAAACTAGTGAATTCCTGCTTTGCTTGACATGGTGTGTGTTCATTTTCTGTCACTTGTAGCCCAAAGTGTCCTGACGAATGCAGAAATGAGCCCTTTGTCTATTATAGTGTATTGTGGCCTGAATCTTGAGTTAATTATCTTTAATCAACAGCACATGGAAATTTTTACTGGAGTCATTTGTTGAAATCCACTAGAAGGAATCGTAATTTGCCGGGTGAATTTTCTTGTTGTTTTTGTCAATGAGACTTGGTCTGTGTTACTTCGAGTACTGCTCAGTTTGAGTTTTCCCCAGAAGCAGACCGTGGGTAGAAGATTTGAAAGCCAATGGTTTATTTCAAAGGTGATCCCGAGAGTATCAGTAAGGGACTGAGAGAATAAACGTGGAAAGAGAAGACGGTGTTATTGAGAAGTTTCCTCCAGAGTCCCACTGGGGCTCATCCCTGCCTGGGAATTCTGGGGGACATTGAAGAACAAGCCCCAGAAATACCCACTCAGGGGTATTTATCCCCCAGCTCACATCTGTCATTGGCTGAGGGCTGTTTCCAGGGCTTAAATTCCCCCAGCACATCTGGCCTGCCTTGCTCAGGAACTGAGAGCAAGCCTTTAGGTGGAGAGTTGTAGGGATCTGTAATAGAATGAGATAGGCATGAGCTTGGGGGATCCCAAGGTTCCAAAGGGACGTGGGAGGGGCACAGCCAGCACCTGCCACCAGAAGTGTGAGTGTTCTTGTTTTCAATTCCCATGCTTCTAGCTTAGCCTCTTTTTGTAATACGAAGGGGGATTAATTGCATGTGTATTGATTCATAAGTAATGACTCTTCACAAACACAGTAGCTTTAAAACTTACCAGGCTTTCTCTCTGCTTGACAAAGAGATTGAAGTCAAAAGTATGATGTTCTCTAGGCTATTTCAATTCATTCATTTATTCCTACAACAGATGCTTCGGGGGAACAGAAAGCAATAAGCCAAAGTCCCTGTCCTTGCAAAGCTCAGAACCTGATGTCAGGCAGACAGAAATGTAATTATTTGTCGAATAAAATCATACTTGCTCTAATAAAGGTGAATAAAGACTGCTCTTAGAGAGCAGGGTAGGGACACAAAGAAGGCAGCGTTTGTATCTTTAAAGATGAGGAAGGAATGGAGGAAGGGCATTTATTCTCCTGGCACCTACCTTGGAGTAGCAAACCACCCCAAATTTGTGGTATCAACTAGCACCCATTTTATTAGGTTTATGCTTTTGTGGGTCAGGAATTTGAAAGGGAGTGCAGAGGAGTCAACATGTCTCTACAGCGT
>CM052799.1:33872337-34014721 GCA_028533885.1 Nasua narica | reverse complement strand
TTATCTTAATATTAAAGTTGGTTATAAACATAGATACCCGCATACGTGCTAAGTTCATTTCTTTTCTTATTGAATCTAATTCTCAGGAATATTTTTTAAACACTTGAATTTATTTAGTGTGTGGCATTATTATGCTCCCATTCCCCGAATAACATTCTCATTTATGTTACTTTTTGAATAATTGTGTGCCCAGTGTCTGGGCTGGTTGAGACTATCTCTTTTGTCCATTACTTGGATTTTTTTTTTTAAAGCTGAAATGTAACAGTTTTCTTTTTTTTTTTTTAAGATTTTATTTATTTATTTGACAGAGAGAGAGAGAGAGATCACAAGTAGGCAGAGAGGCAGGCAGAGAGAGAGGGGGAAGCATGCTCCCTGCTGAGCAGAGAGATAGATGCGGGGCTCAATCCCAGGACCCTGAGATCATGACCTGAGCCGAAGGCAGAGGCTATAACTCACTGAGCCACCCAGGTGCCCCGACAGTTTTCATTTTTTAAAACCATAGTTAAATAACCGTCACAACAGACATCTTGTAATTAAGGTAGACAGCTCATGGAGCCATTGCGACACTTAGCTGAGTGAATAGCTAGGAGGCAGTCTTGTACTGTGGTCTGACTGTTGGTGGCTTGAATCCCAAATGTGCTACTTTTCTGTGATCTGGGAAAAGTTACTCAACTTCTAGGAGTCTTGGTTTCTTAATCTGTAAAATGGGGGTCATGATACCAACTTTTCTCGTATTGCAGCGTAGACGAAGTAAGACGATTCAAGTGCCCAGTACCTGGGAGCGCATACCTTGATTATTGGGGGATTCTAAGAGACATACGGCTACTTGTATGCTCACTCGGTTCTCTCTGGAGTTAGAGAGCAGGGCCGTATCCACATCATCAACCTTCAGAATTTTACCTCCGTTTCCTGCCTGCCCAGGCTAAGAAAAGACAGAGGGTGAGCTGAGGCCAGAGGCCTTCTTGTCACTTGCGGATGCCTGTGTGCGTGTAGGTGTGGGTGCGGCCGTCAGAGTAGGGCTGTGAAGAACGGCTTCCTTTATCAGCCATTTCCTCCCCCCTCACCTTGTCTCCTCTTGGCTTCCGTTTCATGAGACCACAAGCTTCACCGGTACTTCATTTTCTGGGTTATTTCTCAGTGACACATATTCACTGAAGAGGAGGCCAAGATTTGTAGGGGAAAGGCAGCTGGAGTCTGAAGGGCTCACGTGGCGAGGCCCCCAGCGCTCTGAGCAGCCTCACTCCCCTGCTGAAGTTGGAGCCCACTGTGGTGTGGCTCCCTGCCCCCGGTGGTGTCAGGAAGGGCAGAGCCGGAATCTACCCCGCCGGAAGTAAAAGGCCTGGCCCACCACCCTCTCCACCACCATGTTGCATGGAGACAGCAGGTTCAGTTAGCACCCCTGGAAATGGCAAGAAGATCAACGTCTTGCTTGATCTTCTTCCTGCTTGCTTTTCTTTCCTTTTCTTTAATTTTTAAGTTAGAAAGCCGGAAAGTCACCATGAAATCACTGAAAATGTCAACCAAAGAACTGCCCGTTTCATTTGGCCTGTGTGTGTGTGTGTGTGTGTGGTTTTTTTAATCTTAATTATTATATCAGTGACATTCCACCTTTCAAATTAAATCCCTTTCCTCATTATCTGGGTTTGCCGTTACTATTGTGTGACTTGAAATGGATTTCATGACAACTCTGAAAAACCAGGGTTGGCTAAATTTAGCTTTAATTAGGCATCATCATAGCCCCGTGATTATTCCCTCATTTCGTTCAGATTCTAACTGGAATGCTGAGCGAGGGTTTGGCATGGCTTTTGTGCAATTTTCATGGAATTATCCCCCACATTTCTTGCGATCACGGTAATTGTTTTGGGCCACAAATGGTTTTGGCAGATAGAGCTTCAATCCCTTTTACAATCCAGAGTTCATTAGGGATAGTCAAGCTAGGTGCCACAGCTAGAAGCTTCTGGGAGGAAAACCGCAGACAAAATATCAGGGACTCTCTGCCTAATACTGACCCTCCCATAGCTCCCCCTAGGGAAACTGGGTACTGGCTACTCCAGTTTGGGTGTGCTCAGCAGCTCCAAATAGAGGGATCGCCACGAATGCTGCGCAAAGAGGAATTTTTCCAGACCTTGGCTGATCCCTCCCTGACCTGGAAACAGTTGAGTGTCCTGGTTAAGAGGTAGGTTGTGAAGCCAGAAAGCCAAGTTCAAACCTTTGCTTGGCTTTTTACCAGCCCTTTGGTTTGAGGGAATATACCTCTTTGTTTTTATTTTATTTTATTTTAAGATTTTATTTATTTATTTGAGAGAGAGAGAGAGAACATGAGAGCAAGAAGGTCAGAGGGAGAAGCAGACCTGTCCCCCCAGCTGAGCAGGGAGCCCGATGCAGGACTTGATCCAGGGACTCCAGGATCTTGACCTGAGCTGAAGGCAGTCGCACGACCAACTGAACCACCTAGGTGCCCGGAATGCATCTCTCTGAACCTTGGCTTCCTCCCGTGTCAGACGGAAATGTGGTACTAGTGCTTCCTGGGGTCATTGTGGGGACTCCGGGAGCTGACAGACAGAGAGCATTGAGAACAGTGCCTGGCACAGGATTCGGCGTGTAACTGTGTGTTGCTGATGCTGCTTCTGCTACTGCAGGCCTCTTGGAAAACAGCACCCCAGGGCTCTGTTAGCAGGTTGCAATAGAAGGCAGCTCAGGCTGGGATTAGGGAGCACAGTTTCATTCCCAGGCAGAGGAACTCACAGGAACTAGACAGGATGTAATCTGTCATGGACATCTATTGATTTTGCCTGCCTGACATACTTACCCTCTCCTGGATTTTCCTCTCGAGAACTGGATGAGTCAGGATCTAGTTGGCATCATAGAAACCGTTCCAGGTATGTCAAATAGAATGAATTGTATTCTGGGAACTAGTTCTGCAGCTGGTGGGAGGGATGGTAAGGCTGCCTCGTGGTTAGCAACAACAGGATCTCTCTCCCGTGCACACACAGGGTGGGAGCCTGAAGGAGGAGGCGGAGTCCAGGGCCATCTGGTGGAAGCTAGAACTGTGGTGAGTCCGCCCAGCTGGAGCTGACCATGAAGGGAGGGGATCCACGGGGAGACACAGCCATTGTCTGTGACGCCCCCTGAAGAAGAGGGCAAGGTGGAGAGATACCTGGACTTCTGTCTCTTGTTATCCTCTCATCTTCTGTCAGTGCTTCTAGTTAGCACAATCCACCCAAGTGCCAGAGGCAAGGCCATCAAGCAGAATTCTCTTTGAGCAGAGATCTGACAGCTAATAAGCGGACATCTGGCCCGGGAATGATCTCTCCTCCCCCCACACACGCATTTGGCTCTGGAGCACCTTTACCTTTGGCTCTAAGGGTGCTCCTGTGACCTAGGCTTCACCGATCAGCATTTGCCTCTCCTCTAGCTAGAGTGACCCCAGTTGGTCCAATGAGAGTCCCTCTGGGATTCTGGGGAGAGAGGAAGCTGCTTTTTTTTATTATTATTATTTTATTTATTTGACAGAGAGAGATCACAAGTAGGCAGAGAGGCAGACAGAGAGATGGGGGAAGCAGGCTCCCTGCTGAGCAGAGAGACAGATGCAGGGCTCGATCCCAGGATCCTGAGAGTATGACCTGAGCTCCCAGGATCCTGAGAGTATGACCTGAGCCGAAGGCAGAAGCTTAACCACTGAGCCACTCAGGTGCCCCAAGGAAGCTGCTTTCTGATAGGGTTTCCAGCCGTAGGGAGTGTAGACGCGGAGTTGCTAATGGTCATGTTGCTGCCATAGAGAAATGAAAGGCTTAGAATGAAGTCAGCGTAAGGGAAAGCAGAACAATGAGAATGGAAAGATTACCAGCCACTATGTCTGAATACCTAGATCCACCATTGCTGTGCCTGGACCTCTCAGCTGTGTGACCCCCCCCCCCTTTTTTCTGGTAAGTCATTTTCTGCCACTTTCAGCCAAATGTGTTCTAACCCATACACAATAGACCTGAGACAGATCTAGGGTACTCAGAGATGACTACAATAAAAGCTTGTGAACACTCAAAGGGATGTCTGTCTGTGGGGTCAGTCATGGAGTTGGACATTTTTGTATAAGCCAGAAACCCAGAGATCAGAAGAAGGGCCTTCCTCAGGGTCAGACACCCTACTTCTCATGTAGAATCTAGCTATAATAAATTTCCTACAAATCCCTCAGCTGTGTTTTTCTCTCCCTATCTCCAGCTGTCACACTTGCTATTCTTTCAATATTGAGAACTATGTCTATTTTCATCCTTAAAAATTATTTTTTCTGATGAAGGCTTCTTATATGTCAGATACTGTGATAATGAGCTTATGTATATAGGAACTTATATAAATATAGGATCTAGATATGAATATACATATGTGTATCCATATGCATATACATTGCCTTTTTTTTTTTTTAAGATTTTACTTATTTATCTGTTTTAGAGAGAAAGTATAAACAGTGGGAAGGGCAGAGAGAGAATCTCATGCAGACTCCACACTGAGCATAGAGCCCAGCACTGGGACTCACTGTGGGGCTCGACCTCACAACCTCAAGATCATGACTTGAACCGAAACCAAGAGTCTGACACTTAACCGACGGTGCCACTCAGGCGCCCTACCTCTCCTATTTAATCTTTACCTTTGCAGACAGTAATTGTTGTTATTCCTATTTGCAGTCTCACAATGTGGAAACTGAGGCTGAGATGGGTTGATGACTTTGCCTAGGACTTGAACCTGGGCCATCAGATCCTATATCGCACCACTCTAACCATGAAGCCTCCCTCTTCTCGGAGTCTCCTTCTTATCTGTCCATCTGGTCTCAGCTCACATCTGTGGTTCAATTAGGTTTAGTCCTGTGACTGAGTAATTCCCGAGCCCCCTGTTCTTCCTCCCCATAGTTGTCAATAGTATTACACACCAAGCCATGGGTCCTGACAGGAGTATCTTGTGTCTGCCTTGGGCTCTCTTCTGTCCTCAGTGTCTGGCCATCACAGGCTTTCAGTGACCATTTCCATAACTAAAGGAATAGTGACTGTTCAACCACAGGTATTGATGGGAAGGAATTCTTTCATTCAGGATTAATCTGAAAATTGAGTGAGAAGTGACCGTTCTCACATAAGGATCAAGGAATTGGGCTGTGAAGGAGGCCAGGACTGCTGTTGGAAGGAATCAGATACAGTTTGATCCAGCTCCACAGTTTAAAGAATGAAGATTCCAGGCCTGCTAGCCAGATAAGGAGAGACGGTTGGACAAGGGGAGCCTTGCCATACTCCCAATCCATACCCTGTATATCAGCCCTACTTAACCCCACAACAAAAATTCTCTCTTCACTTGCCTTACCAGAAGACTTTGAGCTTTCAAGAGCAGGAATTCTGTCTTTCAGCTCTGTTTCCTGGCCCTCATCCTGAGGCCTAGCACCTTTTGGGCCCTTGCTAGATGCTACTTGGTTACTTGTTGGTGGAATGGTCACTCCCAAGTCTATGTTGATCACTGTCCTGGACTGAGGTATGATGGACAAGGCCCATGGTATATCCTGAGTGGCTGTCTGCTCTAGGCAGCCTTACTGGGGGAGACCAGCTGTTCAAGGGACCAGCGCGTTGACATTTCACAAATTCCTCATGCTTCCTTATTATTTCCGGTAATGTTATATGCTGGCAGATACTGCTCTTCATTATTCAAAGTATGTGATGATTGGCTTAAATGTATTCCTGTAGACATTGTAGGCATATTCACTCATTTATTCATGCATCATCATTCAGCAAATATTTACCGAACCTGGAAATGTGTCAAGTACAAGAAGACACATTGTAGGTTCGTGGCGGTTGTGGTGGGGTAAGGAGGTGGATAAAACAAACATGGATCTTGCTTTCAAAGAGCTGAGTTGAAAATGCAGGAGCTCCTATTTCTTAGGCACCTACTTTGTGCCAGGCATTTGCTAAATATTTTCCATATATTATGTTACTTATTCTTTACCATCACCATAAAATGTAGGTAATCGATGAAGCAACTAAGGATTTGTATGTTAAAGCTACTTGCTCGGGATCACATAGCTGGTAAGAAGCAGAATGGGGATTCCTTTCCCCATCTCTGAGAAACCAAAGCCTCATTCCTCCCTCTATGCTCTACTGTCTCCAAAATAAGATGAGGTAAAAGGTGAGCTGTTATCTTTGGCATTCAAAGTGCCATAAAACATCAGGGCAGCCACTTTCAGCCGTGGAACTCCTGACCACTTCTGGAATGTTGAAGCCATCCATGTGGGCATCTATAATGCCCATCCCCTAATCTGGATGGAAAATGAAAATTCAGTGGAACCTCAGGTACTTGTGAACCCCAACATGAAATCCCATGTATTTAGAATCAGTTTTCCGTTTCTGTTAGATGGTCCATGTGTGGCACACACAGCCTTTGTTGTTTTTCCATTTTGCCTTGTTTGGCTCCAAGCATCCGTGTTACTGTGCCCCATATGGAATGGGGTTCTGGAAGCAGGGAGAGGTTAATTCTTTTTGCCTGTTTGTTTCAAAGTCTGTAACTTTTAAGATTTCCATGCTGTTTAAGGTAGAGATTATCTTGGGAGCAAAGCCCCCTTTGTTCTAGGAGGTCCCCTCTGGTGGGCAGTGCTAGTCAAGACTAAGTTTGGGAAGTCACCCAAAGGCAGACTATATAGACTGTCTGTGTTCCGTTGAGTCTTGCCAGTGAGAGCACATCAGAGCTGTGTGTGAGAGAATTCCTTTCTTTCTAAATCTAGATTGAAAAAACTTATCTGAGCTATTTATATGTTCCTCATGAAGATTGTGAGTATTGCCCAAGACAAGTTTCCTTCATATCAGCTTAGAAGAAAATATGGATTGGGCTTAAGTAGAGAACTACCCACTGAGTGATGCTTTCACACACACAGTGAGCAGCCCTAGCTGGAGAACCTAGACCAGTCTATTTCAGTGGTCCAGTCTTGGCCATGTGGGTAGGATATAGTGTGTGTTGGGCAGGGTAGGTGGTGAGTTCTGGTGGGCTTCCTTTCAAATAGATGGATGTTACCACTGTCAATCATCCTGGGAACTTGACAGGCACCCCCAGAACCAAGGTAGGCTTACACATCCTTTTTTCCCCTTTAAGGGAGACCTTAACTCCGCAGGAGGTAGCTTCAGTTGATCCCTGACCTGGGGGTGGGGTTCTCTTAGGAAGCCATTAAAATCCCTGAGGATGAACTCAGGACCACAGACTCTGGAAGTAATGAATCTTGGAGCAAATATGAGTTATCCTGTGTGGAGTATTTCTGTGATTTCCAAATCTTTAGTAAGTTCTCATTAGAAAAGAAAAAAGTGGAAGTTCTAGGTATAAATGTTGGCATCATTGGGGTTTTACATTCATTCATTTACTAGCTGTGTGCTTGTCAACTTACTTCACCTCTTTAAGCCTGTGATTCTTTATTTGTAAGGTGGGTAACAATCACACCTAACCCACAGTATTACTGCATACTAGCTGAAAATGTTAGAAGTCGATCAGAATCTCGCTGTGATTTTGATTTCTCCATGACTAATTTCCCAGAGTTGGCTGTAAACTAAAGAGAATTATCTTTAGACATTCAAAGCAACATAATTGCACTTTTTGTAAAAACAAACAAACAACAAACAAACTTTCCCCAGAGAAGTTCCAATTAGAAGTTCCAATGTTGATAGGATATTTTCTTTTTTTTTCTTTTTTTAGAGAGAATTTTGTAAAGCATTAATGGTTCTTAGTGAGATCATGATGACAAAGGTGCCATAAAAAAATGGGAGGGGGGGAATGAACCTACAATGATAACATTACTTTGGTTAAACTTATTTATTATTAAGCATATTTAAAAAGAAAAATGGATAGTAATTGAATTCAATTTATAGCACTTTAATGGAATCATTTCCATTAAATGGGAAGGAATGCTTATTTTGAAGCATGCTGTTCATGTGTTTCTGCAAGGAGGAAAGTCCATTGCTTCGGGAGCCAGAGAAAGCTGGACAGCCTTTCCCCTCAACAAACAAGGTATTGCCCTGGAAATCTGGTCCTCCTTACCCCACCAGGTTCAGTAGTTCAGCTCCTCTGCTAATTGTTTCTGCTGGCAGTTTTCAAAGGAATCAACAGGAAGAGTTCTGCAAAGTGAAACTGGGCATTCAGTTATAAAATCTGATATGAAGCCATTCTGGTGCACTATTGGGAGAAGATCAGAACAGCTCGTAACTTCATGAGCCATTAACAGAGCTTAGGTTCCAAACACACAGGCATATTTCCTGACTGAGCACAATGTTACAGGTGATCTTCTGGCTGCTTTCAGTTCTATGGCTACACTCTTTTATTTTTTGAAAAAAAAATGTGTTATGCTTTGTACATTTTTCAATCACTTCATTAATGCTCTAAGAAACATCTAAGACAACATGAATTTGTATTTTGAAGAAAGGAAAGTGTATAAAACTGTATATAATTTAATTTTTTTTCTTTGCTTTGCTTTGTGGGTTTTTTAAAATTCAATTTATTTAAACTAAAAAAAAATGAAAACATTTGACTCACTTCTCCTCCCTGACCCCAACCTCTGGAAATCATCGATCTATTCTCTATATCTGTGAGCTTAGTTAAAAAAAAAAAATACACACACACACACATACACACACACACGCACACACATATATATATATTAGACTCCATGTATACAGTGTCATACAGTGTTTGTCTTTCTCTGTGTTATTTCACTTGGCATCATTCCCTTGAGGTCCATCCATGTTATCAAAAGTGACAAGATTTCATTCTGTTTATTGGCTGAATAATACTCCATTGTATACATATATGCCATGTCATCTTTATCCATTCATCCGTTGCTGAATACTTAGGTTGTTTCCATATCTTGGCTATTGTAAATAATGCCTCAGTGAATATATATCCTTTTGGATTGATGTTTTCATTTTCTTTTTTTTTAAAAAAAATTTTTTTAAAGATTTTATTTATTTATTTGACAGAGAGAGGGATTACAAGTAGGCAGAGAGGTAGGCAGAGAAAGAGGGGGAAGCAGGCTCCCCGCCGAGCAGGGAGCCCGATGCGGGGCTCGATCCCAGGACCCTGAGATCATGACCTGAGCCGAAAGCGGAGGCCTTAACTCACTGAGCCACTCAGGCACCCCTCTTTTTTAAAGATTTTATTTATTTATTCGACAAAGGAGAGGGATCGAATGTAGGCCGAAAGGCAGGCAGAAAGAGAGGGGGAAGCAGGCTCCCTGCTGAGCAGAGAGCCTGATGCGTGGCTCATTCCCAAGACCCTGAGATCATGACCTGAGCTGAAAGCAGAGGCTTTAACCCACTGAGCCACCGAGACGCCCCTGATGTTTTCATTTTCTTCAGACAAATACCCAGAAGTGGAATTGCTGTATCATATGATAGTTCTGTATTTAATTTTTTCAGGAAACTCCATATTGTTTTCCACAGTGGTAGCACCCATTAACATTCCCACCAACAGTGCACATGGGTTCCCTTCTCTCTGTATCCTCACCAACACTTGTTATTCTTGTCTTTTTGATGATAGCCATTCTTATGGTATGAGCTGATAACTCATTATGGTTGTGATTTGCATTTCTCTGATGATTAGTGGTGTTGAGCATCTTTTCATGTACCAGTTGGCTGTCTGTATGTCTCCTTTGGGAGAATGTCTATTTGGACCTACCCAATTTTTAATCAGATTGTTTGTTGTTTCGTTATTGAGTTGTGTGATTTTTTAAAATATATTTTATATATTAGCATATTATCAGTTATATGTTTTACAAATATTTTCTCTTATTCAGTAGGCTGCCTTTTCATTTTGTTGATGTTTTCTTTTGCTGTGCAGAAGCTTTTTAGTTTGATGTAGTCCCCTTGTTTAGTTTTATGGTTGTTGCCTTTCCTTTTAGTGTCACCTTCAAAAAAATTATCAAGACCTGTGTCAAGGGGTTTATCACCTAAGAGTTTTATGGTTTCAGGTCTTATGTTGAGGTATTTAATCCATTTTGAGTTTATTTTTGTACATGATACAAGATGTTCGTCCAGTTTCATTCTTTTGTGTATGGCTGTCCAATTTTCCCAGCACTACTTATTGAAGAGACTATTCTTTTCTAAGTATATATTCTTGCCTCTTTTGTCATAAATTCACTGACCATATATGCATGGATTTATTTCTGGGTTCTATATTCATTTCATTTCTCTATATGTCTAATTTTATGCCAATACCCTACTGTTTTAATTACCATACCTTTGTAATATAGCTTAAAATCAGGGAGGATTGTGTCTCCAGCTTTGTTCTTCTCTCTCAAAACTGCTTTCGCTACTCAGGGTCTTTTATGATTACATAAATATTTTAGAATTTTTTGTTCCATTTCTGTGAAAAATGCCTTAGGAATTTTGATAGAAATTTCACTGAATCTGTATATTGCTTTAGGTATTATGGACAATTTAACAATATTAATTCTTCCAATTCCTGATCATGGAATATCTTTCCATTTATTTGTGTCTTCTTCAATTTCTTTCACTAACGTCTCGTAGTTCTCAATATATGTCTTTTACCTCCTTAGTTAAATTTATTCATAGGTAATTAAATGGGGAACATGAAACCACAAAAATTCTAGAAGAGAACACAGGCAGTAACCTCTTTGACATTGGCCATAGCAACTTCTTTCTAGATATGTCTCCTGAGGCAAGGGAAACAAAATGAAAATAAATTATTGGGACTACATCAAAATAAAAATGTACACAGTGAACGAAACCATCAACAAAACTGTAAGGCAACCTACAGAAGGGGAGAAGATATTTGCAAATGACAAAGCTGATGAAATGAAATAAGTCTTAGTGAAATAAGTCAGAGAAAAATGAATACCATATTATTTCACTCATGTGAAATTTAAGAAACAAAACAAATGAGTGAAGGGGAAAGTTTTTGACCACTGATTCAATCTCCTTACTTTTAATCCATCTGTTCAGATTTTCTGTTGCATCATGATTTAGCTTTGAGAGGTGATATGTTTCTAGTAATTCATCAATTTCCTTGTTGATTGGTTTATTAGCATATACTTGCTCATAGGAGTCTCTATTGATCCTTTGTATTTCTCTGGTATCAACTATAACATCTACTCTTTCATTTCTGATTTTATTTATAAAAGGAGAGTTCACCCTCTTTCTCTCTTGGTCAAGCTACATAAAGATTTGTCGATGTTATCTCTTCAAAGAGCCAGCTTTTAGTTTCGTTGATCTTTTATATTATCTCTTCAGCCTCTATTTCATTTGTTTCTGCTCCATTCTATTCCCTTTCTTCTACTAACTTCTGGCTCCATTTGTTCTTCCTTTTTTAGTTCCTTGAGGTGTAAACTTAAAGTTTATTTAAGACTTTCCTGTGTCTTTTTTAAATGGTTTTTAGGTAGGTTCCACACCCAGCATGGAGCCAGCCCAACGTGGGGCTTGAACTCATGACTGATATGAAGACACTTTACTGACTCAACCACCCAGGCATTCTGAGACTCTTCTTGTTTCTTGATGTACATGTTTACTGCTATGAACTTCCCTCTTAAAACTGCTTTTGCTGCATCCTGTAATTTTGGAATATTATATTTCCATTTTCATTTATTTCAAGGCATTTTTTAAATCTCTCTTATAATTTCTTCTTTGACATCTGGACTCTTCAGTAGCATGCTCCTTAATTTCCTGAGTGCCTATGCTTTTAATTATTTCTAAGTCACAAACAGTATGTAAGCCATTTGGAGCTTAGATTCTGGCCTCAAACTGCTAAGGTCCAAATCCCAGATCTACCACTTACTATTTTTTAAGTCTTTAAAATGGGAATAAGAAAACTTATCTCATGGCTTAAAGTAAGGACTTAGTGAAATAATGTGTAAAGTGCCCAGCACAATTTGTAAAAATCCTTGATATTATTTTCTTTGTTTTTATTATTATACTTGGAAATGACAGAAACCTAATCCAAATTAGTTTTTGAGGTGCTTCTTTTTTTTTAAGATTTTATTTATTTATTTGACAGAGAGAGAGATCACAAGGAGGCAGAGAGGCAGGCAGAGAGAGAGGGGGAAGCAGGTTCCCTGCTGAGCAGAGAGCCCGATGCGGGGCTCGATCCCAGGACTCCGAGATCATGACCTGAGCCGAAGGCAGAGGCTTTAACCCCCTGAGCCACCCAGGCGCCCCATCCAAATTAGTTTTTGAAAACAATAATAATAGCATACGCTGGGAATACGCTTTGTGCCATTTAGTAGGATAAGCATTTCATCTTAATTGTTTCATTTAATTAAAAGGACTTTTCAAAATTGCATTAGTGAGAAACTTAGGTTTGGTTTGGATCCAGGTAAGGCTAGAACCAGGCATTTGATTGAGGTCCTCAGAAATCTGTTGCTCTCTACCTCTGAATTCTCTCTTCTCTGTTAGCTTTTGTCTCAGCCAGATTCTGTCCACGTGAGAGCCAGTTACTACTAACAGTTCCACATGTCCATTCATTCAGCTCCTTTAGCCCATTGCTTCCAGCAACAGTTTTTGTTTAGATCGATTAGGGTCAATGTCCCTCCCTGACCAATAACCTTGATGAACCTTCTGATTAACCTGAGCTGGGTCAGTGTGCAATCATTCTACTCTCGTTTCCAAAAAGCAGGGAGACTGTCACAGGCAACAGAAGTCAAAACTCAGTGGACAACATCTTCAGATGTGGTAGGAGAGAGGAAAAACCTCAAACCTAAAGGTAGCAGAACTAGAGTGAAATCAACAGTGGTGCAACAGGAAGGAAGGGGGATTCTGAAATGTGCTGCATGCTGCAAACCCACCAAATGGCCAAACACAAGAGAGGGTTGCATCCTGAGTGTGAATTGCTGTGAGCAGATTTGAGAGCAAAGAATAAAACTAGGGAGCTGAGAAAGGGAGAAGCGCTTGTACACTGCAAATTACATCTCTATAAATGGAATGGCCTGCAAGCAATGTCATCTGTGGATCGATTTAAGCGTCCAGATTGTGTACTTCAGTATGTCCCCACAGCGCTCCTTAGAGAAATGGCTGATTCTAGGTCTGGGGCAGGGAGGAGGCAGGGTGAGCTTGAGATAGCCTGTTTGTTAGAAAGCAAGGAAACTATCCAAGATTGATAGATTTGCGTCAAAATGACATAAAAGGTGGTCTGAAGGGGCTCGTTTCTTCCAGTGGCCAAAGTTGGGAAAATCTGGACATCAAAAACAATAGTGCTTATAGACAAAATATATTTAATGTACAAAATTCATGACTTCATAAAGATACTCAAAAAAGACAACACCAGAAAAGCATCATATGAGATGGCCATTAAATAACTCCTTACTTTTTAATTTGTAATTAAAGGAAAAATGAAATATTTGTTCTGCTTTTCCAGTAGGAACTATATGAAAGAATAACCAACTAACCCATTTGATAAAGAGCTCTACCTTACCAAGGAACGTCAGTTAATAAATGTAGAAGGAATGACAAAAGTGGAAAACATCATCTTGCAAAACCTGAAACCTAGTGGAAGTACAGATTTAAGGAAGATTTCTGTGTTAGGTGAGTGTTTGATGGAGGACAAGACATTGCACAGGGCCAGAGCAACCTTATACCAATTGCTTTCTAATCACGTATCAGTTATTTATTGCCAAGTAACAAACCATTCAAAAAGTCTAGCGGCTAAAGGTAGTAATCACTTACGATTCTTCATTCCTCTGTGGTTCAACTCTGCCGGGCTCTGAGTTCAGCTGGTGACTCATCTGGCACTGATTAATATCAGAGGGCCTCACTCACATGTCTGGCATCGAAAGGGATGGCTGGATGGCTGAGGCCCCTCTCTACAGACTTTCTCAAGATGACATAGGCTGGCTTTACTCACATGTGTGGGACTTCAGCTGGAACTGCCAGGGCACTCTCTATGCAGGGTCTCATGTTCCAGGAGGCCTGTCTGAGCTTCTTTACAAGACAGTCTGGGTTTCAGCTGCAGAGCGGGGACACCCATGGGGCACGTTTTCTAGGCCTCTGTTTGTATCATGTTCACTAGTATCCCATCCACAGAAGAAAGTCACATAGCCACGCCCAGATTCAGGGGGTGGAGAAATGGAAATCAATCTCTCCCTAACAATCCAGTATAACTTTGTGCAGCGAGGGAAGTGTTCCATATCTGCACTGTCCAAACAATAGCCACTAGCCACATGTGGCTACTGAGCATTTGAAATGTGGCTGGTGCAAGTGAGGAACTTGATTTCCATTTTTAATGAATTTGAGCATAAATTTAAATAGCCATGTCTCCACATTGGAGAGTGCAGTTCTTGATACAGAATCACCTATGGTATATTTTGGCCCAAAATGCTTAGCAGGAACCCATCAGTCCTTTAGGTCTAACTTCAAGTTCATAAGAGATAGAGGGGTATAGGAATTAGCTACATGGTACAACAAGGAAGCAACCAGATAAATCTAGAAGGTGAGACAGTCCATAAGAGAACTGGCTCTGTGTCTTCAACAAGCCAACGTCATAAAGAGAAGATCGCAGTAGACTGAAGGAACATAAGGGCTCTAAAAGCCAGATAATGTTTCTTGTAGGATCGCTGCATAGGACCAAACAGTTGTAAGAGATTTTTTAGCTTAACTGGGGAAATTTGAATATGGTTGAGTTATTCAATGACGTAAGAAAATGTACTGAAATGGAAAGGTGAAAAGTGATCCATGGAAATGGAAAGATCACTGACTAAAAAAAAGGTTAATTTTTAGAACAGTATGTAGAGTATAATCTCATGTGGGCAAAGAAAAATAAATTCAAATAGGTGTGAGTATAAATGCAAATATATACACAAACACAGTCTCCAGAAGCACATGCGCTAAGATGTAAGACATGGTAATTCTGGGTGATGGGAAGGGGAAGTTTGGTGTACTTGTTGCCTGAGTTTATGAATTTTTTGTAAATATAAAATGCACTCCCTCTGGAATAAAAAAAGAGGTTATTTTTTTAAAAGGTAAAGATACTACCAAGTGCCTGCCTAGAAGGTACCGAGATAAGCAGCCATTGTACTGTGTGTGTGTGTGTGTGTGTGTGTGTGTGTGTCTGTGTCTGTGTGTAGGAAATGCTTCATCATGATAACATTGCAGATATTTCCTGCAGACACAGGAAGGCTCTAGGGCTCTGCAGCTGCTGGAAATGGCTTAGCTAATCTCAAGGATCTGGTAAATGGATCACTTCCTCCTGGTACCACAGAAACTTTAGCCATCAAGTTAGATTAGTCATTCAGCATGTCCCATTGACTAGCATGTTCTACAGTGTTCTAGTATGAATCATTCATGTGGACTTCTAATTATGTTGCTTGGTTTCCCTCAGAAATAATAGCCCCAGGGACTGAATGCCATGTAACAGAGAAAGTGAATAAATTGGTGCAGGCCCTGCCAGGTGTCAAACAAATAGGAATATACCACAGGAAAAGTGCTCCATCCATAATTAACGATAACATTTTAAAGTTTTACCAGAAATTGATAATACTGTGCTTTCTTTTAATGTGATTTTTCCTTTAGTGATAGGTTCATATTTTAAAGTAGGCCTAACATTAGATATACATTAAACTTTTCCCATTGAAAATGTAATTGCTGAATAGAAAAATATATTTATAAATGTCTCATTGTCACCTTTTGTGCAATTATTCACTCTGGGTGTTCAATGTAGTTTCAAGAGCTGATGTTTTTCACAGAAAGTATATTCAGGACTACTAAGTAAAAAGTGAATTGGTGCCTGCCGAATTTTTTTTATAACTTTTTACATAATTGTCAAATTGTCACTGCCATAATAAAAATCTAGATTGACACTGGCTTGTTTTGGAATTACATGGCTATCTTTTAAAATAAACATGTATTATCATTTCTGAGTTACAGTCCCATTCGGGTAGCTAAATCTTTCTAGCAGTCAACTGAATAATTAAATAGTAAGGCAAGAGCTTTTATTATCGCCCAAATCTGCAATTGAACATTTGCGATAGAACAAATGGATGCATTTCTCTTTGGGACCCATTAAGGAGAAAGGAGAATTTTAAAACTCTTATAGTCTAGCAAACAGCAGTTGTTCAAGTGTTGAGTTGGATCAAATAAAATTAAGCGGAATCAAATTTTCTTCCCACTTGTATACTTTATGTCTTTGTTGAAATTACTTATTCTGAGACACAATAGGCTGTCACACCTGTCCCCTAGATTTCCAAAGCATTAAGTCATTGCTCTACTGTCTAACTTCTCTTAGTGCCAGATGTATTTTCCTTTAAATTTGGGAGTAAATACAAGCTTTAACAAATTCACAGAATCATCTCCTTTTCTACAAAGCGGCCTACTCTCCACATTGCTCTCAAGTCCCTGAGAATACTACTATTCCATTATAATTAATTTGCAAATGATACACAGTAGGATGCTTTGGTTGTAGATAAAGAATGATAATGATTTTGTACGATTTTGCCCTTCACCTTTCTATTTACACAGAGCCCTCTCAAATTGCTTATCCAGGGAACCTTCCACAATGTTTATTGAGCATGTTGTTTCCATAGTATTTCATCTAAATGAGGAGAGTGAAGGATATCACAGGAGGAGAAATGCAAATCCTTTGGAGCTGGAAAGTATAGGTTGCATATATTCATTTTTTATATGTATTGTGTGCTTGCAGTATGCTAAGCATCAGGCTAGGTGTTAAGGATATGTGGTTGAACAACATAGGCTCTCATGTACTTTACACCCTACCGAGAGTAGCAGATATTAAAAATGTAATTAATCATTTCATTAACCGTAATCATGAGAAGTGGTATGAAGGAGAAAAACAGATGCAACAAGGCACTGACCTTTAGGGTTTAGGTATTGGAGTCTGGGTAAAGGGAAATCAGTTAGAAAAAGCTTAACAAGATGCCATTCAAACTGAAGGAAAGAGGAGGAGTTACTAAGTGAAGAAAAGTATTACAAGCAAGAGGAAATAGCTCATGCAAAGGCCCTGACATAGAAGGGCATGACAAATTTGTTCACAAACACAATTCAGCTAGGTAAAGTTGAAGATCTCTTTAGCTTCATTAAATAATTTATGAGTTGTGTGGCATCCCATCTAGCAGGTAGAGAGATGCTCAGAGGAGTTGTATGAAATCGAAGGTTTTTATAGGCAGGAGGGTGAGACAAGGAAGTTATTAGCAAAAGAAAAAAACCATGATTGTTTCAGGCAAGGTCACCTTCCCTTAAGGGGAAGGGCAGAAGTTCTTTTTAGGTGGACTACCTCCTCTTTCTTTCTCAGGGATGGAGAAGGGCCCACGAGATACCTTACTGCATTGGTTCTGACCAGAAGATTCCTGACCAACTGGTTAAGACTACATTTATGGGGGGCGGGGGGGGGGGAGAATAGAAACCTAAACTACGATTAGGTTAGGTATTAAGCCTCTGTTTGGTGATTTGGCCTAGCATAAATGAGTCCTTTTTGGGCCTGTGGTGTTTGTGGTTTGTTGTTATTTTTAATGGATTTAAGGATTGAAAGAAGAAAAACATACAGAGAACAAAGGGAGAATGGTATGGTATTGCCGGAAATGGCCAGAGGCCAGGGAGATGATATAGATCACACAAAAGGCATCAAGTAGATTTGGTTACCTGGGTTAAAGGTGGGTAAAAAGGAAAGATTGTGGCAAATAGTTTGGCTCTAAACTAATAAACAACAGCGCAGCACTTGAGCAAGAGAGAAAAAAAAAATATCTGTTACCGGTGTTAGAACCGTAGTGCATGGCCAAGGTGGCATCAGTGTGGAACTAGAAATAGGGCTGCTAGCTCAGAGGATGCCCGGAACTTTGCCCAAGGGGTTCAGGAGGGAAAAAAGGAAGTGTGGAGCTGAGATAGAGTAGAGGGATAAGAATCCATTCGCTGTAATGCGAGAAAAGATGAGAAGAGAGAGAGAGCTGAAAATAAGGTTCAGAATATGGGCCTCCTGCCAATGGCATTGACTCACCGCTCCCTGAGGGCAGAGTGTGAGCACAGGTTACAGCTCCTTAGGGCCTGTACTGCCTTCTCCCCTGAGGGTCCCCAGTGGGGTTGAGCCCCAGTCACCCACCTTTCTCACCTGCCTGATAATCTTTTATTGACTTCCTTTTCTTCCCCATCATGCTTCCCGGGTCCCTAACTTCCTGAAACTATGTCCCAGATGAACTATTTGATCTTAACATTCCCGGTTCAGGAAACAAAAACTTAAGGCAGTATGAGTGGAGAGAAGAATATGAAACGCACACACACTTGCACATTTGCACATACACATCTTCAGTTTTGAATGTTCTGCAGAGTGAAAGCTTGGGATACAGCTCTGGGTGTCGTTTCCATGCACATGATTCCCAGCACAAGAGGCTGAATTTCTTAAAAAGAAACAGGAGTCTCAGACACTGTTGCAGAATACGGAAGATAAGCTTTTGGTGGCAAAGAGGGTATTGTTATAATTAGGAGTGACAAAGAAGTTTGGTTTTGTAGTCTTTTACCCAGAAAGCTTTAAGAATGGCTGCTTAGAAATTTGGAAGAGATTTGACACCTTTGAGAAGATTGTGTAAGTAAAGCACATGTGATATATGAAAAACTTCTGGGTTTGTGTGTAGGTTTTTTTTGGTCATTAGTTTGTGGATTTATAGGTTACTTCAGTAAGAGGTTATGCAATTTACTTAACACAATAGTTTAAAAAAAAAGACTCTAATTGGTGTGTACTGATAAGATTCTTTTAGTGTACTTCTATGTGTTATTTCCAAAGGTTTTTTTCCCCCAAAGTATTGGCTTAGAAATTAAGCCAATAAGAAAAATGCTACATGTAATACTGCCTTAGACTCATCTAGCCCATTGTTATTCCAAATATTTCACAACTATTTGCATCACTGTAATCATTTACCAAATATTACTTAGGAAATACATTATTATCTTCATTGTCTGGTGGAGGAAATTGACACAGAGAAGAAATGTGACTCACCTTGTTACTAGTTACTTTCACAATTAATGATGAAACTGAGACAACAACCCAGAATGCTTCACTTCTGGCATTTCTGTAGTTTGAATTTCATTAGAAATTAATATAACTTAATAGGCTTTTTCTGTGGTTGGATATTGGGTGATGGGTTATGAAGGAAGTGTTCAGGGAGCAAACATTTTGAAATGAAAGGGTGTATTAACATGGGCATGGTAACTGAATGAAAGGGCATGGGAGCTATTTAGACAATGTAGTCCAATATGTCTGTATTATAGATTGGTCTTTTCATTTCCCATGGTCCAGTAACAGGGAACAGTCCCACAAGGTGAAGGACTTACCTAACCTCAGGATCAGAGAGTTTGGTGGGAGACACCACTCTAAACAATTTGGTCTAATGAACTTCGCGCTTATTTTTAAAGATCTTATTGTCAGTGAATTCATGTGACTTTGCTCCTTGGTAATTACAGAGAGAGATTGCACCAGGTGGGGCTGTCACACAAAGGAGACTTCATTTGCAGCAAAATAGGGAGCTCAAGGAGGATAATTCCGGAAGCTGGGACTTCCAGGCAGGAGTGAGTGGGATCCTTTCATTTGGGGGTAGGGTGAATATAAAGAAAGGGGAGTTTTATCATCGCCCATAGAGGTGGGTGTAAGGCCTCATGCCCGTATATAGGAAATCTTCCTCTATATACATCATACGTTATGTTAAATAGATGAGGTTCGTGCTCCCCCTTGGGCAGAGATTTTAACACTGCAGTGAGGTGGAGGTGGAGGTGGAGGTAACTGACACGCCACAGTCCATCTGCTCAGGTTGGAGTCAGTGGTCAAGGTCAAATTGGTCTAGGCTGGCTGGAGCTCTTCCTGTGCTTTGCTTCTAAAAGATAAGGTTAGCGGCGCCTGGGTGGCGCAGTGGGTCAAGCGTCGGACTCTTGGTTTCGGCTTAGGTCGTGTTCTCAGGCTTGTGGGATCAAACCCAGTGTCAGGTTCCACGCTCAGTGGGAGTCTGCTTGAGAATCTCTCTTTCTCCCTCTTCTCCTCCCCCTGCTTGTGTGCATGCTCTCTCTCAAATAAATAAATAAATCTTTAAAAATAAATAAATGAATAAAAGATAAGGTTAACATTCCTGTGAAAAAGAAGGGGTGGTCAGTGGGGGTCGAGCTGGTGACAGTATTAACCCTAAAATACTCTATCTGAAAACAGAGTATTTTCCAGTTTTGTTTTGTTTTTTTCTTTCTCATGTTTTGTTGGACAGAAGCAGGGTTTTCACTTGGGCTCTTGAACCGTCAGACATGATCTTGAGCAAGGAATTTTCACTCTGTTAGCCTCAGTTTTCCCACCTGGGAAATGCAAAGCAGAAGGGGCCCTACCATAAAGGTTTCTGGTAAGGATTAAAGAAGATCATGCCAGTAAAGTACTCAATAGAGGGCACTCATTACATATTAACTCTTAGCATAAGTAGTAATCATCCAAGTCAGTGTCTGAAACCTGTAGGTTAAGGAATCCAAAGCTTGATGTCTGATTCTGCTCGGTTGACATTCTTTCTAAATCCCTTCTTCATTTTCGGGCAGCTTTTAGTTTGTCTGAGATCTAAGGGAGAACAATGGCCTAGAGAGGCACCCCGAAGGCATGACATGTATCTGAGGGGCTTCTACGTGGGCAATCCAGCTGACTTTGTTTAAAGGAAAGCTTATAGCAAAGGAACCAAAAAGAAAAGTGTTCCTGTTTCTCCTTACTTTACCGAAGACGGTAATTACAGTTGACGAGTAGCACCTACAGAGGCACTTGGCAAAGGTTACAGCTTATTTAAAAACGAATAAGAACTCAAATTCAAACATTAATGGGGTGATTTTGGGTTCATAGTCTTTCAAACATGTAACCACTTTTCTCTTTTTAAATTCAAGGCCGGTCGCTTTATTCCCTTAGGCCTTCATTTAGAAATGAGTGGCTCATTAATTATCTTCTTGACTCCAGAGTAGATGTTTCATTTCATTTTCACATTGAATGAGTCAACTAAAAGGGGTCTCACTGCTAGAAATCGTGGGTCACAATTTCTTCTTTGTTTCTCCTCTGTTTAGAATATCTCAGACCTACCCACTACAAAGAAGCATACTGATTCCTCCAATTGCATTTAACGTGTTTGTTAATTCTCATAAATTTGGAACCCTGATATGTTGGGATATAATTTCATCAGAAATCTCATCCACATCCCTTGCCAGGATAATCAGACTTTGGAGACCCATTAGGTAAAATGGGTTATGGAAAGTATTGATTCCAATCTCTTTTCCACACAGATATTTACAATTGGAAACAACTTTCCAAATAAAAGGAATATGAAATCTGCTTTTATTCTTGGGTATCAGAAGAAAGCAGTTTGTAACTATTCTCCAGATGAACAAAGTTTCAGGCACATTTGCTTAATGTACCTATTACACAGACCTGAGCTTTTTCTCTTTTAACTTAGTTTCCAGACTTTCAAAGCTGATTCACAGGGTTAATTTTTTTTAAAGCATAGCTAATTTACAAGATGGCCTCTATGAATGCTGCAAAATATGGAAAAGAAGTCCAACCTCTCCTCTGTTTCTTACAGCCAACATCAGGTTTTCTGACTTGCAGCATCCTCTTTTAAATGAGGAAATGACGCATTCTCTATGTTGGAGGCATGATTGTTTACCATTTATTTCATTTCTCCCTAAAATGCTTTTGCTCCCTTTTGTATAATCACTATGGGTTTTTGAAGGTCTTTTCTAAACAGAATTGGCGTACTTTTTCTTCTCACTTGAACAAAAACTGTATCTTCAGTTGTCTTTTGCTTTCTTTTCTTTCCTTTCAATAGAACCAGTTAAACATTAGCAGCCAAAGGAGAATAATTTATTTATAGGGTATACACCTTTGAATGAATTAGCCCCAAATCCTACACAATTATAAAACAGAAGCACTTAAATTTGAGTTCAGTACAATAAAACAGAGTGAACCAATCATAAAGAATATCCAGACAATGGGTCTAGATTGAGCGTTTAAAGCGTGGACCAGGAAACCTGTTTCTAAATGGCTTTTGAATATTCGATTAGACAAATAAATGGTGGTCCAAGGAAGCCTCCCACTAGAGGGGTGGGTAATTTTTCAATGGTTGATAGATTTGAGGATATTTTTGCATTTGTAAGGAAGCACTCCTTAAATAAACAAAATCCCCCAATGATGAACAAAGAACTATGGAGAGAACAGAACCTGATTGGGTGTGACTTGGAAACATGGAGTAATTTAAGGACTGATGGAATGAACAAAGAATGGGAAGGAAAATAGCAAGACACACCCAAGTCCCAACTGTTATCCCCTAAATTTTCACTCTCCCCACTGGAGGTCTCACTTTGATCTCTGGGCTCTCTGCCTTTGCAAATATTGGGCAAAATTTGCTTGTGTTGGGGCAGATCCCTCTGTAGGGCCTCTTCAGAGAAGAAAGGAAGAGTTAGCATAGAGGACTGTAAGACTAGAATTCTCCTCTCGGATTTATTTATTTTCTTAAAAAACATTTTATTTGTTTGAGAAAGAGAAACAGAGATAGGGACAGAAAAAATGAGTAGGGCAGAGAGGGAGAAAGAAGCTCCCTGCTGAACAGAGAGGCCAAGGCAGGGCTCAATCCCAGGACCCTGGGACCATGACCTGAGCTGAAGACATATGCTTAACTGATGGAGCCACCAGGTACCCCTTTCCTCTGGGATTTAGAGACTAGTTCTGCCATCACTGCCACACCACCACCCAGGGCCAAGACACCCTCTAATCTGGGTCTTAGCTTTCCTACTTTCGAGATGGAAATATTAGTACCCATCTTGTAGAGTGGTGCAGGTTAAGCACTTTACAAACCTAGTGCTTAACGTACTACCTCTGATCAAGTCATCTTAGTCACTCAACCAGCAGAAAGCCTGTGAATGACTTGGATTTACAGGGTTAGGCAAAAGGAAGTTGGCTAATGTGCAAATTCAAGAAATCCTCTTTGGTGATCACCAGAAGAGTAGCGAGGTGACAGAATGTATAAAGTCAATGAGCTCAATTAATTAGCTTTGCTGTATTGTAATAGTTCACATAAAGGTTTTACATTTTAAAAAGCAGAATATATAGATCGGTGGGAATTTTTCTTACTCCCTGCCCCAAGCAACCAATTAGACCAAGTTTTTTTGGTCATTTTCATTATAAAGGGCCTCAGTTCAACCTTTGTTAAGTGTTTGTGTCCATACTAGAGGAAATTTCTTTTCTTTTTTTTTTTTAAGATTTTATTTATTTATTTGACAGAGAAAGATCACAAGTAGGCAGAGAGGCAGGTGGGGGGGGCGGTTGGGCGGTGCGGGGGAAGCAGGCTCCCAGCTGAGGAGAAAGCCCCATATGAGGCTTGATCCCAGGATCCTGAGATCATGACCTGAGCTGAAAGTAGAGGCTTCAATCCACTGAGCCACCCAGGCACCCCAATACTAGAGGAAATTGCTTACTACTCTGAAAATTCTGTTTCATGTTGTTTTCAGTCATTGAATTTTGGTTGAGGACTGGTTTTTGGTTTCCCAGCAGCCGCCAGAATGACAGTGCCAACACCTAAAGGTGGCCCCTCCGGCGAGGGTTTTTCTAAAAACATTTAAATACAGGGGTGCCTGGGTGGCTCAGTTGGTTGAGCGGCTGCCTTCGGCTCAGGTCATGGTCCTTGAGTTCCAGGATTGAGTCCCGTGTTGGGCTCCCGGCTCCACGGGGAGTCTGCTTCTTCCTCTGACCTTCTCTCCTCTCATGCTCTCTCTCGCTTTCTCTGTCTCTCAAATAAATAAATAAAATCTTAAAAAAAAAAAATTTAAATACAAGATGCCCAGTTTAATTTAAATTTGAGATCAAGCAATGAATAATTTTTTAACATAAGTATGTCCCAAATGTTTTGTGGACAGCACTCACACTGAAAAATTATGGGTTGTGGATCTAAAATTCAAATTTAGGGGTACTTGGGTGGCTCAGTTGGTTGGGCTTCTGACTCCTGATTTTGGCTCAGGTCATGATCTCAGGGTTATAGGATTGAGCCCCACGTTGGGCTCCACACTCAACACTAAGTCCGCTTCTCTCCTCCTCTCTCCCTCTCCTTCAACCCCTCCCCTTGTTCCTCATGTTGCATGCTCTCTTGCGCTCTCTCTCTCAAATAAATAAGTAAATCTTATAAAATAAAATAAAATTCAAGTTTAACTGGGTGACCTGGATTGAGTCTGGCAGTCCTACCTCTGGAGCTGAATGTGGCCTAGGGGGCACTTCTGCATCCTCAGAAAGTTTTATTCCCACCAGAGGCCCAAGCTGAGGGAAAGGGAGAAACCACCTATATTCCTGGAATGAGGACAGAATATGGCTGTCTCAAGGCATGGAATGGGGTTGGTCATGTGGGATTCTGAATCCTGCCTCCTCTGCAAGGGACCACCGAAGCCGGACTGTCTCCTCCTCTGAGAACTTACTGTGATTTAGTGCCAATCACAGATCTGGTTAGAGGGAGCTAACTATCTACACATTAATGTTTCATATACTAAAACATTTAAAATTGATAAGCAGCAAATAGTAGTCAAACACAATCTCTTCTTTGATGAGGTCAATATGTGACCACATGAAAAGAAAATTTTCCTTTCAGGTAATAACTTGATATTGGTTTATTTTGTCCCAAACTCTTTGCAATCAAATAAAGCTGATTTTTGAATTGGGTAAGTGGGTTCTCTTTTCTTTCATATTTTTCCTGCTTTTTCTGTCTGCACTAGTCTCTAATTCTAATTCTTTGTTATTTTTAGGATTAGAAGTAATAAGTATCACATAGCTCATGAATGTGTTGTCCTAATCATTTTTCAGGTAATTCCTATCAAAATTCTTGACAAAGTAATACTTGTTATTTTTGTTATGATTTCTACCTGATACATTTTTATTTGGCTTTCATATAATTTGAACATTTGGTTGCAAATTGAGGCTTAATGTTGTAAACAATGTCATTTCAAAGATGAATTATTAAATGATATATGGAAAAATGTTTTCAGTGAATTATCAGTTTATTCCATTTGCCAAATACCAATTTAGGATCATAAACATGATTATGCAGAGGAAAGAACTTCAAGAACTGCTCTCAACGATTATGATTATCTTACAATAAGGCCACCATGATAGCACTTTGTAAAGAAAATTACAAAAATTATTGCTTATTAAATAGGAATAATTTCATTTTTTATAAAATTTTAGTATAACGATGATGTCATTTTATTGTCAAAGATGCCATGTGAAAGTACTCCTCTAACATTATGCTGAAATAATTGAGTGTGTATGTGATCCCATTTGAGAGCTATTTCAAGTTCTAGATGTTTCAAGTAAAAATTAATAGATATTTAATATTATAAACATCCTAAGTAGGAATGTATCTTATAGTATAATCTCAATGGCACTTTACCTATTCTAATTCTCCTGGAAAGGTTGAAAGATAGTTATTATCGTTTCATTTTATACATGAAGAAACTGAGGCTCAGGCAGGTTGAATATTGTCCAAGAGCCCAGTGCTAGTAAGGGCAGAGCTAAGATCTGAATGCTGGTCTGGCTGACACCAGACTCATGTACTTTGCCTATACCTGATGGTGAATGGTGCATTGGAGCAAGATGATGAGTGGTTTAAGATTTATAAACTTCCTCCTTTCAAAAGGAACAGAGGCAATATAATATACAAATAAGACAATTAAAAATGAAAACAGAATAGGGGTACCTGTGTGGCTCAGTTGGTTGGACATTGGACTCTTAGTTCTGGCTCAGGTCATGATCTCAGGGTCATGAGATGGAGTGCCCTGTCAGTGTGGTGTCTGCTTTTCCCTCTCCCTCTGCTTGCCCCTCACCCTGCCTTGCTCTTGTGCACACGCTCTATTGTGCTCTCTGTCAGATAGATATATAGATAGATAGATAGATAGATAGATAGATAGATAGATAGATAGAATCTTTAAAAAAAAATGAGAACAAATGATAATTTACTTTAGGTGAGTTCTAAATTTAGCTATGAGTGTACTAGAAGCCAGTTAAAGAGGAAGTCAAAGTACTTAGTTCTTTTTGTCTTAAGTCAATGAATGAGCTCATTTGCAAGGACAACCTTTTTCCTTTCATGATCTGATGGAGGAATTTGTGAACTGAGTTCTTTATTAAGAAATGCTAGGTAATCACATGGATATTGCCTTAATCTTTGGTTTTGTAGAAATCCAATTAATTTCATGGAATCCTTGAAGCAGAACTAACTGCATTTGAGGTTGTAAATTATCATAATTTTTTATTTTTTATTTATTTTTAAAAAGACCCATTTGTTTAGCATCATGACCTGACTATTACATTTAGCAATCAACAGCATGGGTGGAAAGAAAGAAAGAAAGAAAGAGAAAGGAAAGGAAAGAAAAGAAGAGAAAAGAAACTACATTAAAGAGCTTTGTTAGAATGCTTTACCCTTTCCACAGAACAGAAACTAAAATAACCTGTTATACAATTAGTCACAAGTCCACTCCTCGAGATTTTGCCCAAACACACAAGTATTGTCTAGAACATGTCTTCTTTGTAGCAGTGAAGCCCTGCCCCCACTGTGCTTGGCTGAGTTCACAATTTGTTGTAACCCATAGCTTCCCTGTCAGTTCTCTGAAAACCTTTGGCCACTGCCATAGCCATGTTGATTTCATGGTTTGGCAAAGTATTATCCCCCACCACCATAGGGGCCAGAGCTTCTGCCTCCAAAATTTCCTCCTTTCATGGGTCCAAAATTTGAAGACGCCCCCATCATTACCAAATCCGTGATAGCAGTCCCCACTGCCACCATATCCACCATCACCTTGAATGTCACCAAAGCCACTTCACCCACTGAAGTCCCCTCCATGACCAAAGTCATCATTCCTACCAAAACCACCTCCACAGCAACCACCAAAGTTCCCAGAGCCACTTTGACCTCTTTGGGCGGATAGAGCACTAGCCCTCTCTTGCTTAGATAGGGCTGTCCTTGCTTCACAGTTGTGGCCATTCACAGTATGGTATTTTTGAATGACAATCAAATGTTACAAAAGCAAATCCTCTCTTCTTGCCACTGCCTTAGTCGACTAGTCATGATTTCATTCGCTTCAATTTTCCCATACTGTTCAAAATAATCTCTTAGATGATATTCCTCAGTGTCTTCTTTCATGCCACCAACAAAAATCTTTTTCACAGTGAAGTGGGCACCAGAACAGGTCTTTGAGAATCTTCTGAGACATCCCTCTTTGGTTTTACAACTCTCCCATCCACCTTGTGTGGCCTTGCATCGATGGCTTCATCCATCGCTCCACAGTGTCATACATGACAAACCCAAAGCCCCTGGGGCACTTGGTGTTTGTGTCCCTCATGACCACACAGTCTGTGAGCATTCCCCATTGCTCAGAATGGTTCCTCAAACTCTCATTGGTTGCTTCAAAGCTCACACCTCCGATGAAGAGCTTCCAAAGCTGTTCAGGCTCTTTGGGAAATTCCAATTTAGACATGCTGGCAATGGGAAGGGGCACTTTAACAAGGCTTCTCAGCAGCATCCACGGGTAGAAAGACTAAATTATCATTTTAAAAGATAGACTTTCATATATAGAAATATGATTGACATGGATATTTATGATATAAGCCATTTTTATATGCTGAGAGATTAACATTAAATTGTAATTCCTTAAAGACATTCAGGCAAAGGTGGACAGTATGATGGGGATAGTGCCATTTGGTGATTTAATACTGGGATTGGCAAACTTTTCCTTTAAAGGTCCAGGTAATAAATATTTTAAGCTTTGCGAGCTATGCAGTCTCTCTTACAACTATACAAGTGTGCTGTTGTACAGGGAAAGCAGTTGTAGACAGTACATGAATGAGTGTGGGTATGTTCCAGTAAAACTTTATTTATAAAAACCGGTGGCAGACCAAATTTGATTTGTGGGTCCTTGTTTGCTGATCCTCACTCTCACATAATATAAGATTGAGCTTTAAGATATGTCCCTTTAGCATTCTGTCTCACACTACATCTCTAAATGAGCCTCGGTCACAACAAGTCAAGGAGGAATTATACAACATGTATGCATATTCTCTATTATGGCTTCATTAAAGTTTGATTCTGTGACCAGACAACAAGAACCAGAGTTTATGTTGTGAAGATGTGGGGCTGCGTGCCATAGCCACAGGCCAGACTATATCCCCCCCCCCCCCAAAGACTCAGCCATGGGAGCTAAGAGACATGGAAATCCAGCTAATTCTCTGATACATCCACCCAGTAGAAGGGGTGTCTTTTTCTAATTCTTCCGTCTAGAGGAGGAATCTTTTCTAATTTGTCTGCTGGGAGGGATGTCTTTTTCTAATTCCTGTAATGGCATATGGAGTATGTACTAACAGAGGCCCTGTGAAAACCTAAGAACCTGACTCATATCCTTCCCATTTTTGTGGGCTGCCACTTAAAAAGCAATCTTTGCATGGTTCTTTAATAAGAATTAATTTGAAGCCATAGGGTTTGGCGCCATAATCCAGGAATAAGACACATCAGGCCTGAAAAATATTAAGGGTAGCTGTTAACAATTGACTGTTGCAATCAGAACATTGTGAGGTTGCGTTTATTCTCTCTGATTTTGGTTTTAATAAACTGACATGGACTTTTTAAAATCCCAGCCTTCTGGAACAACTAGAAATATTATGTAGTTTGCATAACAGGCCATTACTTTCAAGGGGATCAAGTGCTGACTTTGGTAACAGTGTGAAGACTCTTAGATTGTCTATACTTGTTTTCTGATGAGATATACCATTAAATTGTGTTCAGTTCTGTAATCTTTGTGCTTGAAATTTGCTCCTTCTACATATGACATCAGTGAAACCGTGTTGCAATTTGTTAAGAAAAACGCTGGCATTGACTTGTTTTGTTTACTTAATGGGGTTAGTTTTATTATTGTTATTATTAAAAAATTCTGATAGAAATAAAAACAATAGTGAAATATACAAAGGAAAAACTGAAGTCCCCCATGTTTTCTGGCCTTTGTGTACTGCTGAGAAAGAAGTGTCCCAAGTCAGGGTTATTAAAAAAAAAACAAACACATTCTTCTACATTTTCTTCTAGTATCATTTTGTTTTATTTTTGTATTTAAATCTTCAGTGGGATTGGATTTTGTTGTGGGGCATGTTGTGAGGTAGGGATTTGCTTTTCCATATAAATGAGTAACTAGTTTTCAACCATTGATTGACTACTCCATCATACATTAGTATGCAGGAGAAGCACTTTAGGTGTACTTCCATTGTGCCATACAGATTATGAAAAAAGTATTCATCTCAAGGGTGGAGCTTTAATTGAATCAATAAGTTTTACTGCTTCATCAAGAACATTCATAAATGAAACTGATTTTTGTGTTTTTTTTTTTTAAACTGAAAGTCCTTAATGGGGGTGAATACAATGACCATGCCCATAGCTTGATTTATATCAAGGTACCAGCATTTGTATCCACCATTGTCTTTGTATCATCAGTGCAAATGTCAACACAGTGTCAAAGTAGAAAAAGCTGATAGTGTTTTAGTATTATTATGAAAATAATTTTGACCTTGCACACCTTCCCAAAAAGGCCTCAAGGACCACTGCCATGGTCTACAAGTTCTATGAGAATAAGAATTCTGTCCATCTTTGGGGACAGTTTCAGAAGAATAGATATTAATTCTTTAAATGTTTTCTAGAATTCCCCAGGGAAGCCATCTGGCCTTGGGCTCCTGTATTTTGGGAGATTTTTGTTTACTGCTTCAATTTCCTTGCCAGTTATGGGTCTGCTCAGGTTTTCTATTTCTTCCTGGTTCAGTTTTGGTACTTTATACATCTCTAGGAATGCATGCATTTCTTCCAGATTGTCTAATTTGTTGGCATATGGTTGCTCATAATATGTTCTTATGATTGTTTGCATTTCTTTGGTCTTGATTGTGATCTTTCCTCTTTCACTCATTTTATTTATTTGGGTCCTTTCTCTTTTCTTTTTGATAAGTCTGGCCAGGGGTTTATCAATCTTATTAATTCTTTCAAAGAACCAGTTCCTAGTTTCATTGATCTGTTCTGCAGTACTTTTAGTTTCTATTTCATTGATTTCTGCTCTGATATTTATTATCTTTCTTCTGCTGGGTTTAGGCATAGTACTATAATTCCTAGCCTCAGCAGTCACACAACAAAAAGAAATAAAAGGCATCCAAATTGGCAACTCAAACTCTCACTCTTTGCAGATGATATGATACTTTATGTGGAAAACCCAAAAAAACTTTACACCAAACCTGCTATAACCTCATACAGGAATTCAGTAAAGTGGCAGGATATAAAATCAATGCATAAAAATCAGTTGCATTTCTATACACCAACAACAAGACAGAAGGAAGAGAAGTTAAGGAGTAGATCCCATTTACAATTGCACCCAAAACTAAAAGATACCTAGGAATAAATCCACCCAAAGAGGCAAAGAATCTGTACCCCTAAAACTATAGAATACTCATGAAAGAAACTGAGGAAGACACAAAGAAATGGAAAAATGTTCCATGCTCTTGGATTGGAAGAAGAAATATTATAAAAATGTCTATGCTCCCAGAGCAATCTACACATTTAATGCAATCCCTATCAAAATGTCATCAGCTTTTTTCACACAAATAGAACAAATAATCCTAAAATTTGTATGGAACCAGAAAAAAATCCAAACAGCCAGAGGAATGTTGAAAAAGAAATACAAAGCTGGTAGCATCACAATTCTAGACTTCAAGCTCTATTACAAAGCTATAATCATCAAGATATTATGGTACTGGCACATAAACAGACACATAGATCAGTGGAACCAGATAGAGAGCCCAGAAATGGACCCTCAACTCTATAGTCAACTAATCTTCAACAAAGCAGGAAAGAATGTCCAGTGGAAACAAGGCAGTCTCTTCAACAAATGGTGTTGGGGAAATTGGACAGCCACATGCAGAAGAATGAAACTGGACCATTTCCTTACACCACACATAAAAGTAGACTCAAAATGGGTGAGAGAATTAAATGTGAGACAAGAATCCATCAAAATCTTTGAGGAGAACAGAGGTAGCAACCTCGGCTACAGCAACTTCTTCCTAGACACATCACCAAATGCGAGGGAAGCAAGGACAAAAATGAACTATTGGGACTTCATCAAGATGAAAAACTTCTGCACAGCAAAGGAAACAGTTAACAAAACCAAAAACACAACCAACAGAATGGGGGAAGATATTTGCAAATGACGTATCAGATAAATGGCTAGTATCCAAAATCCATAAAGAACTTCTCAAACTCAACACCCAAAGACCAAATAATCCAATCAAGAAATGGGCAGAAGACGTGAATAGACATTTCTGCAAAGAGGACATCCAAATGGCCAACAGACACATGAAAAAGTACTCAACATCACTCGGCATCAGGGAAATACAAATCAAAACCACAATGAGATACCACCTCACACCAGTCAGAATGGCTAAAATTAACAAGTTAAGAAATGACCAGTGTTGGCAAGGATGCAGAGAAAGGGGAATCCTTCTACACTGTTGGTGGGAATGCAACCTGGTGCAGCCACTCTGGAAAATAGTATGGAGGTTCTTCAAAAAGTTGAAAATAGAGGTACCGTATGAACCAGCATAGGGTACTATGCAATTGCACTACTGGGTATTCACCACAAAGATACAAATGTAGTGATCCAAAGGGGCATGTGCACCCCAGTGTTTATAGCAGCAATATCCACAATTGCCAAACTATGGAAAGAACCTAGATGTTCATCTACAGATGAATGGATAAAGAAGATGGGGTATATATATACAATGGAATATTATGCAGCCATCAAAAATTGAAATCTTGCCATTTGCAAAGACATGGATAGAACTAGAGGGTATTATGCTAGCAAAATAAGTCAATAAGAGAAAGACAATTGTCATATGATCTTGCTAATATATGGGATTTGAGAAACAAGGCAGAGGATCATAGGGGAAGAGAAGAAAAAATGAAACAAGACAAAATCAGAGAGGGAGACAAACCATAAGTGATTCTTAATCTCAGGAAACAAGCTGAGGTTAACTGGAGTGGAGGGCATTGGGAGGGATGGGTCAGCTGGCTGATAGACACTGGGGAGGGTATGTGCTATGGTGAGTGTTGTCCATTGTGTAAGACTGATGAATCACAGACCTGTATCCCTGAAAAAAAATACATTATATGTTAATTAAAAATAAATAAATAAATAAAAGAATTCTGTCCATCTTGCTAGTCATTGCATCTCCAGTGCCTAGAACCTAGTAGGACAGTAAGTATTTATTGAATAAGTGTTCATTACCACCTATATCAATTAGCTTTTATTGTAAAAGTTATGTATAATAAATAACCACAAAATCTCAGTGGTATTAGAACAATAAACATATTCTACTCCTGCATGTGCTGGTTGCCTATAGTTCTGCTGATCTTGGCTAGGCTCACCTGGGCAGTTTGGCTTCTCACCTCTGGTCTGTGTGTCTTTATGCCTCTCATTCACCTTGGGGCTGTGGGTTAGTTAGGGCCTATTGCTGAGACACAGAGAAAAACCTGAAATGCACTGGGTCTCTGAAACCTTGGAAGAGGCACACTGTCACTGCTTCCCATATATTTTTGCCTAGATAACTCATATGGCCAAGCCCAGAGCCAAGGGACAAGGAGATATGTTTTGCCCACAGTAAAGTCCTGGCAAAAATGTGTATGCAGAGAGATAGGGAGGAAGAACTAATACCTAACTACCAATAGGAAGACCACCTCATCCCATTCTGCCTGAGATTTTTCTGAATTTACCACAGAAAGTCCCATATCCCAAGAACACCTCAATCCCTGAAAAACTGAGATAATTGGTTACCCTAACCATTCCCTAGTATATTTCAAGCTATAAACAGGTTGAATTTCATATGGTATGGGAGCTGGTCCGATTTAAAATTTTTCCCCTTTCTCAAGCACTGTAACTTCAGATGAGAATATTTAATAGAAAACACATGGTTATAATGGAGGGAATAAATATTTCATAATCATTTTAACCATCCACTAAAGAAGACATACTCTGTGTGTACAGAACCACCAAGTCACACATTAATATAGGGGATTATACTTGAACACATTTTTAAACCATATACAAAGAAAATTTAATTTTTAATGTATATATACCATATCATTTATATGTGATAAACCATGGTAGCAGTCTCTTATATTTTGCAAATATCTTTTAACATTTTCTTCAATTCAGTTCATTTTTATATCCTTAATCATAAAACTATAAAAACAAGATGATATTGTTACTGGTACCATGTAATTATGTAACAGCTCATTGGGCAAGAAAGAGCACATTTAAAGGAGTGATGTAAGCAAAGGATATTTTGGGGGGTATTAATGACCTTGGGTATCGAAGTTGAGAGACTGAAACAAATTTATGGGGTTACACTGCATTTTTAGCAGGTAACACGCAAGAGGGAAATAATAAATCAGCTAAATCGTTGTAAGAAAATTGAATGTTGTGTAGAGATTAACAGAACTACACAGAAATTGAGAGACATATATGCCTGTTGCTGGGAATGGTAATGAGAAAAGCGGAAATGAATGGTTCTGCGTTGTCCTTGAAATATCATTACCTGTTATTCATAAGGGCCCATTCCCATTTGTATTTTTCCTTAATGTAATACATGTGTTTGCATCCTTGTTTGGTGAAATTGTTTGAAATATGTCAGAAATGTTCTCTAATTCCGGTTGAAAATAACAATCTTCCAGGAACTCAAAAGAGACTTTAAAAAATCACTGGTGCTTAAAAATATGCCCTTTTAAAAATGTAATATTGGAAACCAATGAATCCACTCTTGCTCTCAAATGAAGATGAATACTTGTTAAAAGAATTGACTACCACTACAAAAAAGACATCGATGGAAATGTATTAAAAATGAAATAACAATTAAATATACATTATATGTTGGGAGTATTTTCATTCACTATCATTCTTAGTACAAGTGAATAAATATTTAATACAGAAGAATAAAGCCTTATACTCTAGTGCAGCAAAGATCTCGGTATAATGAAGTCAGCTGCCAATGTCCCATTTATTTGGAGCAATTTGAATTCAGCAAAATCTGAGGTCAGCAAAAACATGTGAATGGTTATAACATTTATCATTGCCATAGCTCTTAAAAGTTGGTTGAACCATCCTGATTTGACAGATGAAAAAACAGGCTCAGAATGGTTAGTGGTTAGGCAATCACATAGCTTGTAGGTACCAGTGTTGAAATTGACACTATAATCTCCTAGATCCTAATCCGTTGTTCCTGCATCTGTATCTTACTAGGCTCCAGATGGTGCCAAAAATGTACCTCTCTTAAAGGCTTTCTCTAATGTCTCTCAGTCATGTACATCCATTGCTTTTGTCTGTTCAGTATTCACCCAGTGAGAAACCCCTCCCCATTCCATGTAGTTCTGCTGGGGCTGGGAACGACAGTGCCTGCCTCCTGAAGCATACATGCCCCCCATACTTCTGTTCTCCCTCTTGCAAGGTTGTGCTATCCCTGGATTGGGCCACTCATAGTACCTGTTATTTTTCCACAAATTCATCCTTTCCATGAATTTTCCAAACTGGGATAAGACAGCTTAATCAACCAAGCTTTCCGTTGCTCTGTCTCTGTCTCCTTTCTCTCTGTCTCTGTTGTTCTTCCTCAATAAACCATAAGTAGTTTTCCACTCCACCTCACAAACTCCCATTACAGCCACTGGAGAGAGCATGGTTGCATCAAAAGAATCAGCCCAGGGGCGCCTGGGTGGCTTAGTGGGTTAAAGCCTCTGCCTTCGGCTCAGGTCATGGTCTCAGGGTCCTGGGATCAATCCCCCGCATCAGGCTCTCTGCTTGGCAGGGAGCCTGCTTCCCCTCCTCTCTCTGCCTGCCTCTCTGCCTTCTTGTGATCTCTCTCTGTCTGTCAAATAAATAAATAAAATCTTTAAAAAAAATAATCAGCCCAATACACAAAGAAAAGCAAAAACAAGAGTGAATGGAGAGAGTGAGAGAATCCAGCGGGCTCTCTGTAAGAGCTGGATCTCTCTGGATCCAGCCGTGCTGTACCTTCATTCAGTTGACAGGAGGCACTAAATCTTCTCCTTAGTTAAGCTAGTTTGAGTTAGGATTTTATAATTTTCAACTAAAAGGCTCTGCACCTCTCTCTTCTGTGGTCCCATAACACCCAGTGCTTGTCTTTATTATGTATCTATTCATATGTTTACTCTCCTCTCCGGTAAACTGAGAAGTCATCTAGGATAGACACTGTGCCTCATTGATTTTGTATTCCCAGCCCATGTATAGGGTCTAAACAATGTGCTCATTCATTATTAAAACCTAGTCAAACAAATGAACAAAGAACAGATAAACACTCCCATAAAATATGGTCAATGACATGTTCAGGTATATCGTAGAAGAAGAGTGCTGAAAAAATTCTCTATCTCACTTGTATCCAAGAAGTACAACTTAAAACCACAGAAATATCATTTCACAGCCATTAAGACAGGTAAAGTTTTAATTCTAACAATAAGTATTGGTGAAGATGTGGGGAAACATACTCACAGGTTCTTTGTGTTAAGTGTAATTTGGTAAAACCATTTGGAAAGCAATTGGACAAAATGTAGTAAAATTCAAAGCATGCATATCATTTAATTCTGTGATTCCACTTCTAAAAATAACCCTTGTGCATGTGAGTAAGAAAATGAGAACAAGGATCCTCAGTGTAGGCTTGTTGAAAAATGGAAAAGCACCTAAGATTCTACCTTTAGAAAAATAGTTTGTAGCGTGCTTATAATGGAAGACTCCAGAGTAGTTCAAATGAATGGAATGGATCTACATGTACCAATCTGGATCCACTTCAGAAATATAATGATGGGTGTAAATCACATTGCAAGAGAATACACGGAAGATGATCCCATTTGCCTGGATGTTTTAAAAAAAACCCAAATGGGGTTCATATACAATTCCCTCTAATTTTATGTTTAAAATATCCCTTAATAAAGTTAAAAAATATATTGCTTACTGTTATACAGAATGTAGTAAAAGATAAAAACAGATGCATCTCTAAGAAAGGAGTAGGAAATTAAGCTTCCATTGACTCTATAATGTTTTATTTCTTTGAGAAAAAATTCATCTGAAGCAAATAGAGCAAAATATTAAGAGTTATCAGGTCTAGGAGGCAGGTAGATCCTTACCTATGTGTTAGGAAAAACACTTTTTGAAGAATGATGATTATAAAAGTGAAATATTGAGGGCGCCTGGGTGGCTCAGTCGTTGGGTATCTGCCTTTGGCTCAGGTCATGATCCCAGGGTCCTGGTATTGAGCACCACATCCGGCTCCCTGCTTGGCAGGAAGCCTGATTTGCCCTCTCCTACTCCTCCTGCTTGTGTTCCCTCTCTCGCTATGTCTCTGTCTGTCAAATAAATAAATAAAATCTTTTTTAAAAGTCAAATATTGAAAATTCAAAAAATATTTTTAAAATCATTCATCATTGTTCAAGTAATTAATTGGTTATTGAGGGAAAGCTCACCCAGAGCCCTTCTACTACCAGGGAGGAAATTGCTTCCTGTCTTGCAAGCACAATGACTCCAGCAGAGAGAGAGGAAGATGTGAAAGTTCTTCAATCTTTTACAACCCATAGCAACCTCAAGTTGCGTTGTAGCAATTTAATATAACAGAAAAGGGCATCTGAATTTCTGCCCTACAGATTTTGTGAAAGCCATGAGAGCTTATTTTTTATTTTTTTATTTTTTATTTTTAGCCTTCACCACTACATCTACAAAATCCCATGCATTGGAACGAGGATTCCATACCAGCTGCCTCCTGGGGAACTCTGCTAATCTGTTGACCTGAAAGGTCCAGGTATCTGAAAGGAGCAGGTTAGTGAGGTTTTACAAAGCCCTCTCTGAGGGCAGGATACAACTTACCCTTTTCCAAGGTAAGGAAGTTAATTCACTATTATGGGTACCAACATTTATGATCAAAACACTTCCCATTTTCCGAGCAATTGATTTAATTGTAATAACTTCTATAACCCAGTGGTCTGGACCTGGGCCAACCACCAGCATTCCCTGACAATGTGCTTATGCTCTGGGAGGCTTGAGACCCTGCGCTGTGTGTTTGGGGTAGAAGAGAGGACAGTCCCTGTGCTGCCAGAAGGTCAGACTGTCAGGAGAACAGGAGCAGAAGTACATATTTCAGGGTCAAAGAAAAGCTAACAGAGTGGCTGCCCTTGGAATAACTTGGGGCTGATGACGCCCTCCTCCTAAAGCAGTGGAGGAGGGGTACGGCTTTTGGGGTGTTTGTGCTCTGCCCCAGCAATCCATGTAACAGGGCACAGTACAGAGGAGCCTATGATAGAGCATGGGGCCTACGGAGGTTGTGCAAGGTGGTTTTTCTTGTCCTTTCTGCCAAGGGGAGAGGCAAAGGGACCTTACCTCCCCCAGGAGGAGCAGCTGCGGAAGTCGTGGTATGGCAGAGGCACAATGGGCAGATGAGTTCACAACAGAATGACATGGTGTTGGCTCTTGGGTTGACCATTGACAGTAGTCCAGCAAGAGAGACCTCATGTTCCTTGGTCACAGGGCCTGAGGCCTGCCTTCAGAAAATGAGCAAACAAAGATAGGAACATGCTGCAGGGAACATGAGTGTGAGGGAAGGAGGGGCTGTCGATGCCAAACACAGCTCATGGAAGAAGATACCTCGAACCCAGCTTCCCCATGGTGGAGTGTGAATGGGGGACATGGCCTGATCTCCTCCATCTACACTAGTTAGCTGGCCACCAAGATCCCAACCTCCTGTGTCTGGTTCAGTTCATCACTAAGTTAACAGAAGGGTAGCAACGGTGGACCTTGATTTGTAATCTCCCTGGGCACTTTCCTCCTGCTTCAGTGGTTTCACATACATCTGTATTGCTCTGTATTTCCCCTGAGATACACCTACACATCTGGAAGAGCACATAGGTACTGTCTAGGGCACAGGATCCAGGGTGACCCTTTTAAAATATAAGTGTCATCATGTCACCTTCTGCTCAACACCCTGCTGTGGTATCTCTCATTTGGGACAAAACTGAAAGTCACTATCATGGTTCTTGGGCTCCATGCCATATAGACCCCTACCACCACCCCCCATGTACCTCTAATTTTACCTCCTACACTCCGCTCAGTCACCCAGGCTAGCTGTATCCCTCTGGTACACATCAAGCACGTGCCTGCCTGGAATGCTTTTCCCTTTATACTGGATGGCTTGCTTCCACATTTTCTTCAAGTCTTAGGTCTCCTGTCACTTTCTCTTCCTAGCCCACTCTCTATAAAAGTGCAATGCTCAGTCCCAGCCCCAGCCCCACACCGCACACACATTTCCCCTTTCCTTCTTCATTTTCTCCATGGTCTGTATCACCATCTGACCTTCTGCATGCTATAGTCATTTGTGTAATATCTGTCTCTCCTCCCCCACCGTCTTAGTTCATTCCACAAGTGCAGGGACTTTTGCCTGTCTTTATCACTGCTGTATTCTCAGAGAGAAGAACCTGGCATAGAAAGTGCTCAAATATTTATTGAATCCAGGAAGTACCGAAAGATTGATTTTCAGTGAACCCAGAAGATAGAGCAAAATACAGTCATATCCATTAAATCACTTTCTAATGGACATCTGTCACCCACCTGTTTTTCTTGACATCCTGCCTTTTTCCCGGGGTTCCTACCCAACATGGATGAACAAGATGAGGTCTTTCAGTCCCTACTCAACTCTTAAAAACAAAGCCTTCTCAAAGCAAACAAACTTTTTCTCTTGCCAATGCTGACTACCTCTTGAGGTTTAATATCAACATGTGGTTACGCTATTGACTTTACTCTGTCCAATTAAAGGCCATGTTCCAAGAAGAGAGGATGGGAAGAAGAGAAGAAAGAGAAGGGAGAAGAAGATCCCATCAGGTCACATCTTTACAGCTCACAGAGGCAGCTACACAAGGCAGCAAACACCGGTCACTGTCCATGGATCTCATGAACAAAATATCACCAGACTAGGGACTTTGAAATGTCTTTGGTAGCTACGCACAGTAGGAAAAACATTTCACATGCATAATGCCCATTAATATTTTCTGAAACAGAAGATTTATGAAATAGCATATTATTTGGTGTGTTGCTTTCTGACATTCCTCATTCTATTCTATTTCATTTTAAAAATGCCAATCTTGGTCTCTGACTTCATTTCATAACCCAGTGGATCATAGACCATAGTTGAAAGACTTCCGGTCTAGCCCCCAAGCCCTTGCACTAGAATGTCATGGACACTTTTGCAGCCTCTCAGTAGAACATACAGACATTACACATCCAAAGTTTCCTGCTTCATGAATACAAGTGGCGTGTAAGTAAAAAATACAATATAAATGTGGATCTTCTTAAGACCTATTAGGTCCAGAAGAGAGATGTTGTATTACATATTATGAGATATTTTAGTAGAATAATTAAAAATGATTATAGTACCAGGTAAAATGTTAAATGCATAGAAAATTCCTTCACTATATGAGCAGTTTCCAAAGCTTGCACTCTTGGGAAGGTTACCAGATGACTGTCACTTGGCACTAAGTGAATTTACTGAGAGCCCTCCCTCCTTCTCTCTCTCTTTCTCTCTCTCCCTCACACACACACACACACACACAGACACACACACTTTATCCTAGCTCTCAGAACTCAGGCACTACCCTGGAGTAGCACTTGCTATGGCACTTTGTAAACTAAATACCAAACACCGAAAGGGTGAATTATCTATTGAAAAAGTGGTTACACCTACTAAAAAAAAATGTTCAAGAGGTGGGGAGCATATGACAAGTGTACAAATTTATATTGGATCATGCAAACAGACAAAAGCAGGTGGCTTTGAGAGGCTGCAGCTTGGCTTGAGTGGGATTTTTGTATGGCGGGCCCTAATTCTAGTACCACCACGTCATCTTCCTATGCTGACTCAGGCCATCCTAATATCAGTGTGTAAAGGAAGCAGGCAAGTGTTGTGATTCTCAACATGCAGTTGTGGAAACTGGGCCTCCAAGGAGTTAGTCACACTGGGAGGAAAGCCTCTTCTTCCCAATTCCAAATGCAGGCAGGAAACCAGCCTCAGTGACAATGATCACATCATGGTTAGTAGTGCCAAAGGATGGGAACGAGGGTAGGGGGTCAGTCTGGAGGGAAATGGTTGGACACACATTAGTATCTATTCTACAAATATTATGCAGCTCTTAAGCAATAGTTAGATCTGAGGTCACCCAGAAAATCAAGTTAGAGAAAGAAAAATATGCAGTGTTATCCCATTTTTTTAATAAAAAGAAAGGAACAGGGGTACCTAAGTAACTCAGTCAATTTGGAGTCTGACTTGATTTTGGCTCAAGTCGTGATCTCAGGGTCACGAGATCAAGCCCCAGGTCAGGTTCTGCTCTCAGCGGGAAGTCCGCTTGAGATTCTCCCTCTTCCTCTGCCCCTCTCCATGCTCATACATGGGGATAGATGGATAGATAGATAGATAGATAGATAGATAGATAGTTTAATAAATAAATAAAATCTTTAAAAAAAAGAAGAAGAAAGGAACACACTACACTGTATATGGAGAGAATTACTTGTAGGTGTTCCTAGGAGGTTGCTGAAAAACATGAACAAATATATACTAAATGATTACTATTAGTTATTTGGAGAGAGCTAGACTGGGGGCCTGGACAAAGGAAATGAAGGGGTATATAATTGGTTTTTTTGTTGTGTAATTGCATACTTTTAAAGATTTTTTTTTAATTTATTTACTTGACAGAGAGATAAAGAGAGCACAAGTAGGCTGAGTAGCAGGCAAAGGGAGAGGGAGAAGCAGGCTCCCCGCAGAGCAGGGAGCCCAGTGTGGGTCTCGATCCCAGGACCCTGGGATCATGACCTGAGCTGAAGGCAGACGCTTAACCGACTAAGCCACCCATGAGCCCCTGTAATTGCATTTCTTTCAAAAAGCAATGTTTTAGGGGGCACCTGGGTGGCTTGGTCAATTGGACCTCTACCTTCAGCTCGGGTCATAGTCTCAGGGTCATGGAATCAAGCCCCACATCGGGCTCTCTGCTCAGTGCAGAACCTGCTTCCCCTTCTCTCTCTGCCTGCCTCTCTGCCTGCTTGTGATCTCTCTCTCTCTCTCTCTCTCGCTCTCGCTCTCGCTCTCAATTAAATAAATAAAATCTTAAAAAAAAAAAGTGCAATGTTTTGGAATTTAAAAATTCTGACAAAGGAAGTTTAAAACAACCAAAGAAAATTATCTGTTTTGTATGGCTCAGGGTAAGGTGACCTTCTCAGGGTCTCCTAGGTTGAAACGGGCAGCATTAGGACTGTCATTAGAACTGTGTTTGTGACCCTAAGGCCATACCATTTCCTCAACACTACAGCTGCCTCTTGTGTATCAAGTGTGTGGAAAACTCTTTACCTTTAAAACTAGGGTTGAACACACAGAGTGAAGAACCAAGTAATGCCACGTAAGAAAATGGCCCAAAGGATTGTTATTATTGTGTAGCATTTAATGCAAATTTAAGCATGCAAGTCAGGTATCACGATAGCTGTTGAAGAAATGTAATGCTGACAGTATTTGGCAATAAAATAATAATCACTGTGTGTATCTCTGATGAAATGAGATTTAATCCATTTGAGCTCCTAATTGTCTGCCACAGTACATTAAAGATGGATACTACTATTGTCTTCACTGCTCAGAAATATGAAATTCAAAGCAATATGCACCATGTCTTGAAATAAGCTAGCTTAATGAACCAGCAAATTAGACCTTTCTATCTCTTTATTTAACATCCAGTTCCATGAATTTATCAGAGTTCATTACAAAGGTGCAAAATTTAAAGAAATGCTGCTAAATTCATTTATGATTAGAACTAATGACTTTGAAAAAGACTTCTCATATTTTTAGAGAGAGCCATCATTTATTATTGAATTTATATGGCTTCGGGTAATAAACATTCAATCTTCTCCCTTCCTTCTGTTATTTATAGTTTGAATTTTGTAGTACAGCTACCAAAAAACTCATGTAAAGAAGTAAACTTTTACCCCCAAACACAGCAATGACGTTCAGGGAAGCAATGACAGAGCTTTCTTCTTGACCTTTCGCATGTTTTCAATGGGTGGATCAAGGGGGACTCTGCTCCTAAGATACATCTGGCAATGTCTGGAGACATTTTTGGTTGTCACAGCTGAGGGAGGGTGTTATTCGCATCTCTTGGGTGAGATCATAGATGCTGGTGAACATCCTCTGATGCCCAAGACAGCTCCTTCCACAAAGAATTATTCAGCCCACAATGTCAGCAGTCCCCAGTCTGAGAAACCCTGACCTCTATGAAGAGGTCTCATTCAAAGAATGCTGCATTTCATTCCATATTTTCTTAAATGAGATCACTTTTCATCTTGTAACATAGATTTAGAGCAAGACCAACTAAAAAGTATGGATCTGGATCAAATGATTTTTTTTCCATAATACTTGTAGTAATAATAATGACTTTAAAATCTATAGTGAAGACAACAGTGCTGAGTGCTAGAATGGAACCCTTAAATATAGATTAGAGAAATGACTTTCATTGTCCATTTATATATTTTCAAGGGGATAGCTTTCCCATTTTAAACCAGAAGCATCTGACTATCTAATAGGTTTTAAGATGTTAGCATTTTAGTTCAGAATCCTTAAAAGAAACCTACTTGGGCTTCTAATTTAGATGAAGAAGGGTCTACTTCCAGAGTCAAGAATGATGACAAACAATGGGAAGATCACAAGGTCTGATTCACTGTAACTTGTATTTACCTAGAACATTGTTTTTGGTCAATTCAAGGTTGCAGTTCCACACTTTTGATAGAGGTAGGTTTGATTTCAATATTACTGAATTTCTCTTTTAAAGTTCTGGTCTTAGCTCTTAACTTTAATCTGTCTCTATGGCACGCATGGGGAATGCAGTTAATTTGATAGGATTTAACTGGGTACTTTTAGTATCCCTGTGATAACAATGATCAAAGTTTTTATAGGCCTTAGGTATTTAAAGGAAAATATAATCATAATAAAGTGGCCCAATGAAAAAGAATGAAGAAATTAAAATTCTTCTCATCCAAAAGAAAATAACAATCAAGAATCCAAAATTAAAAAGATTAGAATCCCAATTTGTTAAACTTCTTGAGAACTAGGGTGTTTTGAAGGGAAGTTTATTCAGGATGTTGGTATTCTTTGATCTCATGAAGTGAATATAATTGAGGCAGCCATAATTTCAATATTGTGTAACACAGCATTTCTTATAACGAGGGAAATGGCTTACTGGTTATGTGTTATTATCATGTATTTTCAGAAAAATAAATGATACTCGCACATCAAATCCATGATTTTACTATTATTGTTCTCAAAACTAATGAAATAGGTCTCGGCATTAGACCCAAATCTATTTAGAGACAAATAAAGTAAATAATGATATAGGTGATATGCAGGGAGGGCAAAAATTGTGACTGGTATGCAAATGAATGAAATCCTGGGGCAGTGTTTCAAAGTCATCATTCTGAACATTTTCATTGTATAGCATTTCGAGTGAACAAAGTAATAGGGATAGAGATATAATGGCCTCAGCATACGTCATTACATTGGTTTTTACAACTAATTAATGTTTACTGGGCCCTTGTGATGATGCTTAGTAACATTTATATAGTGCTTACTACCTGCCAGGGGGTCGTAAAAATGTTATTCACATGGTTTTTTTTGTTGTTGTTGTTTTGTTTTTTAAACTCATTTAATCCACAAAACAACCCCACCAAATCAGTCACAGTTAGTACATGGTGTAGTTGGGATTGCCACCAAGCATCTGCCTCCGGAGTCCGTACTCTTCAACACTAAACAATACTATGTCTCTCGTGATAAAAACAAGTGCCATGCACTGTGTCAAAGGCTTTCACATATCATCTCATTTAACTCTCATGGTACTCTTCTGCTGAGCCTCATTATCTCCTTGAATACATGAGGTTGACTAGATGAATCAATTAATTTCTCACTAAGTTGTATAGAGGGATAAACTTCTAATTACTCGAGACTCTAAGGGATAAACTTCCAATTTCTCAAGACTGTAAGTCAATGGAAATCAAAATGGGGAGAACACAAGAAGAGCCATAGAGATGTGAAAAGAAAAAAAAAAGTAGAATTTTGATTAGCATTTATTCCCTATCTCAGCCTTATATTTTTTAAGATTTTATTTATTTGAGAGAGAGTGCACACGGGTGCATGCACATGAGTGGGGGATGGGCAGAGGGGGAGAGAGAGAAGCAGACTCCCCGCTGAGCAGACCTGAGCCAAAGGCAGGCACTTAACCAACTGAGCCACCCAGGTGCCTCTGTCTCGCTCTTTTTAAAAATGTATTCTTTCTGTATGGTTATAATGTACTTAGATATCCAAACAACATGTGATGTAACTTACAAATGAATATGTATAATCTTATTATATATTATATTAGGAGTGTTTTAGCAGAAATTTTATACCAATGGGTGCATATTTTATAGTATCTCCAGATTTTCTCCCTGCCTGGGCCATTCCCTTGGCATACATAGGTCAACTTGAAAACTTACATTGTTTTCTTACAGCCTGTGTATATGGACAACTTCTTTTGCTATCTACATTTAAATCCATTTACACAGGACATTGTCACTAATTGTTAGAGTATCTTAGACATAAAAAGAATGTCATTTTAAGGATTCATCCACAAGATGAAGCCAAAAACAAAACAGCTAGTCAATTCCAAAAAAGATACCATTGCTTAGAGGAACCCAAGAGGTTAGCTGAGTGAGCCATTTGGGTATCCACTTAACAGATGTTCATACGTCCTTATGCCAGCCACAGCAGGTGCCACCCCTAGTGGCTCCATCCTCAGGTTGCTGCCAGTCTAGTCCAGTGGTTAGGAGCACAAATTCCTGGCTGTGTGACCTTGGGCAGGTTATTTAGCCCCTCTGTGCTCAAGGTTTCTCATTTGTACCTTGGAAAACAGTGGAAAATAGCGGAAAACAGTCCCTACTTCAAAGGGTTGTGGTGAAGCAGTAGATAAATTCATAAATGTAAAGTGCTTAGCACAGTGGTACTGAGCAATTCAGCAAAATTGTGAATTCAGCAAAGCACTGAATTCTCATTACTGCATGTGATGGTACATATTATGTGTCAATTCAGCTAGGCCATGGTGCCCAGATATTCGGTCAAATGTTATTTTATAATGCTTCTGAGAAGGTATTTTTTAGATGAGATTAACACTGACAAATCAATAGAGCTTGAGTAAAGCAGATTATTGGTAATGAGAATGGGTTTCACCCGATCACCTGAAGGCCTTGACAGAAAAAGGCTAACCTCCCCCAAGGAGGCATAAATTGTGCCATAGACTGCCTTTGGACTGGAATTGCAATTCCTGCCTGGATCTCCAGCCTGCCAGCCCACCCGGCAGATATATATGTGGCAATAACAAGATAGATAGATAGATAGATAGATAGATAGATAGATAGATAGATAGATAGACAGACATTCTGTTGGCTCTGTTTCTCTGGGGACCCTGGCTGATACACTATGGGATAATGGTAACTAGTATTTATCAAGCCTTTCATACATACTATCGAACATTTCAAATTTGATCTCACTTATTCTTCATAAAAGCCCTAATTGGGGTAATTCCCCCATTTTACAAAGAAGCAAACTGAGTCGAAGAAAAGCATCTGACCTGCCCAAGGTCCACACAGCTAGTATGTGACAGAGGCAGGCCTCTCCCCTAAACTCCCCCTCCTCCATAAATGCTGTCATTGTTTAATTTAGAATTAAAAAGTTGGGACTAAAAAATTAGGACTTGCAGTTCCGAGTGGAGTGATTTATCTTCAGCTTACCCACAATGCTGGGTGACAGAAATATTTATGCAGCTATTTTAAAACCCATTTCATGCTATTGAGAGATACTAAATGCCAAATAAAAAAAGGCCGAATGAATTTTGCTCACCTTTGATTTTAATTCTTGCCAGAGTTGAACTTCTTAAGTGCTTCAGTGAAGCTATTCACAGCTATTCTGCAGACAGAAACCAACTAGACAGGAGAGAGTGTGGAGCCCACCCAGTCCCCTTATTATATGGGTTTTCTAACAGGGGAGCAAGTGAGATCAGCCTTCAGTGAGATCAGCCAAAGTTCTGAGAAGACCAACTGTGGTTTTGAGGGAAATAAATGTCTTTTGAGTTAGATGGGAGGTTCAACTGTTTGAGAAGGGGCTTTCAGCCCCTCTTCTCCCCTATCAGGGGAGCACATTAGGGAATTGGCAAATCCAAACAGGCCTCTTCCAGTAAATAATTCTGATTCTTGAATGAAGCTTATCTGAGGGTTCACCAACAGCATTTAAACCGGTCCTAGAATCACCAGGCAAAACCAAATTAGCTAGCATTCAGAAACAATTTCTTTTTATGTGTAAAACTGTTCTATAAAAAAAACACTACAGAGTTCAAAAGAGCTGTAAGGAAATACTTTTACAATCTGTTCCACTGGGTAGCAGATTGAATTTAGCCTCAGCTGGTGATTTTTGTCTCCTTAATTATGGGCAGTAACAACACTTTAAATTGATATGGTGCTTTTAACTTTGCAAAAGATGGTCAAGTTCATTTATCAACTGATCCACTTTGTTGTACTGTGGTATAATTTTCAACTGATAGTCCAAGACATTGGACTAGCACATTATACAGAAAGGCATGCTAAGAAAGGTTGTCAATGTATCTTTTTTTCTCTAAAGAGAATTGAGATGATGATATGATTTAAGAAAGTATTTGATACAATTTAGTCCCCAGAGACAAAATATCTACACGTAGGCAAGTGAATAGAGAACCCTTGATAATATAAAAAAAATTTTTTTTTAATTTCACTTGCATATTGTTTTAAGTATAAAAATGCAAACCAAAGCCAACTAGGAATGACTGGGGAATGAACTTGCTCTGTGTTTCTTTCTGTGAGTTTAGGCATTGAGAATTTTCTGTGCTCTGAGGGTTCCAAAAAATACTGGAACAGGATTAAGAGCGAGGGGCCTAGAACTGACTTTTGAAAGATACATGCTGTGCTTGGCTATAAAAGCGTCTTTATCTGGTTTATAAAAAAAATTCGGATACCCACCATAATAAGGAAGTGATAGTTACGTTGGCAAACGTTTCAACTGTAAAACTTGCTAAATGGTGTTTAAAACAGCAGGGGAGCCTTTGTCTATACATTTTGTATTTCTGAGTTGAATTGTATGAGATATGATTATATGGCATTTTTTTTTAAATTATGTGACAAAGGAAGGCAAAACTTTTAAAATATATGAGGCTCTAAACTTATATTTAGATATTTCACTATATAAAGAGATGAGTTTGTAAAATCAAATTAATGGGGACATGCTTACACAATTTTGGAAGGTAAATCAAAGAACTAAGGCTATAGGATGTGAAATTTCCATCCAGGAATAAGATATGAAGATAAATTAGTTAATGAGAGGTATGTGTACACATACCAAAAGTACTGAATTATATTTTTTCATTTTGAAAAGAGGGAAGCATTATCAAATAACTATAAATGACTCTTCTAGCAAGGATTTTTATACCAAAATTGCAAAAAAAATATTCTGTCTGTGATTAGTCACCGTTCACACTTCTTTTGGTCTCCATCCATTGTATTCCATAATGCTAGCCATTCCTCTCCCAAATTTGATGCTGCACAGATCTAAGCACCAAATTGGAGGTTTGTTCTCTTTCATTATGCTGTGGTCATTGCCTCTTGCCCCAAGAATGAGGTCTGTGTATCTTTCTTTCTTTAAATTCCATGAGCACTCTATCTGTAACAGCAGAAGAAAAGAAGAAACCCAGGTCTGCAGTAATTGTATAACTCCAGGGGCAACATTCACATTTTGTGAATGTTGTGAATCTCTAGCACTGTTTATATAGACTACCATGTGAGTGGTGCTTTAGGAATGATGAAGATGCCATCAAGTTAGGTTAAGCTCTAGAAATTAACAAAAGTAAGGTTATATCAAGAACATAGAGCATTTCTCTGCTGTTTGGTGTTCTCTCTCCACTTTTTCAAGGCCCACATGTTTCCATCTCATCTTCCTGCCTTTGCTTGTTCCCACAGTTCAGGTACCTAATAGGATAGACCAGATTGGAAAATCCAAATGACCTAATATGGACCAGGGTGTGGATACCTGGCCCATGCTGCAAACAGCTGCAGCCACAGAAGTGGTTTCATGTGGTTCACTTAGCAAGAGACAGAATCTCTGGGAAAAATTTATGGACAAGGTTGGCAAATTGGTGACTGAGCTTTCTGTGTTTACATAGATAATGCTGTATTTTGTCAGGAGAGTCTATAATCTCTAAGAAGTCATCCACCCTAAGATACTCTCCCATGATAGTAAACTACCTCTTTTCATAAGTAGATTATATTATTTATTTTAAAATATTGTTTCCCCTCCCTGTGAGTGAATAATAGTTTCCTGTCCCATTGAAGTCAGGCTTGGCCATGTGACTTGCCTTAGCCTGTGAAATGCTTGTGAAAATGGTGGCTGTCAGTTATGAGCAGAAGCTGTAAGAACCATCATGCACTTCCCTCACTCCTCCTATCCTTCTGCTATGACAGATGCAACATGTTAGAAAGTCCTCCATGTAGCTTAGATCAGAGTGATGAGCCAGAACCAGATGTGATGATCTCTGTCTTTTGATGGAAATATTTATCCATTAATATTTAATGCAATTATCAATATGATTTCCTTTAGATATTTCACTCTATTGTTTTTTCTGTTTTCCTCTCTGCCTTTTATTCCTCTCTTTCCCCTTTTCTACCTTCTTTCCAGATATAATACAGAAACTCTTGGTTCTGTTATATTCCTACAGAGTGTTAATGATTTTGTTTTAGCAAGCAGTTAACTTCAACAGACTCAGACAGTGAGCTCTGTGTTGCCTATGGAAGGTAGCAGCTCACATTTCAATGCACTCCTCTTAGCCTTCCTCCAAGCTGCTTTAAGTCTGCCACACACATTATTCAGGGGTCAGGGTCTTGGGACAAATTTTATGCTCAAAATTAGTGGCCCTTCTGCTCTGGCTTCCTCATTTCTGGAATTCCCTTCTCATTTTGCAGCAGCAATGACAGAAATACAGCAGATTTTCTAGTAGAATTTTAGACCATCCATGCTGTGCCTTCAGCCTGATCTCACACAGAAATGGGTAACTTGTGTCATCATCACCTCTGATGATGATTCTTCCAAGTTTTGACTCCCTTCCAAAATCTGCTTGCTTTTGCTAACTTTCCAGAGCCTTTGGGTAGTTTTTATTGTTGTTTTTTTGTTTTGTTTTTAATGTATTTTGTTCAGAGTTCAGAGTCCTTATTTGCAGGAAGAGCAGTCTATTGGGGACCTACTCTGCCATACTGGAAGTAGAACTCTAAAGCCAGTTCTGATGTAGGTATACGAGATTCAGAAATAATCTTTTATGATTGAAAGTCTTTCAGATTTCAGGTATATATGTTCCTACAGCCTCATTTACCCTAAACTGACTAATTAGCCAGCTGGGGAAACCTAGGATATTACTATTTAACTATTTCACACCTGTACTGATAAAATCCACTCAAAGGTAAATGAATTTCCCCAAATCATTCTGATTTTATGAATTTTGCTTTTCTACTGACAGTTAACATCCTCTAAATGGTACTCTTTCCTTCTTAATTTCCACTACAATCATGAAGAGTAATGCTCCTTAAATTGAGGAGACATTTTTCATGTCTCCCCATTTCATCTTTATCACTGAAATCACAGTTTGAAGACCAGGATTTATGACTTAAATTGAATGCATGTCTATGTCACTAACAGAATTGGGTCTGGTAAAATTATGAAATATTTCATTTAAAAGCATATAATTAATTGATTTTGGCTAAAACATGGTAACATGTAGAAGCTGTAGAAAGTAGAGATAAATGGAAACTAGGCAAAAGCAAGCATTTTTCTTGGGATTGCTTTATCAATGTTTACTTCCCCTAAAATTGATTCAGTACAAAGTAGATCTTTTTACTGCAATATAGCAAACTTTGACACAGTTGTTCCATGTTATATATTATATTGCCTTTAATAGGAATGTAAGATTATGGCTATGTAAGCTTCGAAACTGAAGTACATAGTATTTCTCTTAGTTAGCTAAAATCACGAAAAATATATATATATACAAAAACATGAATACACACACACATATTCATTCATTCATTCATTCATTCCCTAAGATATTTACTTTGCAGCTTATGATCTAACTGGTAATAAAATTTCTTCATAAAAATCTATAGGAGAGTTGTAGATTAGAAAAGTCTTTTGGGGCACATGGGTGACTCTGTTGGTTAAGCAGGTAACTCTTGGTTTTGGCTCAGGTCAATGACCTCAAGGTCCTGGGATCAAGCTCCGCATCTGACTCCCTGGTCAGTGGGGAGTCTGCTTAAGTATTCTCCCCACTTGCTCACTGTCTCTAAAATAAATAAATAAGATATTTTAAAAAAAAGAAAAGATAAGTCTTTCAGAAGTGCATCACAGTCTTTGTATATTGTTTTCTACTTAAATTAGGAGTAGAGTCTGGGAGGCTAACCCCAGGGTATGTCCTCTAGGCATTTTCACAACTTGCTTTTTCTTATTTGAACATGCATCCATAACTCCTTGTTAAGAGTCTGAACATATGTCCATAAAACTAAAGTCATTACATTTATTTTTATCCTTTACATAGTTTCATCAGATTCAGCTAACTCTTTATTCAACAACTTTTTTTTAGCAAATATTTATTAAATGGCTCTTTTGTGCCAAGCACTAACGATACAGGAGTAAAAGAGACAAAATTTCAACTTTTCATGGTGCTTCCATTCTAGAGGAGAGACAGACAACAAACAAACATACAAGTAGTATCATTTCACATTGTAAAAGATGCTGTGAAGAAACAGAAAGCAGGTTAAGGAGCTAAAATCCACTAGAACTATCTTTTGATCTGTAATTTCTTTACCTTTGATTATCGCTAATCACAGTGACTGTTCTAAATTGTAAATAAGTCCTGCAGGAGAGATCGATAGTTTATCCACATTTTGCTTCTATATACCCCAAATCCAGCCCACTTCATTGATGCTGCTCTCAACAAGAACACCAATAACCTCCTCATTTCTAAATCCAAATTCTAAATCCACTGAACACATCTCATTCTTTGTCTGAGTTGAGTCCTCTGCAGCAGCTGACATCATTCCCCATCTCCTAGAAGAGCTCTCCTGAGCTGGGGACATCTCGGGTCACATTTTCTTGGTCTCCTCTGGAGTCTCCTCTTGGTCTGGCTATCTGGTCATTATATTCTGGCATTGTGGAGCCTTAGAGGGCTGCGCCCTTGACCCTCTTTTCTTCTTCTCTGATATGTACTCCTTCACATATCCCATGCACCCTCAGACCTGCTTTATTACCCACCTCCAGTGGCTCAAAAATCTGTGTCTCCTGCTGGGCTATTATTCCTAAACTCCAGATTTGTGTCACCAATAGCCTTAAGACACGTCTACTTGGATGTGTACCAGATTTCTCAACTTCAGTATGTTCAAAACTGATTTCACCATCCCTACTTCCTTCCTACCATGCCCCACCTCCAGCCTTCTCCTTCCTATCCATTCTCCTGTCTCAGGAAATGGCACCACACTCTAATCCTCAGCTGCCCAAGCCAGACAGCTGGGTGTCATCTCTCTCCCTCACTATCCACATCTACTTTATTACAAAGTACAATCAGCTTGTCTGCGTTGGTCAAGTCTGTCCCCCTGACTCCATGCCCACTCCCGCTCTCTTAGACCAGGCTGCAGAGTGGTCTACACATTCTCAGATCTGCCCTTTCAAACCCTTGCTTCACACTGCAGCCTGGATGAGCTTTCTAAGCTCTAACCTGATTATGGTTGTCCTAGGCTTGAAGCCCTTCACAGCTTCTTTCAGAAAAAAGACAATTGCACACAAACCTCTTCACCTTCATAGATTCTTTTAACTTTCTCTTTTCTGAGGAAGCTCAGCTCTGCTGGCTGGGACTCAAGTTGAAGTGATGGACCTGCATGGCCTTCCAATCTCACACACCAACCTCCCGTTCCAGAATTGCATGAAATGCCACGCAGTGGGGCATAAGATCTGGATTCCCAGGCAGTGCCAGGTGAGGCAACCAGAAATATGGAGAAGATAACTCCCAAAGGATATTCCTTGAATAAAGGAAAATAGATGGAAGGGAACTGGGCAGAGAAATTTCCCCTCCTTGCTACTTTTGTGGACTACGACAAGAAGGGGTTTCTTCTCGCAACATTTCAAACAACGTCCCTTGTCCCAAGCAGATTCACTTGCTTGAGTTAGTCACCTGCTGTGTCTGATTTTGGCTCATTGTAACATGGTGGCCACCAAGACCGTGTATTACAGTTCCCTCACACTGCTCTGCTTCTGCATTTGCTTTACTTCCCTTTCTAACTTACCCCCACTGCCCTGGGCTTGCATCTTCCATATTAAGTGTCACTGCTTTCATTCTTGCCTCAGGATCCACTTTATAGAGGCTCTGTGCTTAGACCAAGACCAAACTTTCTGGCCACTGCCTAGCTCCCTGACTCTAGCGTCTGCCTTCCCCTCTCTCTGAACACTTGCCCAGCTCCCACCCTCAGCAGCATGATGGCCATGCCATGTTCTCTCTTTCCTTCCAAAGATCTCTATAAGGTGCTCTTGTGTCTCCCCTAGGGAAGTCTTATGTCTCATCTGGGAAGCATTCCTTGATTTCACTGTTGCACCGTCTGGTTTAGGCACCATGTTTCAGTGCTCCCATGGTACAGGCAATGTTTTTTCTCCTGTGGAAGTGCTCCTCACCTGGCCTGGTGATTGCTGTTTGGTTGGTCTGTATTTCCTCCTAGACAGAAAATTTTTCACTCATGTACTTCCAGCACCTGGCGCAATAGTTGACACATAAGGGTCTGATAAATAGTTAATGGATGAGTGAATGGATGAACACATGTTTTCAAAAGGGATAAATGTTATGTAAAAGGGTACACCAGCAATAAAATTGAAGTGGTGTTCAGTTATTTACTGAGAAAGATTTAGTATACTTTTTCTTTCTAAAAAAGTGAAGCATATTCTATTGCTTTGTTGTGATGGTGATGTATATATGTGTCATTGTGAACCTTCATATTATTAAATACTGTAGAGTTCATTGGTTAAGTTTAGTGCAAGATATAAGTTTGGCTCCAGAGCCAGATAGCTGATGTTAAAAATCCCAGCTCTCTCACTGACTTTTTTGGGTGTGAGTGTGTATGTGCACATGTGTGTCCTTGACATACACCTGGACAAAGATTTCCTCATCTTAAAATGAGGCTAATAACAATCTCTAACTCACATGATTGTTTATACACATAAATAAGTAAAAGAGCCAAAGAGTTTGGTACAAGGTTTGACACAGTGATGAGTAAGTATTGGTTATCATTACTATTATTATTTGAAGAAGACACTTTTATTATTACCAGCTAAATAATTTTAAAGTCCACTAGGTAGAATGTTTCTGGTTGCAAGGTACTGAAAAGCCCATCTTAAATGACTTACACAAAAAGGCAATATGTTATCTGGTGTAAATAGAAAGAGACCTTTGAATATACTATCAAATACCTGGCATGCATCATCTCTCTGCTCCATTTTCTCATGATGATCGAAACATAATTCCGGAGTACCACGTGATTATGACAGGCCTTCAGTGGTAATTGGACCACTGATGGTAGAGGGGAAAACCACACCCAATGAATGAAATGTAAATCTTTCCTTCATTGTGATTGGGCCAGCCTTAATTATGTGACCAATCAGACACACAGAAGCAGAGCTAAAGGGAAGGGATGATATGTGATTGGCTCAGACTGCTTAAGATCCACTCCTAGAAGGTAGTCTTGGATTACATTCTCCTGAGTGGTGAAACATGTGGAATGGTGAATACTTTGGCCAGAATCTAAGTTCTGTTTTAAGAAAAAAGAAAAGAGGGGAAAGGAAGCTGACAGGACAATCAGCAAGGTTGACTACATGTGCTATTGCTGTAAGAAAATAGGGAGATAGGGGCACCTGGGTGACTCAGTTGGTTAAGCAGCTGCCTTCGGCTCAAGTTATGATCCTGGAGTCCCAGGATCAAGTCCTACATCGGTCTCCCCCGCTTAGTAGGGAGTCTGCTTCTCCCTCAGCTCCTCGCCCCTCTCATGCTCTCTCTCATTCTCTCTCTCAAATAAATAAATAAAATCTTTTTGACAAAGAAAAAGAAAATAAATAGATGCCTCTATTAATCAAAAGCATGATTTCTAACGCATTCTATTACGCTTAGAAACTATGTTACCAAGTGTAAGAAATAAAAGTATATACTTATATATATATTTAAATATGTATAGCTAATATTTACTGAGAGGTTACTTTGTGCCAGACACTATAAATCCTTTACGTTCACTGTTCCCTTCAGTCTTCACAAACACTCCATTCATTAATAACATAATACTCATTGAGCTCATACCATATTTCAAGCACTGCCTAGTCACTAGGAAGATAGTAAGGATCAAAAAAGACCCAGACCTCTTTCTCTCATGTGCCCTCCATTCTGTAAATAGGGAACTGCAGCCCAGAGGGAATGAATGAGTTGCACCATATCACAGAGCTTAAATGTGACGGAGTTGGGATTTGAACTTGAGGAGTCTATAACTCCAACACCAAGAGTGAGTTGTAACAGGAAAATGTTTGGCTCCAAGCGAAGTAATATAAATGTGAGGTAAGACATTAACTGAAATTCAGACACAATACCTAGCCAATCTCAGACTCCCTTCTTTCAGGCCTCTGCTCTCTGTAGCTGGGAAGAGGCATTGCTTCAGGGCTCAGGCACCATGACCTCGGCAGAGTCATTGCTGGAGAATACCCAGGACCATGAAGTGTAGATGACACTAGAAAGAGTGTAATGAACAGCAACTGTGAGCACTGAGGCCCTGGGAAAGCTCTGCATAGATTTAAACTCCCCAAAGGAACTCACCCTTCTTCCCCAACTTCCACTCTCATCTGTCGTAACTCCATTTGATGTAGCTTTGCTTCTGGGATGCCGTCATAGCTAGCCTGCTTACTGAAAGCAAGGTTTTGTGGCATCTGGTAGGTGAGACTGCTGGGCTTGTCACTGGGCACCTAAAGCTAATTGAGGAATGAGACACATTTAAAATCTTAGCCCCTCTCATATTATATGGGTCCATCACCTTAAATTTAAGTGAAAATTTAATATCCAACTTTGATGAGATTACTTTGAAGTTGAGTTCCACTAAGTAGAATCAAATGTATATAGAGAATTAGTAACTAATTATCACTGAATCATATGAACTTCACTGAATTCAAACATCTCCTTTCACTACAACTGGTTGTTTGGTCGAGTTTACTATTATTTTGTTTGTTTTTTAAAGCAATCTTGCAGAGGCTTTCGAGCACCCACTATGTGTCAGGCACTGTACTAGACACTGGAGAATAAAAATAACATGGTTTGTTTCCCGGAAGGAGACTAGGAGAAAAAGATTCTGGTGAAAATGATTTCTTAAGGCAGTGTTCCCAGGAGACTCTTGTAAAGCAGAAGGAGGGTGGGAGGAAAGAGCAAGAAAAGGAAGGCAAGCCAGGCGGTGCTCTCAGGCAAAACCCCAGCCTGCAGGGAGCTCTGGAGAGTAACTACACCTCTGAGTTGTCTCCAACAACTAGCACTTAACTAGCACTGACTGGCTACAGGCCACCCCTCCGGGATGGAAACACTCAGGCGTTTCTGGCTCCCCGCACAGGCAGAATGAGGCCTGTGAGCAGTCCTGCCCCCGGGTCTAATGTTAGCAGTAAATGTATAAGGCAGCTGGGGGAGGAAGTACAGAAATGAGAAGAAGGATGGGAGGGCAGCTGGGCAGAGCACAGACCAGGCTACTCCCTGCTCCTTACAAAGTATCATCTACTGGGTTGGTAAGAGGGACCCATAGCAAGAAAGCGGATAACTAGGTCATTATCAAATATCCTAAGTCTACATGAACAGAGTGTGATTTTTAGAGACTAGGTGAGTTGGAATGGTGACCAGAGGTGACATTCGCAGCCCACAGGCACCTTTTACCCTTTGCTCTTCTCCCCTCTGCCCCCTGGCTATTGATGGGGCAGCCATCTTACCATCCTGGGGGGACATGCATGGGGACCAAAGTGCTAAGAATGGCTGTGTGGAAGGCTGGAATAGTCCCTTGTCTCCAATGGCATTATGGGGCCAGCATAGCATCCTGGGTAGTCACCTCCAGACTTCCTTTTTGTGAGGAAAACAGAACTTCTGTTTGTTGAAGCCAGAGCAAATTGGATATTTCTGTTACATGCTGCCAAATGTATTTTTTAAAAATATTTTATTTATTTATTTTAGAATGAGAGAGAGAGCGCGGGCAGAGGAAGGAGCGGAGTGGAAGGGAGGGAACGAGCAGTGTCCATGCCGAGTGCAAAGCCTAATGTGGGACTCGATCCCGGGACCCAGAGATCATCACCTGAACTGAAAACGAGATTTGGACATTTAACCGACTGAGTCACCCAGGTGCCCCAGCCAAATTTACTCTTAAGCAGCTCCCAAGCTTTGGAGGAGGGGTAGACCTTCTAGAAGAGAAGATCAGTTTCACAGGAAGGAAGAAGCAGAGGGTAAATACAGAAGTAGGTTGGAAGGTTTCTCACATTAGCTTCTCTATGGGGATGCCGGGTCAATATGACACTTTAATAGTAGCACTCAGCAGACAAAGTACGAGAACATGGTTTATCATCTTTGTGGGAATCTTCACCTGCAGTAATGGGTTCATTCAACCCAGGCTTTTCTTCACATTAGCACTAGTAACTTTGGGGGCTGGATCATTCCTTTCTGTAGAGGCTGTCTTGTGCCTTGTAGGATGTTCCCCAGCATCTCTGGCCTCTACCCACCAGTGGCTGAATAGTACCCCTTCCCCCTTGGTTGTGACGAAAATGTCTCCAGAGGTTACTAAATGTCCCCTGGAGGCCAACATCACACCCAGTTGAATGCCAGTGGTTTAACCTGTGATCTTTTTCTTTCAAAATGCTATTTAAAACCTCTAAATTTTATCTACAAACTTTACAATTAATGATAAATTACAGGGATACCTGGTTGGCTCAGGTATCCCTGTAATTTACCTTCAGCTCAGGTCATGACCCTGGGGTCCTAGGATGGAGCCCCTCATCCAGCTCCCTTTCCTGCTTGCTGCTCCCCCTGCTTGTGCGCTCTCTCTCTGTATCAAATAAATAAATAGAATCTTTTAAAAAATGATAAATTACATTCAAGCTACAAGAGGGTTATGAAGAAAACAATCTTCTTTTGTTCCCATAGGCCTACCTGCTTTTAAGTAAACACTGAAAACAAAATCTGCATTTACCAGGAAAAAAAAAGAATGTAATAAAAATCGTAGAAGAAACTCACTTTAAGTGTGCCTTGGGCAAATCATTCTTCACCATGTATCTTAGTTTCCAAAACTACAAATGGAAGAACTTACATAGGATAGCTCAAAAGTATTTTTTTCCTTTAAAATTAAAATTATTCCATGATACACTAAAAAGTTTTTTGGTATACCCTGGACCTGAAATGATATTTCAGTTTACAAAGATGTGTTTTACATGCAAACTTGGGGAGAACAGGTCTATAGAATGAGGCATATTGTTTTTCCTTCCAAAAGTCTTATTGAGGAATATAGGAATAAAAGAAGGAAAATAGTCATTGAGATTTTATATATATATAAATTCTACAAAGCACTTGTCTATCATTGATTCAAGGTCAGGTTTTGAAATTGTTATCTTCTGAAAGCATTCATTATCAGCATTACCAGGTTCTCTGCATTCTTAAAAACTGACATGGCCACAGTAAAAAAGAGAATAGGCCAAGGAAAGGTCAGTAAACGCTGAGGTGAGTCAATTTGCACAGGGGAGAAAAGGAGGGGGCTGTTTCCGTGGCTTCTAATAGAAGCAGAGAGAGAAATGTGAAAAATGAAAACTAGTTTGCAGTGGCAAACAAAATGAACTGGTCTATAAATATTTCATCATTTTAGCCCCATAAAGTCTCATTGTTTGGTGGTAATCTTTATTATGACTAATCATGGGTTGCTTTTGTGTTTGTTTCTGGCTTGTTCTGCTGATCTCTGTGCCATACATCTCTGAAATAGCACCCACTAATTTCTTTTTAATTTACCTCACTGTGGTATAGAAAGAATATATGTAGTCATCAAGTAGGAAGTTAGAGACGTAACTATCCAATTTAAATGAATAAAGTACATTTTTAGAGTCAAAGAGTATTGCATGGGAAAATGAAAACCCAAAGATAAAGTCCTCAGTTGAGTTTGCCTTTTGGAATAGGATAATGTTTTAAACATCCTAAGAGGTTAAGAAGGTCAGCCATACCGAGGAGCAGTTATCTTGTTTCTTGTGTCTTAGGAGGCTATACACGGCTCATCAGCAACAGAGATGTGTACAGAGTAACCCTCTTTGCTCAGAAGCAGGGCACACGTCTCTTGCCTTGGCCTGGCCATGGCCCCCCTCTCTTCCTTTGTTAGTGACGCCTTCATTTTCCTAAGGAAAACCAGCCCCTCTCACCCTAAGTACACGCAGTCTGGTGGGGCTACCCTCGTGTGTGTATCAGCATGACACCCCCAAGTCAATGTCCAATAGCCTTTCCATCCCTGTGATTACAGAAGTTGGTTCAGAGATGAGTGCCTACTCCAGAATGACCCACGGAGACTCAGTCCTGGGATTTCTGCTGAAATTGTTGGGGCAGGAAACAGGTGTAGAGCCCCGTTCTGGTGAATAAGAAACAGTGAGAGTGTCATTGTGGAAATGCTGGGGTAGTTATTTCAAGAGAGGAGGAGGAGGAGACTGACCCAACCCAAAACCTGATTGAAGACCAGCCTGGACTCACGCTTGGCCTTCTGTTTCGAGAGTGCGCAAGTTCTTTCTTTGCCTAAACCAGTTTGCATTGGATTTCATCACTTGCCATTGGAAGATTCCTGAGGAATTCAAAAAGTCAAGTTCTGCAGACCCCAGAGAGGACTAAAGGCTCAGAGATGCCTGTAGAATGGAGTTAGAAGAAAGAACCTACCTTTATTTAGGAATCTGCATGTAGTTGGCAAAATGACAAAACACAACTGAGGAAATGGTAACAAGCTGAAAATTGAGGATATGTATTTAGGGGAGCACCCAGAGAGGGCTTCAGGAGCACCGGTAATGGTCAAATGATGCAGCTTTGCAGCAGTGTAGAAGAATTTTAATTTGTACCTGTACAGTACCATACAGTCACTAGCTACATGTGGCTATTTGAATTTAAATTTAATCGAAAAATATATTCCTCAGTTACATTCGCCACATTTCAAGTGCCCCGCAGGCATATGAGGCTAGTTGTATTGTTGTGGACTGTGAGGATATGGAATATTTCCATCATTGTGGAAAATTCTTTTGGATCACACCGTGCTATTCTGGGAGTGACTGAAACCAGAATTGGAAAAGCATAAAACTCTCCATGTGTAGAGCTTGGAGAAAATGCACATTTAGGGGCAAGTTTTCTGGCTGTGTCCCGAAAGGGGCCCTAGGTGACGGCTCACCTTGACTCAGTGACAGTGGTCCAGTGTCTCCTTGACCTGTGTGCACCTCCAGAGAAGGAGCGGGGCACTGAGGATAACCAGGCCTCCTCGGTTTGGCTCATGAAATCAGAATGCCCATCTGTTGCTTTAGGATGAAAACTCTCACCACCCAAGGGCTGGCACTCAGGCTCTCTGGTTCCCAGAGGCTCTCCCTGCAGACGTAAGCAGAGAGCTGCAGTGAGCCAGAGTCAGAGCAAGGGCAGCAGTTTGTGTGCTCTGAATGTGCTCTTCCCCAGGTTCAAGGGAGACCTCCTGGCACTGGAGCTAGACAGTCATGGTCTCAGGCTGGAAGCCGCTGGCCCGCCGATGGTCAGCCTGGCTGAATTTGTATTCAGAGACTCCCGTTTTTCTCTCCCTTCCTTCCCTCCTTCCTTCCTTCCTTCCTTCCTTCCTTCCTTCCTTCCTTCCTTCCTTCCTTCTTCTCCCCTCTCTCCCTTCCTCCCTCTCTCTTTCTTTTTCTCTCTTTCCTTTTCTTTTTTCTTCCTTCTTACCTTCCTCCCTCCTCCCTCCTTTCTTACCTTACCTCCCTCCCTCTCTCCCTCCCTTCTTTCCTTTCCTCCCTCCTTTCTTTTTTCTTCTCTTCCTTCCTTCCTCTCTTTTTTTAACTCTTTATTTTGAACTAATACTCACGGACATAGCAAAAATGATACAGAGAGTTCTTGAAGTACCCTCCCCCCAGGGCCCTAGGCCCCCCAGGCCCCCCAGCAGTAAGGTGGTACATGACCAGAGCAGCTTGTCGGGACCAGGACTCGACATTGGCACAATACCCTTTTCCTTTGATAAGAGCAAATGTCTCGTCGGGTCATTTTTACTGCATCAGGCACATTGTCTTCTATTTCTCTAATAGCCCGCTACTGCAGGTATGACTATATTTAGCTCCATCTTCTTGATGAGAGGACTGATGCTCTAAGAGTGTGTCTCCCCCAAGAGTGGTCAGGCTGTCAGTGGCCAAGCTGGGACTGGCTGCCACCAGAGCGGCACTTTTCAAATATGATTGGGGTAAAAAGACTAATAAGCAGGCCTCAGAGGCCAGACTGAAAGGCCCTTCTACCTGTTCGCTTTCATATCCTCCATCTCTGAGTGGATTCCATGTCTCTTAAACCAGCATATGCCCCAGGAGGGGGAAGGGAGGGCAGTTGATTCTAGGCCCCAAATTGTGATGACATCATTAAACTCCAAATTTGCTAGAACTTTCAATAAATTTACTGTGACAATTAAGAAAGGGAAGTAATAGCTTTCCAAACATAGAGTATATTGTAGATGACTTATACTTGTATACTTTATGAGTTCAGGAGTTCATCATTTGATATCATGGCTCATTATAATTGGGACAAATATTCAATAATGAAAACATACCTACCAGAGACCTAATATTGGGGAAAACCAGAAAAATTATAGATAGGCTTACTCTGAGGAAATATAATAATACAAAAGAATATACAGTGATAATAGCTCACATTTTTCAAATGCTTGTATGTCAGGCACTGTGCTAAGCACTTTAAATATTTAGATAGGTCACTTCCTTTATTCCTTGCTCCACAGTTCCGTGATCTGGAAAATGTGTTTATAGCTGGATTATAAATGGGTATTCATCCCTAAGAGAGGTACATGCAGAGTTGACAAAATACAATCTCATCATCATCACTGTAACCTAATAGGTACCAAGCCAAGTATGACGTGCAGTCTGCTTTCTCATTTAATCTCATTTTAATACTCCCAGTCCTTTTGTTCTTGCCTGTCATTTCCTACCCATTAGGGAGGTATGAGGATTATATGAGTTATTGTGCTCTTATGATAACACAGCTAGTGGATCACAGTTAGTCATTATTTCATCTAGTTCCCATAACAGCCCCCTGAGGATGGGGCCATCGTTAACCCCATTTTACAGATGAAGCTCAGAGACATCAAGTCACGAGCCCTGACCCAGATAGAGATGTATCTTAGCAGTTGTTGAGGGGTGCACTCCAAGCTCTCAGGTCTTAGAAAAGAGAGTTGAATAGGGACTGCAGTCACATGGGCAGGAGGGGTGCTCTCCTTTGCGAGCAAGTAACTAGCAAGACAGGAAAGGGACCATCCTGCAGGAGTGACAGCAGGAGTGGGGATGCTTACAGCTTGTGTGATGTCAGGAAACAAATCTGCCTGCTTGGGACTCAAAGGGGAGACTTCGAGACAGGGAGCTGGTTTCCAAGCACAGAGAACCCGGAGTGCTTTTCAGAGGGGTGTAGATTAATGAGCTCTTAGTTCAGAAAATAGCTTAGTGCCCTTGTTGCAATGAGGACCCTGTGATGAAATTGTGGAATCACTATATTGTGAAATTGTGTGATTTTATTGTGTGAATTTATTTTACTATTATTGTGTGTGAATTTAATCATAGTGTAAATTATTTTCATATAGAATTGTGTAAAATTATTATGAAATGTGTGTGAAATTGTGGAATAACTATATTGTACATCTGAAACTGATATAACACTGTATGTTCACTGTACTGGAATTTAAAATTTGAACGTGGTAATGGTGAGACGATTGCTCTAAAAAGAACCATCTGGTACCGGCATGTGGTGTAGACTGATTCTCAGGGCACTTTTTTCATGGTGTCTACAGACCCAGTGTGTCTCTAGTGGATAAAATTAGTTGTGCTCTCTCTTCACAGCTCCCCCTGCCCTATCTGCATAGAAAAGCACCAGGAAAGAAAGGTAATCAGGAAGAATTTATCTGACAACCCTCTTACCAAAACTTGGGTATTCCACTGGGGGGGTGGGGTTGAAATCCACTATTTTATACAAACTGAATATATAAGAGATGCATTTGCAAATCAGACTAGCTATTAATTAATTTAAGAATAAATGAATAACTGCAAGCAGCTTGTGCTGGGCCAGGATTTGGGGGTTTTCATCAGCTTTAATGAGAGCTCCTCAGTCAAGGCAGGGTTCTGAAGCCCCACCTGCTCTATGAGGAAAACACTTTGAAGCACCCCAGTAAGCCCATCTCCTGACCTCACTCCCTCTCCTCCACCTCCAGCTATTATGATGGGGGTCTATTAAACAGACAAACACAAAAGAAGTGGAGGGGAGAATGTGTAATAAGATCATAAAAGCACAATTATTATGGATCATTGGCTAGGGCTTGGAAATACTTTCATTATGGAGAATTGCATCTATCAGTTCAAAGACATTTTAAAAGTAAACAAATGAGTTAGCAGTTTACCACTTAGGATTCTCCAAGTGAGGGTTTAGCCCATCAAAAGTCATTTTCCAAAACCTGCCATCCCCTAGCCTATGCTATCCTGTTCACCAATTCACAGACCAAATGTTGGTAATACTTATATATACATTTAACAAACCCAAACTCTGCTGAACCATGTGAAAGGCAAATGACAGCAGTGGATAGAGACCAAGGGTGCTTTCACATTGAATGCACAATCTGATGGTCTTCTCTTACTGTAGGGACAGTGGAACCTGTAGCTTTAATGGCTCAACATATAGGATAGGAATCTCCACAAAGTAGTCTCCCTTTTTTTTGGAAAATGTGTCTATAACTGTTCTATAAATGGGTACCCATTTACAAGAGGTGCATGTATAGTTGAGAAATTTTTGAATTTTGAAGTCGGAAGCCGGAGAACCAAGATCTGCTCCTGGCTCTGTCTCCTAGTTCCTGTGAGGTATTGTCTTCCTGATTCTCAGTTTCCTCATCTGTAAAGCAAGCTAGATGAATCCGAATATCTCAGCATTCCTTGTATTTGATTGAGGAGTTCATCTAAGACTCACTACGTTTTCAAATCTCTTATTCTAAATTTAGTGGGTTTTTTGTGAAGGCTAGCACGTGGTCAAGTTAGGGGATTTAGATTTATCTAAATTTTATTCCTGACACATGCAGGAAGTACTCTGTTAACAAATAGTTTGGAAATGCTGGGTTGCAGGAAGTTGGGCTGGTTTCTTTTTGCAGGACTTCTCAGGGCCTATTGACAGAAATGGTGACTTCTTAAGAGGTCTCTTCCTGCCTTATAAAGCAAGCAGGATGCCTTTGACGCGGCAGTTACGTTATGGGCAGAGGTACCAGTCTTCTCTTCCAACTCTGACAAGTGAAGCTGAAAGAGTAGAGATATTGATCACCTGTTTACTTACAAAAATAAAGAATAAAAATAAAAAATAATAGCTCTTCTGAACCGTCCCTGTTGTTGAAAGAATCCCTCTGGACAAAACCTCAACAAAAAAATCTAGAATTGTACTTGCTCTCTGACATTTTGTTCTTGAGTTTGATCTCTGAGTTGAGAGAGAGAGAGAAGGAAGGTTTTAAGATGAGTGTGAGGAAAATTCATAGCATAGTCATGGTTGCTTGCTTCTTGGCTACCAAAATTTTGTATGGCAATGTTTATGTAAACCATAAAAATAGGAGGCAAAGCTCTAATATTGAAGTATATGGCATTAGATTGACTGGGTTGTAACCCAGCTCTACCACTTAGAAATTATTATGATTCTGTGCAACATAGTTCGTCTCTCTGAATCACACTTATCTTATCTGTAAAATGGGGATTGTGCTAGTAGCTACCTCACAGAATAACTGAGGGTCTTATACAAGCTGTACTGAAATTTATTTACCATGTGCAAAGGATAGAAATAGTCAGCCTTTACAATTTAGAAATAAAGGCTCTGTGAACTGGTTTGTGCTTTAAGTTCCTATACCCACATGCTTTCTTATTCCAAGTCATTTCCCTCAGTAGAAAAATATGATCCAAATTTAGGGGAGAAAAACAAATTGCTACATGAAATTTACTTGCGTGGGATAGCTAATGAATGTTGACCTAAAATAATAAAGAAGTAATTACCTAGCCCTGGTTTTTATCTTAAAACTCTTTACTATATGAGCTTTTTCCTCTTTCTCTGTGGAAAGTTACTAAATATACTACAGATTTGCATAACAATTTCTTCCTTTTAGTGAAGTGCGTGGTATATAAACCTTAGCCTTAAGGCCCATCTTCAGTGCTAAAAATGAATATTAAATACATTCAGCATTATAATGAATAAAACCTAAATCTTTTAGAAACAACTATTCATCCTGACCCTTCCTATTCTCAGAGATGAATTTTATACTAATTGTTTTAAGAAAACCTTTTCTCCTGGATTATATTTCAACTATTTAAAAATAGGTAAACTTTATTGTACATTATCACTTGAATAGACTAAATAATTTTAGTGCCTCCATAGACAATTGGCTTTCAAATTGAAGCACGGTGATTTATTTTTAAAAATAAAGAGAAATCATCAGCATTGAAATGGATTAAAATAGATGTCTTATTTAGAATTAGAAAAGTGGTTCATTTTTTATATGTCACATTTAAAGCCTGGTTCTTATTTTTAAAAAATATTTCAGACTGATAATACGGATTTGTTAACAAGAAAAGCCACTGTGTAATAGTACGGTGGTGAAAGATGAAAAGTGAAAAAACAAGCTGAATATCTATTTTACTTCATTTATTTATTTTAGAGAGAGAGCATGCATAAGGAGGAGGGGCAGAGGGAGGAGACCGAATCTTTATGTATATATGTATGTATGTGTTTATTTATTATATTATGTTAGTCACCACACAGTACATCATTAGTTTTTGATGTAGTATTCCAAGATTCATTGTGTGCATATAACACCCACTGCTCCATGCAATACATGCCCTCCTTAATACCCATCACCGGGCCAACCCATTCCCCCCATCCGCCTCCCTTCTGAAACCCTCAGTTTGTTTCTGAAAGTCCATAGTCTTTCATGGTTTGTCTCCCCCTCTGCTTCCCCCCCTTCATTTTTCCCTTCCTTCTAATGTCCTCCATCTATTTCCTTATGTTCCACAAATGAGTGAAACCATATAATTGACTTTCTCTGCTTGACTTATTTTACTTGGCATGATCTCCTCCAGTCCCATCCATGTTGATGTAAAAGTTGGATATTCATCCTCTCTGATGGCTGAGTAATATTCCATTGTATATATGGACCACATCTTCTTTATCCGTTTGTGTGTCGAAGGGTATCTCAGCTCTTTCCACAGTTTGGCTATTGTGGACATTGCTGCTATGAACATTGGGGTGCATATATATGGCCCTTCTTTTCACTACATCTGTATCTTTGGGGTAAATACTCAATAATGCAATTGCTGGGTCATAGGGTAACTGTTTTTTAATTTTTTGAGGTACTTCCACACTCTTTTCCAAAGTGTCTGTACCAATTTGCATTCCCACCAACAGTGCAAGAGGGCTCCCCTTTCTCCACAACCTCTTCAACACTTGTTTCTTGCCTTGTCAATTTTTGCCATTCTAACTGGTGTAAGGTGGTATCTCAATGTGGTTTTGATTTGAACTTCCCCTGATGGCTAATGATGATGAATATTTTTTCATGTGTCTGTTAGCCATTTGTATGTGTTCTTCGGAGAAGTGTCTGTTCATGTCTTCTGCCCATTTTTTTGACTTGATTGTTTTCTGGGTGTTGAGTTTGAGAAGTCCTTTATAAATCTTGGATATCAGCCCTTAGTAGTGTCATTTGCAAATATCTTCTCCTCTTCTGTGGGTTGCCTCTTTGTTTTGTTGACTGTCTCCTTTGCTGTGCAGAAGCTTTTTATCTTGATGAAGTCCCAAAAGTTCATTTTTGCTTTTGTCCCTTGATTTAGAGATGTGTTTTGAAAGAAGTTCCTGTGGCTGATGTTGAAGAGGTTACTGCCTATGTTCCTCTCTAGGTTTCTGGTGAATTCCTGTCTCCCATTGAGGTCTTGCATCCATTTAGAGTTTATCTTTGTGTATGGTGTAAGAGAATGGTCAAGTTTCATTCTTCTGTATGTAACTGTCCAATTTTCCCAGCACTATTTATTGAAGAGACTGTCTTTTTTCCATTGGATATTTTTTCCTGCTTTGTTGCAGATTATTTGACCATAGAGTTGAGGGTCCCTATCTGGGTTCTCTATTCTGTTCCATTGCTCTGTGTGAAGGAGACTGAATTTAAGCAGATTCTATGCCCAGCACAGAGCCCAACATGGGGCTCCATCTCACGACCCTGAGATCCTAACCTGAGCACAACCCAAGAATCAGACACTTAACTGACTGCACCACCCAGGCACTCTAATTTTACTTTTTTTTTAAACCCATCTAAATGAAAATCACTTACTAAGACAAATAGGAGCCAGCTACGAAGTTATCAGGCTCACTTATTATGCTATAATAATCAGAAGTCAAATGAAGAAGACATACAAGAAAGTAAGTCCCCAAGCAAGCTGGAATCACTTTAAAAACTAGAGTCTCGTATACAAGAGTAATAAAAGTTTTCTTGCTGTATATGGTTGTAAAAATGTTTCAGGCTTCTAGTTCAACATGGCAAACCAAAAAATATATCATCCTTCTTCCTCCAGCTCTACCAGAAAACATTCATTGAGCACCTACTATGTACAAGTAGTTGAAGTGGGAGTACATGTAACAAGGTGAACATGCTAGAGGTCCATCAGGAGGACCCTAGCATTTGGGGTAACTTCCCAAACTTGGGAAGCTGATGATAAACTGAGGGAATTAAAGTACAGCCCATAGGAGGCCCTGATAAATCTTATGGTAACAAGTTTGCCCTGAGGAACAGTAGAAAAACTCCAGATTCTTCTTTATTCTCTAAAGCAAGAGTGAGCAAACTTTTGATAAATTCTTTCTGTAAAAGGCCAGGTAATACATGCTTTTAGCTTTGTGGGCGATACAATCTCTCTTTCAAAAATACTCCACTCTGCTGCTTTAGTGTAAAAACAGTCATAGACGATACATAAAAAAGTGTGGCTGTGTTCTAGTACAACTTGATTTACAAAAACAGGTAGTAAGTCACAGTTTGCCAACCTCCAATCTAAATTTTTACCATTGGAGCTATATGATACAAAAAAAGGAAAAGATTTTAATGGAAACAGGCCAGAATTATTCCCAGCCCAACCTCTTTTCTGTTCCCCAGGCTTGTCTGACTGCCTCTCTCCACACCCAGGTACATTTCCTGCATCCCTAGCGCCACTGCTGTTGATACAAGGTGAATCTTGGGGATAAATCTCGGTTTTTTTTCTTCTCCTCTCTTGATCTCAACCAACAGTAAACCCTACCTATTTCACTATTAAATGAATCAATTGACTTTTGTCTCTCTTTACTGCCAGTGATGTTAGCAGAAGCTCCCTGGACCACTCTAGTAACCTGCCGTTGGATCCGTCCTCATCCATCCTACCCCACCTGCAATCTCTTCTCCACATTCCCAGTAACTTGCTCGGCAAATATTTGTTGAATACCTACTATGTGACAGGCATGCTTCTAGGTATAGGAGATAGATTGGTAAACAAAAGACATTTTTTTTTTTTTTAAAGATTTTATTTATTTATTTGACAGAGAGAGAGAGACAGGCAGAAGGAGAGGGGGGGAGCAGGCTCCCTGTTGAGTAGAGAGCCCGATGTGGAGCTCGATCCCAGGACCCTGAGATCATGACCTGAGCCGAAGGCAGAAGCTTTAACCCACTGAGCCACCCAGGAGCCCCGGTAAACAAAAGACATTTTAAAAAATTACTGACCTAATAGAACTTATATTCTGGTCTGTGTGTAGGGTAAGTGAGACAAAGCAGTAAACGTATTCTAGAAGATGTTCAGTGCTAGAGGAGAAAGCCAAATATGGAAAATAGAGTAGGGAACTCCGGAGTGCTAGGGCAGTGGCAAATTTATTTGGAGTGGTCAGGAGAAGCCTCCTTGAGAAGATAAGATTTGAGCAAAAGGGAGTCAGTTGCATTCCTGTCTATTTGGTGGAAAAGCAGTCCTGACAAAGAAAGTTTCAGGACAAAGTTCCCATGGTGGGAGCATGTCTACGTGTTCAAGAAACTCCAGGAGGCCAATATGGCCAAGCTGGCAGGAAGACAAGTGGTAGTTAGAGTAGATGAAGCTGAAGATCTCAAGTCTCTGTGAGGGAAATGGGAAACGACTGCATGGTTTTGAGCAAAGGGTCTGACTTACAATTTTTAAAGATTTATTAGTTTATTCCCAAGACAGAGGGAGTGTGAGTCGGGGGAGGGGCCAAGGGTGAGGGAGAGAGCGAATCCCAAGCAAACTCCCTGTTGAGCACAAAGCCAGATATGGGGCTTGGTCCCTGGACTCCCAACATCATGACCTGAGCCAAAAATCAAGAGTCAGCCGCTTAAGCCCGACTGAGCCACCCCGGTGTCTCCTGACTTATATTTTAAAAGAAGAGCTTAGGCAGCTGGGGCGATAATGGGATGTAGAGGGCAGGGATGAAACCAAGGCGCCAGGCAGGAGCTGATGGCAGCAATCCAGGCTGAAGATGATGGTGACTTAGAACAAGAAGGGTGGCCACAAGAGAGGGCAAAGTGGTCAGATTCTAGATATATTATCTAGAGGTCAAGGTCAACAAGATTCTGGATAGACTGGACATGAGGTGTGAGAGAAAGAGAGGGTCAAGGATGACTCCAAGGTTATCCTCAGAAGGATGGAGTTGCCTTCAACAAAACAGGTGTGGGTGGGGGCCACAAGGAGTTTGGCTCTGGGCACGTCACATAACACCGCGGTGAGGGTCATCCTTTCCAAACTACTCTCATCATGCCTGGTTCATCCTTATGTTTTCCATCTTCCCTGGCCCTATAAAGATGGAATTCTTCAAGACTTATGACCCTGCATTGGATTTCTGTCACCTCTCTGGCCCCATATTTGTATCAGATTTCTCTTTAGCCTCATTCTTCCACCCTGGTCTCTCTTCAGCTCCTGGAACACAGACGCTCTTTCTAATCTCCAGCACAAGCTGATTCCCACCCGGAGTATCTAGCACTCTCCACTCCTCCTGCCCCCGTTCTCCATCCCAGTTAAATCCTACTCAAGCTTCAGATATCAGCTTCAGCTTCTTTACTTGAAGGAGACCTTCAGGTCTCCCCGTGTCACATCCTAATGCAATACATTAGTTTCCTATAATTATGTAATTGTATGATTATTAGATTGACAGCTTTCCCACTAGACTATAAGCTCCCAGGGGGCTGGATTCACATCTGTTTTGCTCACCATGATACTCACACAATATCTGGCATCTAGTAAGTATTTAGTAAATGTCCACTGAATGAACGAATGATGGCTTATTACCCACTCAAAAGAAAATATGAGTCTATACATTTACTCTCTTGCAGAGCCTTTGTATAATTCTAGCATAAGGAATGCTGAACTAGAAAGAAACACCAAGGAAATAACACATTATCATTTATAATTATCCAGAATTTCATATGCCCATTTAGGAATCCAAGCCATGATGGATCCCTCCTCTCCTGTCACATATGGCCTTGCTCACCAGACTTCTGGTTCCCCTTGGATTTACACTGTCCAGCCCTTTGAAGACAGGCTAAGTCATGTGATTTGCTTTGGCCATTTAAACATGAGCAAAAGTGAGAGGCATCAACTCGAGGCAGAGGCATTCGAAAGCAGGCATGCAACCCTCCAGTTCCACCTGCCTGTATTAGTTTCCAGTGGCTGTTCTCCTATAGGGATGCCAGTTATTAGATTTGGGGCCCACCCTCGTCCAGGACGACCTCATCTTACGTTGATTGCATCTGCGAAGACCCTCCTTACAAACAAGGCCCCACTAACAGGTACAAGGGTTAGGACGTGAACATAGCTTTCGGCAGGGACGCAGTGGAACCCATTCCCCCCATGCAGCACACGCGAGGTGGAGCCTTCCTCAGCCTGGTTTCCTGGGTCACTACAGTGGGACAGTGTGTCTCCTGTTCACCTCACTCAGTTCCATGATGTCCCCTGAGCTAGAGTGGTGGGCTGAATCACCTGCCCCAGGTCATGTATTTATCCCGATGGCTATTTGATGACGACATTTCGCTGACTCAAGCAACTTAAACGTGCCTGTGTTGTATATCTTTTTCCTGTGACCTGTCTCTGGACTGTCTTCCATAGAATATATTCCTGTTGACCCTTAGTTACTGCGTGCCTGCCATATGCCTATCATTGCACCATGTGCCAAGAGGGATGTGTGGGAAATTAGAGACAAGGAGCCCAATTATAAGGAGTACATAATCTAATTTGGTGGACAAAACAGAAAAAACTATCAGTGTTGGCTGAAATTATCAGAGGACACCAAATAATATGACTTAATAAGAGGGAATGCTAACAGGACGTCTAGTTCATTCTAGGTTCTATGGTAAGCACTTTACAGGTGTTCTATTTTTTCATCCCTGTGGAGGTTATACCCCATTGGGTTGGTATTTTGGATGTTTTACAGGTGATGAAACAAGCTTAGAAAAGCTTAAGCAGTTTGCCCAATGGTCATTCAGGATTCAAATCCAGGTTGGTCTGATTCCTAAATTTGGGGTCCTATGGACTTGACTTCAGTTCAGGTCAGCCTTGATAGCCTGCTGGTATATGGTAGTCTACACTCCAGCTATGCCAAGTTTGGTTCTCCTAATGCAATTATCCCTGGACTGAACTTATCGTGTGGCAGTAGCAACAGTTTGGAGTAATAAATAGAATAAAATAGCTAAGCTACTCTTCAGTTTCTATCTCAACATTGTTAAATGGGCCTTCCCATCTGATTTTTATGAACTAATCCGAACTCAGCCTTTCATCTTTCCCTTTATAAGATGGAACTTGGCGACTTTAATTCTCTAAGCTGGCCATGGATGCAAAGATTTGTCATATCAGGAGCATCATTTCTCCTCTAAAGCATTAAAAACAATTAAAAGAAACAACATGATCAAAAGAAACAACATGAAACCAACCAACCCTATTTTAAGGGTTTCCAACCTTGTTTCAAAACAGCCTTATGAAGATTGTTTTCCCAACAGCCATGTATGAAGCCATCCACTTTTGAAATCTGATTTTCCTGTGTGGACACATCCTGTTTTCTATGCTTGGAGAAGCAGGGAATACCCAAGCTGGCACTCAATCGTAGCAAATATGAAATAGACCATTTTTTAAAAATCGTAGGAATGTTAAAATCCATGTTGACTGGTTTTTACATTTCCCCCGGCAGCATTCCCATGCTAGCGTTGGCATGGAGACTGGAAAAGGAAACTTTCCACCAATCTGTCACTTGCTACTGTTTCCATTTACTTTACTGTTGAGTCCAATTTTAACAATATTTTAAAGTTAAAACAAGTTTAATTCTTTTTTTGTTTTGTTTTGTTTCAGAACGTTTTTCAAACATAAAAACATAGGCAATAAGAAAGATTTTAAAACTCTGTCAAAAATTTGGTTTTCCAAATATTCAGCTGTTTAACATTCAGATAATTGCTTTCCCTTTTTTTTTTTCTCCACATTTAGTCTGAATGCTTTGGCATGGGGAGTCCCACAGTCTGAAAGTAACTTTGTCCCGACTCTCCTCACTGTGTTTATTAAAGAGACTGAAAGACGCATCTGCTTCTCAACAGTTTCTGGTCCCAGGGATCAGGGAAAGCCAGAGGTTCTGACGATACAGGAACGTGGTTGGGCTTCCCAAAATTTTAGCGCAAGCAAAGTTGGCAGTGGTCACAAGCGAAGTATTCTTGAGTTCGTTTTCATTGAAGAAAAACGGGCTGTGATTCTTGGAATTAGGCTTGGGGCAGAGATGGAAGGCATATATTTGTCACTCATTCTCTCATGGGCAGCCTAGAACCCAGGAGACACTCAGGTCCTGTTTACGTGAATGAATTCATCACAGGGATGCTGTATGGCATCTTCTAAGACTGAAGGGTGATTTTCCTGGGCTGGAAGGTAAAAGAAAAGAGAGCTGCCTACCTACGGTTCAGGGGGCCTCATCCTGCGGCCCCGAAGCCAGGCGTTCTCATTTCCCCTTGGCATCATCCTGAATTGCTCTGCCTGACGCTGGCGCGACGTTACAGAAGGGAGGAAATGCATGTGAGGAGAATCAGAGAGGAGAGGAGAGGAGAGGGAACAGATGTGAGCATAAAGGGAAAGCATTAGAAATGAAAGAAAGAAATTGGACTCCCACAGCTGGAAGGACAAATCCCACAGTGTCGTCGGGGATGTGGGATTAGGGTGATTTTGCTTGCCCTTTGTTCTTTTTTCCTGTCTTCCACATTTCCCGGTTTATTTGATGTGTGTCTTTTCTGTTCGGTTATTGGACCATGAGGCCAGACCCCAGTGGCTAGTACCTGGCATGCAGCAGGCGCCCTGTGAAGACCTGCTGAACAAATGAACGGGTTCCGAGGCTCCTGTCCCTCCCCTCGCCGCTCCCCCGGGGCGTCTAACCGCCTGGCACGTAGTAGGCGCTCCCTAAACATCTGCACAGCAAATGAGCTCCAAGTTTTCGGCGCCGAGCACGTGGAGCTTTGGAAACCAGGACAGGGAACGAGCGTGTCTCAGACCACAAAGCGGCTGGGGCGCGTGCGAGGAGCGGCGGCGGGCGGAGGCGAGAGGCGGGAGGCGAGGCGCGGGGCCGGGAGCGGGGCGCCCCGCGGGGGGCGCTGCCTGCGTGGCGCCTGGGGCGGGGGCGCCGGGAGCCAGCCGCGCGCCGGCACGTGCTCGTCCTGGGGACGCCGGGCCGGGGTGGGCGCGCGTGTGCGCGTGGGGGCGTGGGGTGTGTGCCCGCGCCGTGCCCCCCGCGCGTGCTGCCGGGCGGGCGCCGGCGTGAGTCACGGCGGGGCTCGCCTTTATAACGGCCCGGAGGCTCGCGCCAGCCGCCTGCCAGTCAGCCCTCCAGCCGCTCCGCGCTCCAGCGAGCGCGCCCCGGCCCCGCGCCCCCAACGGCCCCCAACCGCCGCGCAGTCCCGAGGGCGCCATGAGGGGCCCGCTCTGCGCCCCGCTGCTGCTGCTGCTGCTGCTGCTGCCGCTGCCGCCGCTGCTGCTCACACCACCCGCCGGGGACGCCGCCGTCATCACTGGGGTAAGCAGCCCTGGGCGCACCTGTCCACCCGGGATGCCCGCCCGCGCTGCGCCCCGGGGGGCTCGGGAGAGGAGCGGCTCGGGGAGGGTCGCCCCGGGCGGGGACACCTGCCCCAGGCGCTCTTTGGCGTTCTGGGAGAGGAGCTGTGCTCCAAAAGCAACGGACGGCCCGGGATTTTAGGGGCGCTATGGAAGAAAAAGTGACCAAAGTGTCACCCACCTCTTTTATCGCCCCCTTCTCCCCCTTGCTTCCCTCTTAGAACCCTGCAAGCTCTCCCCTCGAGTTTGGTCTGTTTTTCTGTTAAGCTGAAAGAAGTTTGCTTTCAGAGTCTTCTCTAACACTTCTTCGAGGCATTCCAACCTCCAACCTTAAAATTTGGGAGGCCCTTTCTGAAATGCACAGGGGGCAACACGAATATCCCCCAATTCTGAGACTTAATCCTCTGATCAAGGAGTTTGCTCCCCTTGCCACCCTCTGCAGAAATCCCTTGAAATAACTTGGTCTGAGGCCCTGTGTACGTTTTGAAAAGCAATGTAGGCGCTTCCTTCTGGTTTCCAGAGGGTTTTTTTTTTTTTTCTTCCCAGCTTCTTGAGGTTTTCCTTGTAAAAGTTTTCCATTTCCAATTCCTGATAAAACACCTCCAGGGCTCGGGCATAATTATGAAGTAGGTTACAATGTAGATGTTTGTTTCAACTTAGTGACGTTGTCCTCATCATTTTTGAAAGTAGGAACTGAGTCAGTTCTGTCCTTTTCTCACCAATTTTCTGTGTGTGGATCTGCAGGATGAGTTTACAGTAGTCTACATCAACAATGCAAAATCCCTGCCATTTCCTGGTTGCTCAACTGCTTTACTCTTTTAAATTTTTTTAAAGATTTTATTTATTTGAGAGAGAGGGAGAGAAAGAGAGACACACACAGAGAGAGAGAGAGAGAATACAAGCAGGGCAAGTGGGAGAGAGGGAAGCAGACTCCCCTCTGAACAGGGAGCTCAAAGCAGGGCTCGATCCCGGGACCTGAGCTGAAGGCAGATGCTTAAGGACAGAGAGCCATCCAGGCACCCCTGCTTTACTCTTTTATCTTTTTTTTTTTTTAAGTCTTAAATTATTTTACACCTCCATTAAATTACTTCAGTTATCTAAGTGCACATTGTGGGATTTTAAATAAAACTTAGATGTTTGAACTGATGATACATAATGAAATACTGAAATTTGAGGGAAATCTGTTCTTGTCTTGAGAAAATAAAGCTCCATAGTCTCCCAAGTAAGTTCATAGGTTTATAGGATCTTGAAAGCCCTTCTACAATAACAGCATTTGGTTATATCCAATAGGTATTATAAGCATTGTGATATTTATTAAAATAGAGGGTTTTTTGAAAGTGTATTTCAATAGCTTTGTCAGTCAGTGTGGTTGAAAAAAACTTTTTACAGGTCTTTCTAATATAAGAGTTGGAACATGATTGGGTTTTTTCTCCCCCTCTTCCCCTGCTGGCTCATTTTAAATTTCTCCTAATCCTCTGAGCCCAGAATTCCTTTGCAATATAAGTATCTTTTTGTTCCATTCACACGACAACACTATTTGAATAGATCTGCAATGGGTTAAGGATGAAGGGCATTAGGAAACAGTGGTCTAATTAAAAATATATAAACCTATGCATTCTTTTGTAAATATTTCCAAGAAGTGAAGCTTTTTGTTACAAAAGTGAAATTTTATCACATGGGATGTTTATTTGTTAGAGAGGCTTAGAGTGGAATTCTATGAGCTGTTTTTGTTGTTTTAACTCAGTATTACCAAAAGAGAAATTTTAAAAAATTTCTCTAAGCAGTGTAGCAATAAAGAAACATATTTATGTCTTCATGACAGGAACCATCTGGAGCCAAATGAAAAACCTGGTAACTTATCATCTTCAGGATGTTAAACATCCAAGTGATTGACTGAATTTTGGAAAAAAATTTGGCTGGATTTGGATTATCTTTTAAAAAGGGTTAGTGGGGCCTCAGAATTCCAGGTCTTGAGCATCCGTTGACAGAAAATACTGCCTGAAACCTCCACCTTAAATATTTACTTTTTTTGGTAATAGATGTAGTTATTTTGAAATTGATTTTTGTTCCACATAGATTTGTTAAAACCATATTTAAAAAGATCATGTACTGAACTTCTCATTTATGAAATGTCATGGCCACATATACATAATTTCTGGCATACAGCTAAGAATTGAAAAATTGAAATGTTTGGATGTCTCCCTCTGAATGTCCTACTGGCTCAAGGTGAAATTTGAGGTTTTTGTCCACATAGTTGTTTTAAATAGACTGAGGAAAAAAACTCTAATGTGGGAAATAAACCAACCCTAAAGCAGAATGGTTGGTAATTTTTAACAAAAAAACAGTGAATAAGGGTGAGCCCATATACTTATGTTTTGAGACTTGTGGCTGGCCCCCAAACTTTGAAGGAGAAAAGCCTTGAAGGAGTGTTTTAGTTGTTTCTAATAAATGTAAAAAATTTAAATTTTTGTCTAAATTATAGACTTTTTAGTTTCTTACATGTATAGTACCGCATGTTTTTACCTTATCGCTAGCAACACACCATTCAAACAAAGCGTCCTATTTTTTGTTGGTTCTAGGAAGGAACAATTGTTCTTCAGTTCTATTTTCATGCAAATAAATTTAGACTGCATTATTTATTTCTATTTAGATAGAGTATGAAAACTCCTCCATAGTTGATTCTTTGTTTGTATTTACAATTTTTATATTGGGAACAGATGCCTTGAGTAATCATTGTTGAGAATTGCATCTGTCATTTGAATTTCTAAATCTGATAAATCTTAAAGAATAGTTCAACTGATTTTGTAATGTACCCATGTGTATACCCTAAGCCAACAATTTCCTTTTTGCAGGTTCCTCACCCGGAAAAAAAAAAAAACAGTTACCTAAGACAAAAGTCTTGGTTTGTCCATTCCCAATCTATGAAATTTCATTCTTTAAAGAAGAAATGTGAAAATCAAGCCAGTGGTTTGAGAAACATCGAGTCTCTTGAACCAAAATGCAAATATTTTAAAGGGAAAATGAGCACTTTTAAAATTTACATCAGTGGCTTTATAGGTCTGGAGCATTTCATGCCAGAGTTAGAAACCATTTAAATCCCTTCTTAAAATTGGGCCCAATGTATTCTGCGGTTAATAGTCATAAAATCTTGTGATTCAATTTATGTAGTTCCTAATGGCCATGTATGGTATAAGACTAATGCAGACTCGTTTTTCAAATTCAAAGCCAATTCAGCCACAGAACACTAGAAAAAGGGAGGTGATTTTCTGCGTGTTTGTTTCAGATTTTCGTACTGTGTGGGCCATTCTTTAGGCCATTTTTTTTTAACTAGGAAAATCTGTTCAGATTTTATGGTAAATATGTGCAAGCAAATGAAGATTGCAGCCCTTTTTTATATGTGTGATTATTAAAATCTTAGTGGTTGGAGACATAAAGAGCATTTTTACTGCTAATTTTAGATTTCCTCAGCCCGAGTCTTCCACCATCTACATTTATCTGTTTGTTTGTTACATTTCAGGCCTGCGACAAGGACCCCCAGTGTGCTGGAGGCATGTGCTGTGCTGTTAGTATCTGGGTTAAGAGCATAAGGATTTGCACACCTATGGGCAAAGTGGGAGACAGCTGCCATCCGCTGACTCGTAAAGTTAGTACATATATTCGTATTCATGGTGGTTCTCTTATGTTGCGGTAACTCAACTCCCAGCAAGGCCTGTATGACATGAAAGAAACCCAGGGTAATGAGCTTGAAATTGTAAGTTAGAGAAGACGGCAATGGAAGACTACCTCCCCTCCCCTCTCCCGTCCCATTTTAAAGGGACCATCGTTACTCTAGTCAGTCATTTTCATATCCTTGCTGTCGTGATGCTAGCAACTTTTCAGAAAAATAATTTCAAGCACAGGAATTTGCCTAAAAGGCATTTAGGACAAAAATATATGTGCGTAATACAGTGTATGCTTCTTTGCAAAAATCAGAGTACAGAAGTTCTTGAAAAGACTTTTTATATCAGACCCACAGATAAGGCAGAAGTAAATAACTTTGTGTTTTGTTTCTTGCAGAAATCACCAGTATCTTAATCTTAATACAATTTCCTTGTATATTAATTTAAAAGTCCTTTATTTTCACTCAATCTATGCAGTACACTGTTCATAATCGTAGAGGCTAATGATATTTAATTTTCCAACTTATTCTGTTATCTAACAGCTCAGTGTCCCGATGACTTACACTACACTTTTGAACGGTTTTGGCAATAAATGGCATGACCTGATGTAGGCAGGATTGGATGGCCCTTCTGAGGCGGCAGTGGCAGAGGCTCCTGCCTACAAGGGCCAATCAGCAACATTACTTCTGGAAGCAGGGTTTGGTTAGAGGCAGGAGGGAGCAGAACTGTGTGTGGAGCTTAGAGAGTGTTGGCCCTTCTGAATCAAAATAGTGGGATCTCAGTAAGATGCCCCAGGGACGCCAGGCGGCAGTGTCTTGCTCCCCTAGCACCGCCTCCTGGTTTTACCCAGCAGCAAAGGGAAGTCGGAGCCATGGAAGGGCGTGTCCAAGGCCTGGTGGCTTGTTGGAGGCAGAGCTCCATCTGTCCGCTGCCTTCCCTCCTGTTTAAAATAGATGGAATGTTTTCAAAGTAGTCTATCTTCTGGACTCTGCCTTCCACCTTTTTATTTTTTTTTCCCACATGTGGTTTAGGGTGGAAAGCTGTAGTAGAGCCCAACACCCTCCCTGTCCTCGACAGTTGCAGATGACAGTGACTGTTTTGACTTTCTCAGAGGGAAGGTAATGAAATAAATGGGCCTCTGTTGAGCTCCGTGAGCTGTAATAGGGACCCCACTTGTTTGGGTCGCTCTGAAGCCCTGGTTTGGCTTTCCTGTGGTTTCCTTGAGAAATACTTCCTGTTCCATTTAGACCATCCCTCCCTGTGGCTTCACTGTCATTGTCACACGTGACATGCACCTTTTATTTTTGGCCACTTTGAGACAGGAAAGGTTGTAAGCTCTTAATGGTCTGTCTCGACGCTCAACTCCCAGTGAGGAGCTGACACCAGCCCAGCCACCTCGGGTACTGATGGCACTTTTTCCATCACCCTTATCAAGGGGGAGTTAACTTTTGTACAGTTGAGCTGCTGTCCTTGAAAAGGTTCCTCTCAACATTTTAAGAATGTTGTGGTTTTTGTGCAGTGTTGGTATACCCTTCCGCTCCCCGCTTACCAGAACCGTGCAGCCTTTTTGCTAAAACAAGAGAATACTGACACGTTCTATGCAAGCGTTCTTTGTCATAGCAAAGCGCGGTTGTCCCTTGTTGAGGGCTGTGACATCCCAGACACCCTGCACTAAATGTTGTATATGTGTTTCTCGATTGCCACAACAAGCCCACGAGGCACTTTGTTTCCGGCACATTCTGCATACAACCACAGTAAGCCTCAGAGAGACTCAATGACAGGCTGAGGTCACCAGGAGAGAGGGGACCCAGCAGCACGGGACTTCGTGTCTGGCTGATGCTCCGTTGGTTGTGGGGTGTTAATCACCATACTCTCTTGCCACCCTGAAAGCGGGTTCATCTGAACACTTTGGGCTCCGTTTAACCAAAGCTGGTTTGTGTGGGATGAGAGACAATGGCCCCTCGTGGGAATTTTTCACATCCTGTAGTTCTTTTGAGTTTTCCACATCTGAGGTATTTTTAATAAGAGAACCAAATTCTCTTTCCCTGGGTGCCTGGGTAACTTGCAGTTCAGGTGTATGTAGTGCAAGGTCATTTTGGAGAGTAAAAAAACCATTCTTCTCCCAGAAACCCACGTACACCTCTACGCCTCTGTTTTTAATCGCAGTTTTAATAATGAAGTCTTCAATAAGAAGTTATGGTTTTCATAGTAGAATTAAGTGATAAAAGAACTAAAAGACTAAAAGAAAGAGAAAGGTTTTATGTCAGCTCTTAAATTTCCCCCCATTCAGATGCCCACTTGAAAAGTGTTTCTAGAACTCAGTTTTACAACTTTCCCTACTGGATATTTTTCTGTCTTAAAAATACATTTTCATATGTCATTTCAATTTTTAAAGTAGGTCCCGGAGTTATTGCTTGTTCTGGGTGAAATTAACTTGTCCTGGTAAAAATCTAGTTACTTCCAGATTATCTCTCCATTATATTCTATTCAAAACAACTTGAGAAAAAAATTTTTTGTGAATGTAATATACAGTATTCAACTTCAAACTACAGTTTAAAGGTTCATCTGTAAACAGTAAAAGTGTAGACATTGCATAGAAAATTCTATTTTAATATGATGTGTTCATTCCTTTCTTTTTTCTTCCTTTTTTTTTTTTAAGGGGGTATTAAGTGGTTGTGGTCACAGGGCTTGGTGTTTTAAAAACACAAGACTATGAATAAGTCAAGACTACACCTGTTTAAATTTTAAACTTTCCATTCTGGCTTGACTTAGTCATAGCCACAAATGTCTGTTTATTTTGATAAAGTGAGTAATATTTGTTGAATGAAATTGCAAACTCTAAGTAGGAATTGATAGTCACAGAGTTCAGTTTACTATTTTACTTGACATACATCAACTAATTTGTGGAGTTTACAATGACTGCTAGGGTATAACTTTATAATTATTCCATTTTTAATGTTACATTTGATAATTGAAAAGTAGAATAAAAGATCAGTTTACCTAAGAAGAATAGGATGTAGGTTTTCCAAACACATTTTTAGTCAAATAAAAGTTATAACATGTATTTATTTTTAATAATTTTTTAACACTTAGGGATGAATTACTGAGTTGTATGTCTATAATGAATATTCTGTTGGTTAAAAAAACCACTATTTTAATATTTCTATTAATATCTACACTTTTCAGAGTTTACAAAGATTAGCCATTTCTATCCCATTCTGATTACTGCTTGGCTTTGGAAGTTTATAATTCTGTGGTTAATACTTTTAATTTTTTTGCTTATCAGTTTATTTTTTTTTTTAATTTAAACAACTGTATTTCCTCCCCCAAAATTGTTCTTGCTTCACTTTTTATGTTAACATTTTTAGTATCTGTTTTACTTTTTGTTTTCGGGTGAGGTTTTTGTTGTTGTTGTTGCTGTTGTTGTTGTTGTTTTAGCTCCACTTTAAAACTTGACCAATACATTTTCCTTTTCTAAAAAAAAAAAAGAAAAAATTGAAATCAAAACCTGGGGCTTGTCTGTGTTAGAAAAAAAAGGATTTAAAAAATGATTAGCAGTTTCTGTTTTAGAACCAACTTTTGATGAAACATTGTAAACATACTTTTGAGATAGAGTATAACTTTAAAAAATATTAACTAAAATATGACTAATATAATTACAGAATTTAGTGGAAGATGAGCAGATGAAAGCCCAATATGTTAATTTTCTCATCTTTCCTACCACAGAGGTCAAGAACCACTGTCTACATTTTCTCTCTCAGGGCAGCATCTCTGCTGTGAATACAGGTTCATTGTCAGAGAAACTCAGGAGACATAAAAATGCTTCGATCTAATACAGAGTTTCTCAGCCTGGGCCCTGTTGACAGTATGGGCCTGACAACTCTTGGTGTTAGGGACCAGCCTGTTCATCAGAGGACGTTCAGCAGCATCCCCGCCGCGACACCAGTAGTCTCCCTCTCTCGGTTGTTACAACCAGCCATGTCCCCAGACTATGACAGATGTCCCTAGTGATGGTTTGGGGCATGGACCCTGCCCTGATTGAGCACCCTGACCTGAACGCTACATTGACTTCACCTCACAGGACACAGTGTAGGAGACAAAGCAGCATCATTGCACTGGGATCTCAGCAGCTACCCAAACCCACAGCTTGGCTTGCCCACTCTTCCACCCGGGTTACTTGTAGCTGCTTCACATGAGAGCTAAAGTGTCGGGGGGGGGGTCCCCTTGACTCACAGAAGCTACCACTCTTACTTCTTGCAAATATTTTGCTCTCCTCTAGACCCAGAGGCCCAGGCCTGCATGCCAACAACTTCCCCAACCCAACTGGAGTTCCACACAACCCAAGAGGCTGACCCCCGCCAATCCCTGTTTTCCTTTACTCTTTCCAAGGACACAGAGCAGTAGAAGGCCGGATCCCATGTTAATCCTTTATCACAAGAAGATAAGTCATTGCATTACTTAGGGTTGTATAAATATATACTTATTCCAAAAAAACTTGAAGAAACATTTTAAGAATTGACCGAATTAAAATACATTGGTGATCTTCCTAATTATTAAAGCTGGAAACTGTGAGAGGGGGGCCAGGAACTGTGAGACTTTTAGTTTCTATTTTATGCGCCATCACGCTATTTAAAATTTTTTAAACTGTGTACTTTTATTGATAAAAGTTATGGTAACAAAACTGGCTTTCTTAAAATTGTCACTTTTTATTGAGGTAAAATTGGTATATAAATTGCATGTTTCAGGTATATACAACGTTGTAATTTGACATCTGTCTGAAGTACAAAGTGATCACCATCCATCACCATTCAGTTGACCCCCTTCACTCCTTTTCCTACCCCAAACCTCCTTCCCAAATGAGACCAGCGCTTTCTCTGTGACATGACCAGGGTTCTCTTCTTGTAGCCTTCTCTATGTTTCTTTCTTTAGAAAAATTGACTCAATTTTGAGAGAAATCACCAACGATACCTGTGTGTGTGTATCAGTGCTGTCTTCTCTTTACAATGCTGCAAATGGATAGGAATCATGCCTTGTGGAAAGTGCTACGGGTCCTACCTTGGTTACTTCGAGAATCTGCTATTTGGCATTCTGGGCTTTTGGAAGTGTTGGATTGAGTTGATTCCAAAAGTTAGGACTGAATGGTTGGCTCCTGGACTCTATCCGTGCCTCTCAGGGTGCATCTTCTGTGTACTTTCTCGCGTCTCTGGCTATTAGACACCTATCAACTTTGTTCCACAGCGTGTGTAGGGCTAGGGGATGCCTGTGTGGCTCAGCTGGTTAAATGTCTGCCTCCGGCTCAGGTCATGGTCCCAGAGTCCTGGGATCGAGCCCTGAGTCACCTCTCTTCTCAGCAGGGAGCCTGCTTCCTCCTCTCTTCCCTGCTTGTGCTCTCCATCTCTCTCTCACTATCTCTGTTGCTATCTCTATCCCTCTCTCAAATAAATAAATAAAATCTTTTTTAAAAATGTGTAGAGCTAGAAATGAAGGGGCCAGTGGGGAAATTGCCAAGTATCTATTAAGTGTATCACATCAGAAATGGTGTTCTTTGTTATTAGGGGCTCACCAATGGAAGGAGAGGAAGAAAGCTGCTATGAGCGGGTACAGATTAAAAATAAGGCTTGGCAGGTGGAGAAACACAGACCAGATCTTGAAAAGGGGGAGCGGGCTTGTGAAGAATGAGAACAGGGCTGCAGGTAAAAGACCCCTGCAGGCCAGTGTGATCACCATGTTGAGGTTGTCGGGCAGATCTGGACTGAAGCCGGTAGTACTTTGGCACCTTCAATAAGAACAAGGAGAATCCGTGATATTTTTGGAAGGTTCACAGAAACATGTGACCTTGGGAGCACAAAGCCAGGGCGCTACTTAGGCCCGGAGGGAACTACCCCAGGAAGGCCCTCTGTGTCTCTGGCTTCGCGGAGGTCCCTCTCTGTGAGTCGGGTGGTGTGAGTCACTTCGGGCTGCCCAGGGCCCGGCAGTGGGCGCGGACTGACGAGAAGCCGCAGCACCTGGGAAGGCCACCCCTCTGCCTTCAGGCAAAGCAAAAGCACGTGTTGGGTGGGGAGGCACTGGCAGGAGATAGGCTTTTAACAAGTATTCGCTTAAGCGTCTCCTGTGTCCCCGGCTAAGTGCCGTGTGTTCACATGTAAGATGTCCTTTATTCAAAGAGCCTGCAGTTGGGGGACTTGTGGTATTTGAAATAAGAGCAAACTCTGGAAGAAAGCGGAGCTGGGTTTTGTTCGCCACTGTCTCTTTGGCGCGTGCCAAGTGACAGTCGGTGTCCGCTGAAGGGGCAGATCACGGAGACTGGCTCGGTGGTGTGTGGTGTCCATTTCTGACGGTCGGACGTGTTCAGTGCAGTCAGGGTTCACTCGGGTCAGGCGCCTTTACCTTGGACCTTGCTGCCTCTGTTTGCTTGTCTCCACATCAGCATCGTCGGCCCCTTGGGCCGGAAGTTTTTCTTCTTGGGGGGCTGTCCTGTGCGTCGAGAGCTGTCTAGCAGCACCCCCGGCCTCCACCCACCGCTCACGCTCCTTCTGCCGAGTCGTGACAGACAAAACAGTCTCTGGATCCTGCCCGATGTCCCCCGGGGTGTGCCGAGTCACCCCCAGCGGAGGACCACTGGCCCACAAAGTGGTTTTAGGCCTGACAAAACGAAGCTCTCAAGGTCTCGGGGCTAGAGTAGATCTGAGACGTCCAGGGTTCCAACTTCTGCTGTCTGCTTGGGATGGCCCGGGCCAGCGCAGCCTCCTCTGACACGTTCCCAGGGCCGACAAAGAGCCAGCCGTCCGGGGGCCCCTGGATGCACACAGTGACAGAACCATTCTGAGCACGAGCCTGCGGGGCAATGACGGCCGCGGCCCCTGCCCCAGGCACTGTCATCAGAGCCTTGACAATAAGGCGCTTGCTGCAAGGCAGAGGAACGTGGGGTGCCCATACCAACACCCACCTGTTGCTTCTCTCTCTTCCTTTTGTGTTTATTGATCTCCATCATTTCCCTGGTCCTTCCAGAACCATTTTGGAAATGGAAGGCAGGAAAGAAGAAGGAGGAAGAGAAGAAAAAGGAAAAAGGAGGTAAGAAGAACCTGAGTGCAGTACCCACCCAGAGGTCATGCCCAGCTTAGTGAGCCCTGACCACGTTTGGACTACCGTACAGTTGAGTCCGTCCTCTTAGTTCAGCCCCCAAACAAGGTCAGAATGGTTCTGTCACTGTCTGCAGACAATTTTTTTTTATGAACAAAAAAATGATTTAGAAGGCATCTGGAAGATGCATCTCAGACTTTCTCATTAGGACAGATAATTGGTATGGGCCGACCTCTTTTGGTGGCATAGAATAGGAAATCCACTAGAATGATAGCGAACAAAAAACATCTGCCTTGAGAAACAGACAGGATGCATTTTTCTGCTCTGTGTAAACTGTAGAAGGATCCCCGAGGCATGAGTCTCTAATAGCTTGCCTCTCTCAACTTACCCTGGACCAGAGTAATTTGCCATCCCATTTCATTGACTAACAATCACCTCCAGGCCTGGGGATAAACTTTCTCCCTATAACTTCCCAAGGAGGCAGATTCTCAAGAGGGCACCATCCCCAGGGGAGAAAGAATGAATTTTTTTCTTTGCCTTTGGACCGTATGCGTACTGTGAGGGACTCCACTGCCCTTGGGACAAAGGACCATCAGGCTGGTTGCTGGTTGACCCTGCCTCATCCCAGCCTCATTGGTGACATGGGCAAGACTCAGAAATTCCACTTGGATGACTCTTGGAATGAAGCCAGCCTTTCCCTGCTGGCTCTCCCTAGGCCAGGGTTTATTTAGTTTGTTCCTTTTCTGTGACTCAGGCTCGCCTCCTTCCCTAATTTCCCCTTTGTTCCTCCCCTACCCACACTGCTCAGAATTCTGACCCCTCCTGCCATCTGTGTGCAAACGTGTGAGTTTATACATCGCTCGTTGTCAATGACTTCATATTCGCTCATTCTATCAATGTGGTCATATCCTTAAAGTCACGCCCTCTTGAAGGAGCTTCATTAATAGGATGCTATAAGGAGAATTAAAATGAAGAAGTAAAAGGCAGTATAGCTTGGTGGTGAAAAGCTTGGTCTCTGGTTCAGCTGCCAGCCCAGCTTTGCGTTCTGGGTCTGTGAGCTTGGGCAGGTTGCTAATCTCACTGTGTCTCAATCACTCACATGTAAAATGGGTATAATGAGAGCATTTGTCATCTTCACAGAGTGGTAAAGGATGAAAAGGATGATACATAACGTGCCGAGCGTATTGCTTGGTTAAGAGTCAACACTCAATGTAACACTGGCTGTTTTTATTCAAAGAGATCTCTCAAGAATCGGTGTTTTGTCTTTGTTTTTGTTTTTTAACAGTTCTTGCTCTGACTCAATTTTCTTCTTTTATCTTAGGTTCCATTTTTTGGGCGGAGAATGCATCACACATGTCCATGTATGCCGGGCTTAGCCTGTTTACGGACTTCATTTAATCGATTTATTTGTTTAGCCCGAAAGTAATCACTTGAGAGTAGAAACTTTAAATGTGAACAGCCACATGATGTCTGTAAAGTCTATTTACTTGTGATTGTGCCAAACAAATAATATGCCAGAAAGAAATCCTGTTGCTTCCTCTGCTAACCAAGTAACATTTCTATCTTTGATGTTTAAATGACTTTTTTTTTTTAATTGAAAGAGGATTTTAATTTTGGATATGAATGTAAAGTGCAGGGCATTATGGAACCGGTTCTCATTTCCCTGTTTGTGTTTTGGTTTGGCTTGGCTCTTTTAATGCAAATAACTCACCCATTTTCACAGAAATGAGAAGAATAAGAATTTGATATTTGTCACAGGAATTTTTTTTCTTAAACCCTCTCCCCCCACCCCGGCCCACCACACACGCATGCATACACACACACACACCCCCCTTGGATCTCTTTTCTCTCTTCAAAGAATTTTAAGGCTCTCACTTTATTTTTCACCATTTCCCTCACCAGTCCTCTAGCATTTTAAAGTGGGGAACAGGATTGTTCCACAGCCTCTAATTTGCTGGCAGAATCACTGTTGAGAATTGAGCTTTTTGCCTGATACTTAAGCAGTGAAGAGTGTGTAGTTGAAGTAGACACTGCAGACTTCTCCTAGACGGAGTAGGGGTTGGGTGCATCCAAACTTTCGTGGAACCTGTCCATGTGATGGGACTTCAGGTTCGCTGTGTGACAGATGTGAGTGAGTCCAGAGGGAAGGGAAAGTCAAGTTAGTCCATAATTCTAGACTTGGGTTGGTTAAAAAAAAAAAAAAAACACAACAACAACAACAAAAACTCTCCAATACAGCATTACATTTATTTCTCTTTCTTTTTATGAAGTTTTTTTTTTTTTTTTTTGAGGTCTCACAGTTAGAGATGTTCCAGAAAAAGTCACTTGAAGAGGAAGTATTGATTTTAATCTGGTATAACCCCCATTACCATTTTAAAATCGGTATTAAGTTGTAATTTAAACTTCATTTGTAACCAGAAGATCTCTTATAATGGATTACCTGACATCCTGCCATGTGTACCTATCTCAATATTGCTGTGTAAAAATTCTGTATCAGAATTATGACAGTATTGTATATCATTTGATTTATTTTAATATTATATCCTTATTTTTGTCACAGTTGTCGTCAATTTTTATTACAAGCAGCTTTCTCTTAGCTCACATTCTCAAATGGGCAAAGACCCCAGCGTCGGGCAGATAGCACTCACAGGACGTGCTTGTGTTCACTTTACATCCAGGAAAGTTCTGTTTGCATGAATCTTAAGGCCGTACAAAAAACAATGTGTAAATCAGTGAGGTTTTGGAACACGAAGGAATATTGTGACATGCTAAACTGGCTGTAATCGGGAATGCACTCCTGGGATGTCACTGTGTTGATGCAGCAAATCATGACCCAGTGTTTATCACGCGTGGTTAGGCAGGACTCTAGGGGCTAGCCGAACGGTGATGAAAAACCTGTGTTTTTCAACCCCACCAAGTATTGTAAATGGAATCAACGTCGCAAATAAAACAACTTATGAAATGTGTTTAACTGACTAAACTTGACCATGCCAACCCACTAAACGTTGCAAAAGAAAAAGAAAAAGAAAAAGAAAATTTGTCCATTTTGTAGTTATTGATTCAGCCAAGGCTTACAGTTGCACGTTGTTTGTAATTTGACCCTCAGGGCTAACGTGTCCCGTAAATGTATGGGATTTTGCTGTACTCATTACCATACCTAGGCATAGAAGTATTATTTTTGGTTCAGTTTCATTTATGTGCAAGAAGCATTCCTCAGTGAGTCTGTTGGAAAAAATATCAACTTCAGCAGGTGGAATTATGGATAAAGAAACGTACTACAGCGGTTGTGCTAAATGTCACCTTCATATAATGGTTGAGACACCCTTTTTCATAAGTCGTAAAACACTTGATTGAGTCAATCATCCACTTTCCCCCAAGTTAAAAAACATCGACCAAACTCATAAAATTTTAGTTTTACATATACCAACTCAATTAAAAAAAAAAATCACTACAAAGAGTAGACCATAGTACACAGCCAAGAGAAGAAATGTAAAGTGTATGTGGGAAACTCAGAACCATGTTTCCTGACTTGCTCACTGCCATTCAGAGAAAAACAGAACTTTATCATTTGGTACCTCTCCCCTGGGTTATTATTTTTATTGGGGACTAACTCCTTTCTTTTTAGTGTACAGCTTTATTTGGTTAGTATTTTTTTTTTTAGCTTGTCACCAAAGTTAGTACTTTTCTTTTTTTTTTTTTTTTTTTTTTAGTTAGTACTTTTCTAATAATTGTTTCAAAAAACTTGTAATCATGTTCCATGGAGATTTTTTAAGATAATTGCATGCAGAGCACACAAAATCTTTGCACTACGAAGACTGTGGTACTGTTTCTTCCCATTGCTCTCTCACTGACGTTGGCCAGATTTCATAGGCCAGAATGTCTGCAAGGTAAGGCAAAGTGAGAATTTACACAAGAAGTTAAAGTCAGCTATCTACTTTGACGTAATTATTGTGAATGGGTTCTATCTAAGATAGAAATAGATCTTCCGCCAGCACCTACTGGCCAAACTGAGGTAGGTGGGCCTTTGGATCTCTTCACAAACAATGACTTTCATGAAAACTATCATTTCTGACTTCAACCTCTTTTTTTTTTTTTTAAGCATCGCTTTTTTTTAACCATGGAAAAGTTTGTGCCAGAACTATTTCCTTACAGACCCTCTTACCTAACTGAAGATCTTCATCCTTCCCAGCATTTCAGTGTCGTTCTGTGGTTGGAGCTCTACAAAGTCAGTCCAGGGAGAGATCACACACGTAAGCCAATTTTCTTCTTCATTGGTTTTAATATCAGAAATTTCATCCCCCTCAGAATTTCCTAACTTCAATTTCTGAGAAGATTAAAGTTGGGGACCATTTTAATTTTAAAAACAGGATTTTTTTTTTTTTTTTTTTTTGGCCTGCAGTGAGGATTCCTGTTTAAAAATTCACTGACAACCTTTTCTGATCTTTCTGTTTTAACACATGGCTGTGTATTTCAGGTAATATCCTCAGAATTAATATTTCTTTGGTTCTTCTATGTCGTGCCCCTGGTTTGTTAATGGTCAGTGTTCCCTTCTGCACTAAGGAGAACTGTATTTCTTCTAGTGTCTTTTTTTTTTTCTTCTAGTGTCTTTTAACAACATAATCCTCACACCGTCCCAGTCCCCACTCCACCCCACCCCTGCCCCAAATCAGGGCACTTTCAGGGCACACAACTCCCAAAACTTGAGGTACCATTAATATGCTCTTCTTGAAGTCGTGTTTTTCCCATCATCCATCACCCCCAGAGATTCTGGGCTCAGTTTATCTAGGGCAAGTCCCGGGTGTTGGATTTTTTTTTTTTTTTTAAGCTACTTATTTGATTGTAAGGCGCACCCATGGTTGAGAGCCACTGAGAAAGAACAAAGAAATATACTTCTGTAGGAAAGCTACTGCTTCCCTGGGACACCCTTTGGTGAGACACCTTTCTGGTCAGATTAGAAGCAGGGAGAGTAGCTAACTGCCTTTTCTGGCCACCCTCAGAAGTTCCTGTGATCCTTAAGCATAAATGGATCTGTTTGTTTGGGGGATTTCCCCCCCCCCGCCCCACCACGACTTCTGGATGGATAGTTACAGAAAAGTCCTGTGTGAGAGTGTTAACCATGGTCTCATAGCTGGTTTGAGGAGTCTATTCAAAGTTTCTTGGAATTAGACGCTGCAGCCTCGCTGGTCCCTGGGCTCTGGCTCTAGCCCTGAGGCAGGGTGCAGAGCCACTGCTCACTTCCTCCAGGCAAACCCTCCCAGGTGACAGTTTTCCCAACTGTCCCCTCTGCCCGCCCCACTTTCCGATACCTCTCCAGATTCATGCTGTCTTACGGGGCCCATAAATCATCCAAATACTTGAGAAAGTCCAATGTTGCAGCAAATTGTAACTGAATAACTCACACTAGTAAGCATTTAAATAAACCCTATATATGCCGCTAGAGAGTAAAAGCCAGAAAGTGGAAAATCATGATGTGAACCCGATTTCTGACGGTAGAAGCGCGGCCCGGTCTATGTCGCGTACATACGCAGTATCCACCCTTGCGTCCACGGTGGACTTTACCCTTATGAAGGAAGCCTGGGGCCCCCACTCCTGAGTTGTGCCGGCCAGGCAAGACCATGGCCTGCGCCCCAGAATGGCAGCTGGGGGGGGCGGTCTTTCCAGACATTCACTCACTCTAGTGGAGGATTTCTCAACACCAACACTAAGGACATTCTGGGTCAGGCCGTTTTTTTCTTCTGAGAGATGGTCCTGTGTTTTATAGGCTGTTGGGCAGCACCCCTGTCCCCTACCCACCAGATACCAGTAGTTCCCCTGAGCTGTCACATCCAAAAATGTCTCTAGATGTTACCAAGTGAATGCATAAGGGTAGATTGTCCCCCTGCGAGAGCCACTGGTTTAGTCTGAAGATATTTTCATCTGCTTGTATAAATTTTTTTTTAAGATTTTATTTATTTGATGGAGACATAGCAAGAGAGGGAGCACAAGCAAGGGGAGTAGGAGAGGGATAAGCAGGCCTCCCACTGAGCAGGGAGCCCAACATGGGGTTCGATTCCAGGACCCTGGGACCAGGACCTGAGCCCAAGGCAGCCACCTAACAACTGAGCTACCTGGGGGTCCCTAAATTTCGTTTCAGTATCAAACAAAATTTGAGATGACAGTAGTAAAAGATAAGTTAAACCTCCAAGTGAAGCTCTACAAGATAGGTATGCTGAAAATAAATTATCGTTTGTATTCAAAGTCGTGAAAAGGTAAACTTTGGATACATTTTAATAGCCAACCAAAGAACTATCTATTGTATATCAGGTCTGTAGTTTACTGTTTCAAGGAAGCTATTTTTTTATAAGCCACTCTTTGAAGTTTAAGGCAAAGGGCTCAGATAAAATAACCTCAGTCAGAGGAAAGATAGCACATCTTTAGAATGCACTTCTGCGCAAATTTCCACGTTGTTAAAATCCAGGTTTTCACTGTCTTTATTAAAATGTGATATAATTTGTGAAAAACATTTTTGTTGCAGAAACTCAAAAGCTTTACAAGAAGTTGGAGAAGACTGTGTTTGGGTATTAACTTAGATCTGAATAGCTATTGATAAGCTTCCCAAACTGAGTTTTCTCAGTGTAATGGGGAATGGACCTCTTCCCTATAGGCAGGGCTGAGCCTGGCTTGAGTCTTTGTGGCTCATCCAGACAAAAACTTTTTATTGTGGAAAATTTTTTTTAAAGATTATTTATTTATTTATTTGACACATCACAAGTAGGCAGAGAGGCAAGCAGAGAGAGAGGCGGAAGCAGGCTCCCTACTGAGCAGAGAACCCGATATGGGGCTCGATCCCAGGACCCTGAGACCATGACCCGAGCCGAAAGCAGAAGCTTTAACCCACTGAGCCACCCAGGCGCCCCTATTGTGGAAATTTTTTAACATAAAAGTAAGCAAAATTTTATAAGACAGCCTCATATATTCGTCTCTAGTACCTTACCAACAGTTCCCATCTCAATGCCAGCTCTGCTCCACCGTCCCCCCCCCAGGACCTCCGACTCGCCGTGCTGTCTTGAAGCACATCGGCTGGTTCCTGATAGACAAAGACAGCCACAGTCTTGTGTATTACCAATGATAGCAATACTTTTTCTTTTCATGACCATTCTCTGCTTGCTAAGGTCCTTTCACTGACCAGCCTGTGCCCCTAAATATTTACTCCTGAGATGTATTTTTGAAATCCCAAGTTGGAGTTCAAAATGGAGGAGCCAAATATTTCAGTCCCAGAATGTGAATATGTGAAAGAACATTTGCTCATGTATAAGATTTTAAAAGAAAATATTTGCTGCTCAAAGGAAGAGACTTACAGAAGACTATTGCAAACGATGGTGTTGTAATTGGGTTCTGGGGAGTTGAACAGTGTCGGCAACCAATAGTCCATTGGACACAGATGTTAATATTCTGTTAATATTCCTGGATTTGGTTAGGAGGGGGAAAATCCTTGAATGGAAGACTCAGCTGGTGGACTCCATCTTCCAGAATTCATTCCTGCATTCTCACATTCTCCCCCTCTTCTTCCTTCCTTCCTTCCTTCCTTCCTTCCTTCCTTCCTTCCTTCTCTCCCTCCACCCTCCCTCCCTCCCTTCTTTCCCATCTTTTCTTTCTCTGTCTTTCTTTCTTCCTCCTCCTCCTCCTCCCTCTCACCCCCAGAAGTTTCAGCTGGGCACATGGCCACTCATCTAGACATCTAGAGATTCATTTACCAGTAGCCCTTGGTCAGGTGTGACCATATGACTGAGTTCTTAGCAGTGGAATGTAAGCAGAAGTCCTCTGCCTCACTTACTTAAAAGAATATTGCCCTCCACTTCCTCCCCAACAGGGAGAGGCAACAATGAATCTGCTTACTTGTCAAAGATAGAAGAGCTGACCCACTAGCTGGGTCACTGGATGATGTCCTGAAGCAGTCATCCAGAACCCCAGAGAAACAATTAAGCCACTCTATGAAACACTTGTACCTCTGCCCTAACCAATGCAAATAGAGTCATTCTTTTCAAAGGTGCATTGTTTTGTTGTACTTTATACTTGATTCTGTGATCTTAAAAACATTGTTAATGTGTTTTCCTTTAGTGACTGTCCTGCAAAGACTGGCATCAACCCCCTCCCCAAAATTGATTTGCATTTTGGGACTGATGATGGTGCAAAAAATAAAGGGGAGTGTGAGGCTTCAGAGTGGTCAGTGTTCACACATCCAAACTAGGTTTTTCCCCTTCATCACAGCCCTGAAATAATATCTTAATGAGAACCTGATAACAAACTGGGGGAATAATCTTCAAAGCAGAAATGGTTAAACTTACTTAGATACTTTGGTCATGAGAATATTAATATTCCAAACCTACGAAAATGTGTAAATCCATTTCTTGCTGCCACTGTTCCAAAATATGTCATCTACCAATGGATTAAGAAATTTTAGAGACAGGGAATGTCACTGAGGTCCATTACAACTGGAAATTTTCTTAGAATGTTTAAGTGAATTTTAATCTCACCAAGAGGTGCTAGATAAAAACTTTAAATGACAAAATTTCAGTGAACAAAGCTGTTTTTCCAGGTAGCAAGAAGTAAAATAATATGCCATTAGCAGAAGACTAATTATGCCTTTGTATAATTGTGTTCCTTTCAATGGAGGCAGGTTATTAAATATATATCTAAAGGTGTTTAATTCTAATATCTTTATAAAACTTATAAGGTAACTTAGAAATTTAAAAAAATCTTTTGTCAGACCACATGTCACCAGACTCATAAAGGATTAGAACAATTATGCAAATCAAATTCTAGAAATAGCTCTGGGTATCCCATAATTCCTCAAGATAGATATGCTAATTAAACGGCTCGTGACTGTGGGTTGAAAGAATTACACACTGTACCGTTTCACTCATTATGTCACTCTGCTGAAGGAGTACCTGGGACGGGTTCCTCCCTGTCTCTTATCCTTCTGCCTCTTCTACCAAGCGTACTGCCGTGCAAATTGGTCAGCGCTCAGGGAACACATGGGGGAAACACATGGAGGAATAAAAGCGGAAAAAATAAATGTTACATGAAAAAGACAAGGAAAATTTTCATCGCCTCATGCATTTTCCATTTCATGATCTCTAGCGAGTATTCTATTCTAATAAGGCATGTATTAAGTCAGCATCGAAACTTAAATAATTTTTCAAAGCCTTTTGAAATTGCAGCACATCTGTATTTCAAAAAAATGAAACCGTTTATTGTACTCTGCAGGTGCCAACACAAGTCCTAACCAAAATACAGTGTGTGCTGCTCAGATAGCGTAGCTGGGCAGGAAATAAGTTTTCACATCCTAGAAAGCTACACAGACTGGCATAATTCAGGTAAAAGAAATGAATCAGATAAACTTTAAAACATACACTTAACCAACAGTTTACATGTTCTCCACCTAGCATAGACTGGCCTCCTAAATTTTGATTTATAAATGATTAAATTATTCCTCCTAGAAGCCAAATAATAGCTTTAATGTGCCTGTCTCCCTAATGTTACTGAGAAGTAAGAGAATTGCATTTATGCCTTGACATTGCAACTTAAAATAGTTTTGCATGTTTTCACTGTGTAATTTGACGTGACTTCAAGACTTAGGACTTGTGGATATAAATTTCAAGCTGTTTCTTTATCTGACATGACTGCAACCAGGACATAGAGTGAGTTAAATACCTACTAACTCTCCCCCCACCTTTTCCTTGACCCAAAGCACAAAATACCTTTTCTGTGGGGTAAACCTGCTTCTTGTTCTTCTTTTGGGAGGGTAGTAGAGTGGTCTTCTTAAAGACTACCTATTTGATTTCTATTAAGTTCTGACTCTTCTAATCAATAATGTCTTTGCTAGATCTCCTTGAGGCAAGATTTTGTGTAACAAACTTCATTAAAATGACCACATTTTTTTTAAGATTTTATTTATTTATTTGACAGAGAAAGATCACAAGTAGGCAGAGAGGCAGGCAGAGCGAGAAGAGGAAGCAGGCTCCCCCCTGAGCACGGAGCCCTATGCTGGGCTCGATTCCAGGACCCTGAGATCATGACCTGAGCTGAACGCAGAGGCTTTAACCCACTGAGCCACCCAGGTGACCCAAAATGACCACATTCTTTACTGGCACTTGAATATTCAGAGAGAAGTGGAACAAAAAATGCTGAGGAGAGAATTAGGTGGTTTTATTTCACCTAGATTTACTTTATTTTTTTAAAGATTTTATTTGAGAGACAGAGAGAGCGTGCGCACAAGCAGGGAGGAAGATCAGAGGGAGAGAGAGAAGCAGACTCCTCTCTGAACAGGGTACCTGGCCTCAGGCTCAATTTCAGGACGCTGAGTCATGACCTCCCCACCTCCTCCCCACCCCCCCAGCCCCCCCACCCCCGCCCCTAGAGGAATTTACTTTAAAAACAGACACCAGAGCAGGGAAGATGTGGGAGTCTAGATGGTAACTTAAGAACCTGAGAGGAGGGGGGCGGGGCGCCTGGGTGGCTCAGTTGGTTAAGCAACTGCCTTTGGCTCAGGTCATGATCCTGGAGCCCTGAGATCAAGCCCCACATCAAACCCCACATCGGGCTCCCAGCTCCACGGGGAGTCTGCTTCTCCCTCTGACCTCCTCCCCTCTCATGCTCTCTCTTACTGTCTCTATCTCAAATAAATAAATAAAAATTAAAAATAAATAAATAAATAAGATCTCAAAAAAACCCTCCCTTTAAAAAAAAAAAAGAAAAAGAACCTGAGAGGAGGGGGAACATGGAAACTGGACAATTTTTGCTCCAGTCTTTTGTTTTTTCCTGCTTTCCTCAATTGGGTAACCAGAGATAGAATGCCCAGGGCCTGTCTCAGACAATTGATCATGATGTCTGATCTCCTCATTATCCCCAAGCTCTCTATCTGGATCTCGCTTTGGGCATATATTATGTTCTGACTTGATTTGTGGTTTGGGACATGTTTGCCAGGTTTCTCCACTTAGCTTGCTCACTCATTAGCAAGAGAACTGGCCTTCCATACCCCCTGTGTCCTCCTGCACTGCTAACAGAAACTGGCTTATTACCTTATGATACCTATTGATTACTGTAGATGAATCCATTCAAGTAGGCTTCCATTTTCTTGTAACTAGATTTATGAAATCAGAATCTTAAACATACACTGGTCAAAACCAGCCTAGTAATAGTTATCTTTTTAATCTTCTGGATTTATTTCATCCTAAGAAATAAAGTCAAATCTACTTTTTCCAGAGGCAAGTTAATTTAACAGTTAACAGCAGGCTGAATGACCTCATAGTTGGAAAGAGTGATTAAATAAGTCTAATTTTTGTTTGACTTTGTAAATACAGTTCCAGGATATCTAGCATACCTGTCAAAGGAGTGGAGGGAATTGATTATTTTAAGTGTTGTTGCAGTTAATTATTACTTCAGAAAGCAACAATATTAGCGCCTGCAGCATTGAATATTAGTGCCTGAAGTCTGTCTATAGGAGGTTGCTTATTTGGTTAAGCAGCTCAACAGTGTTAAAACAGATGCCTGCTCTTTTTGTCTTTCTAGTCTGCTACCTTAATTGTGTTGACAGTATCTTTTCTCATGGCTGCAAGGTGGCTGCTGTGGCTCCAAGCATCTATCTAATCCTCACCAAAACATCCCCAAAGAAAGGAAGTGATGGAACTGGGGGGAAATAAGAGAACTCTATTCATGGGCTGGGTTGGACCCCAAAAGTCTTGCTTAAGTTGGATGAAAGGCACAAGGAACCCCTTGGACTCAGATCAAATCTGCTTTAACTTCCATTTCACTCCAGAAGCAGCTAAATAACAGTGCAACAGTGGTCTAGAATGTGGGTGGGTAGAGATTTCCCATTAACTCCTTTACCTCTCACGGAGGGAATCCTGAAACTCAGTGGTCTTGGCAGGTGACAAAGAGTGACACATCTGCTGGAAAAAGGCATTTACATCCACTACATTTTATAACCTAGGCTACCTCAGTGCAAAGACAACTCAAAATGCCAGGAAGACAATTCATCTCCTACTTAACCCACCATGGCACTCGGATCTAATGGGTGGGTTTGGAGACTTGAAAATTTTGCAGGGTCTGCCCTAAAATGAGGTTAGTTCATCTCTTATGTCTAGGAATTCATCCCTTACATCTGAAAGTTTAGTAGCAATCGAGTTGAAGAGCAAGGGAGTGAGGACTTTGGACACGAGGAGCGATACACGGAAAGCCATGTTGGTAGGACACAGCATTGTCTGTTCAGGGGACTGGCACTGACCGAGTGGCTGGAAGACAGGGCCTGGGAAAGGAATGGGAAGGGGTGAGACCTAAGGGAGCTGGGAGCCATGGGCACACAGGAGGATTCATACAGGTAAACCGAACATGCCAGGAGAACCCAGAGGAGGGGTGGCTGGGCTCAGAAGGTCTTGCAGAAGTCTTGGATCTGGCGCCAGCACAAACCTGATGGTCAGCCAGGACCCAGGGGTATGGATGTACAGGTGAGTTGTGCCTCTGCCATCCCAGTTCTTAAATATTGTGACTAGTGCCTCTACCCTGGAGGGGTTGGTGAAGGATTTCCAGACAGAGAAGAGGACATGGGCTTTCCAAGGAGAGCTTATACAAAGGTCATCAGAGAAGGAAGAGATAGAAATGCACAGAGAGGACGACGCCAGGGGCATGGAGGAGCCAGACAATGAAAGGCCTTTTGTGGCAGGCAAAGAAGTTTGTGCTCCATCCCGTAAACCTTAGAAAGACCAAAAAGGGTAGACCCAATCCTGCCCATCCAATCATTCGCCTGCAGAATGAAACCCTAACTCAGCCCTAGGACCCAGGACTCTTTACCTCTTCGCGGACTGGGCATTAGAAAAGGTAGGGGTGTTGGTGAGACCAAAGACTTGGCAAAAATAGTGTCTTGTTTCTCTTAAAGAAGAGGAAAAAAGAAGGGAGGAAAGGATGGAGAAAGGGAATAGAGAAGAGGAACAAAGATAAGGAAAAAAAAGGAAAGAAAAGGGCAGTGGAAACCAATATGGCAAAACTGATAAGATTTGTCAAGCCTAGATAATAGATACAGAGATGATTGTCATTATGGTTATTGATTTGTTGCATGTTTTCCCAGTTGAGATATTTCATTTTTTAAAAAACACAGGTGGAAATGTAAATAGATAATCCTTTTTCTGCAAAGCTTTTAGACATATATCAAAACACCCTAAAAATTCTTATTCTTGACCCAATAGTTCCATGCTAGGACATGCTAATGAAGATTTATATACAAGAAATCTACTTTCTATTGTTTCAAGTGCAGTGACAACTTGCTATCTCATGGGGGCAAGGGGAAGGTGGAGATGTGCTAAATTAACTTCCCCAATAAACAGATGAGCGATTTTAATGGAAGTCTTCCCCAAAGACCTAGTACCTGTCCTGGTACAATGAGTAGAGTATTCTGAAACACAACTAAACTTTTTCTTGATGATGTTTTATTAATATAATTAGCAATCAAAGTACATGTTAATAGAGTCATTGATCCAAAAAGCTGTTGAGGTGTGAGGGGCTTTTTGCCTCGACTCACTATTCCCATAGACAGCTCGTTTCTCTGCCTCTCTTTGTTCTTCTGTTCCCTTTACAGTTGGCTGTCATTTCTCATTACTCTTCACCTGAACTCTCATTAGAAATCATCCATCTAATCAGAATAAAACGTAACAAAACCAAAACCAGATAACGGAGTTTATAGACATGGCATCTGAAGTAAATCTTATGTCTGAACACAAAGGCCTATTGGTATCTCTCCAGCCAACTGGGGCACTTCTTAAACACGTTCTTTCTTGGGTCCAACCTCAACCCCTCCTAATAAGAATCTCTGGAATCTGCAAGCACTTCTTGTAATGAATATTAAAATTTGAGAATCACTGGCTAGATTCTCCTATGAAAAAAACATCCATGAGCTCAAAGCCATACATAAAGGGCCCATAGGTTATTTTGACAGTCAGGCTGCTGCGAAAGGCTGAATGTGTTCAGGAGTCAGATGACTTGGTCCCTGAGCCATGCCAGGTGCTAAATGTTCTGAAAATCACAGAGGCTTAGTAGTGACTTCTATTTTTTTTTTTTAACATGGACCCCGGTCGGGGGGGGGGGGGCGGTTAAAATGAGGTTTACTTCACCGCCTCTCTGTCTTCAGGTTAGCTGAGATTTCTGACAAGCGGCTCTTGTATAATTAACATCTATCTAGTCTCATGACCTCGGGAGAAACAGGGTAATATTTAATCATATTTTCCAAATATGAGACCGTCTTCACAGACTGTCTTCTATAGACAAAATAACCATTTGTCAGAGATAAATTGGCCACACCTTCTTATTTTGACTTAAGCCTCTGGGACTGAACACTTCATATTATACTCAATTAAAATAAATATCAATATATTTACGCACCCTTATTTTTATCAAAATGTTCACACGTTTTGTATGTTCATAAAAAAAAGTTATAAAAGCAGTATATACAATCTTTTTCTTTAAAGAGATTTGCAGATTTTTATCTTGCATTTTAAGTTAACACGACTCCAAATGCCTTAAATATGCTGATGGCCAACTAAATAGGCATGCACTAAAAGGATAATGGAACATGAATACCGTATTTAGAAGTGTCTTACTACCAGTCACAGCCTCAAGCAACAGCAACAAAAAACCACTCCAGAATGAAAATACTGGTATATTTGTATAATGCAAAGAGAAATACAGATATAAATCCTCAAAACGCAAGGTACATTAATAAAAATGTAGCATTATAAGCAAAAAATATTATACAGTACTTGCAGAATTTAGTCTTTCCGTTTAAGATTACAGTGTGTCTAACAAGTATTTAAAATTATGGTTGTCATTATTTAAAATATCCATCAGATGAACAGCACAGCTTAACCAAGCAAACATTTTAAGGAAATGCATTGTCTTGTAGAGGATCATTATATTCCATTCATTTATACCATGAACAACAGAACAATTTTCAAAGTGGAAATTAGTTTCATAAGACTGAATAAAACTGGGCTTCTCAGAGCACAAGCTGCTTCCATAAACGTATTTTAATCTTTATTGGCAAAAAATACCTAAGCAATTCTGATTTCATACTCTGCTTCTCAGAGCCTTCCCAATCCATGAGCCACAATCAGTACAAAAACATGCAACACTGTATTTTCTCCACACCATCACTAACCAAAACACTTTTACTCTTTTAAAAGTTACAATTTTACAGAAATGTTTCCACTCGAGATTGGTATAGTACAGAGAGCAGTTGTTGCTGATGTGTATTTTCTAGTAGTAGAAAGTAAGGTAGGAAACAAATCCTGTTACTTGTTACTGCTTACAAAACACTGCCTTGCAACTTTATATTCCCGTTTCTGCTCTTTAATTCATTATCAATACCGAACAAAGTTTTCAACACTTTCAACAAACCAGGGCATTGCAACGGACCCCACGGCCGGCGGGCAATTCAGAGGGAACTTAAGACAATTTCCCCCCCCTTTCTCCTGCTTCCAACAGAAATCTTCTTCCTCAAGAAATCAAACTTGTGAAGTCCCCCCAGGTTCCTCTACTTCACTGCAAAATGTAATGCCACTTGAGGTTGTCAAAAATAGCTTCTGTAGAAAACTGGCCATGGTCTTTAGGAAACGTTGCATGAAGAAAATTAGTTTAGCCTGTATTTTAAAAAAAAGAAAAAAACAAAACAAAACATGGAATAAAAGACGTCAGTCAGTATCAGTACAAAGACTCCAAGGCCTATCGTCAGGATGAAAATATACTGAGTAGGACAAATGCACGGAGCTGGGGTGGGGCTGGAACATCGAAACCCATCCCTCCCCCCACCCCCGAAAAAGTAGTCTCTCTGTACAACCCAGGTGCTGATGCACTTGGAGAGTCATTTCGAAGGCAGCTTAGAAAATAAGGGGGCCCGCAAGGGGAGAGACGACGTCACTGTCCGAGCCAAAGGGAAAGGCTGGGTGGGGCGTCTGTGACTGGAGAGCCCCTCATAAGCCGATGCCTTTCAAGTCGCAGGGGAGGGAGGCCTGGGTGGTCTGGGGGCTCTGGCAGCAGGGAAACTGGGCCCTGAAGCAGTCCCTCAGCTCCCTGTTGAAGAGGAAGCACACAACAGGGTTGATGCCGGCCTGGGCGAAGGTCAGCCACACGGAGGCCGTCAGGTAGGCCTGGGGGACGGCGCCGGGCCGCACCAGGACCCGCAGGTAACTGGCCACGACGTAGGGCCCCCAGAGCAGCAGGAAGAGCAGGGTGACGGCGTAGAACATCTTGCACAGCCTCTTCTCCGTCTTGAACTCCTCGAGCACGAGGAGGCGGCGCGCGCCGCGGCCGGGCCCCGCGGGCCGGATGCCCACGAGCGCGGGCGGCGTGGGCCCGCGGCCGAAGCCCGCCGTCCAGTTGGCGGCCGCCTGGCCGGTGGCGCCGGGGCCGTGGAAGGTCCAGTCGTGGCTGACGGCGGGCACGAGGCGCGCGGGCCGCATCTTGCGGCGGTCGTGGATAAAGAAGAGCAGGCGGAGGTAGACGAGGTGCGTGGCGCCCACGACCACGGCCAGCAGCAGCAAGAAGCCAAGCGCGCCGGGGGCGCCGTCGGGCCGCTGCTCCAGGGCGCACGGCGCGTCCTCGTCGTCGCCGCCGCCGCCGTCCAGCACGGGCGGGAAGGCCGCGGCCAGCGCCAGCGCCCAGGCGGCGCACACCAGCATGGCGGCGCACGGCCAGCCGGCCAGGCGCTCGGCGTAGAAGCGGTGGTGCGCTATGGCCAGGTAGCGGGTGACGCCCACGCCGAGCAGCAAGAAGGCGGCGTGGAAGCAGAAGAGCGCGGCCAGAAAGGCGAGCAGCTTGCAGCCCAGCGCGCCCGGTGGCGCCCCCGCCGCGGCGGCAGCACGCCGCGCCGCCAGCATGACGGCCGGGAGGCAGGCGAGCGCGCGCAGCCCGTCGGCCAGGCACAGGTCGAGCAGCAGGTAGTACGGGGCGCGGTGCAGGCTGCGCTCCCGCACGATGAGCAGCGCGAACAGCACGTTGCCCGCCAGGCTCACGCACAGCAGCAGGCTGAGCGTGGCCAGCTTAAGGCCCAGGGCGGCCGCCTCGCCGCCGCCGCCGCCGCCGCCCGGCTCGCTAGCGTTCGCCATCGCGGCCTCCCCAGGCCGTGCGCTCCGCTCCGGGGCCGCTCCCGGCCTCGCCGCTCCCCAGGCCGCCCGGCCCGGGTTCCGCCGCCGCGCGGGCCCTCGGGCGAGCTCCCGGCCGGCGGGGCTCAGCCCGCTCCCGGCTGGCCCCTCCCGGGCTCTCCGAGCCGCCGCCGCGCCGCCGCCATCTCAGGAATGATGCGCGCAGGAGGCGACGGCCACTCCCTGCACCTTGGGCGCCGCGGGCTTCACTGCGGACAGGGCCGCGCCGCCGCCCGCAGCCCCCCGCATCCTCCTCCTTCTCCTCCGCCGCCGCCGCCGCCGCCGCGCCTCTTGGCTCTGCCCCCCGCCGGGCCCGCCGCCGCCGCCGCCTCTGCCGCCGCTGCCGCCGCCGCCGCCGCTGCGGAGCCCCCTCCCCTTCGCCGGAGCGCGCAGCGTGGCCGCCGCCGCCAACCCCGCCGAGGCAGCCCGCGCCGCCCGGGGCCGGGCTGGGCTGGGGGCGCCGCCGCGGCAGCCGCGGGGCCGGGAGGCGGCCGGGAGGGAGGCAGGGCCCAGGACGCAAGGTGGCGACAAGTCGCGTTTGGCCCCAGGTAACGGGGGTCCGGCGGCGGCGTCCGGCGCCCGCGCTGGGGTCACGGTGGCCGTGCGCAGGGGGAGGTGGCTAGGGATGGCAGGGTCGGGAGGCCTGGGGAGGCGGGAGCCGACAGGAATCTGGGGGTCGAGCCTTTTGCCCGCAATTAATGATTAACGGTAGCGATCGTCACCATCGTAATCCTGTAACCGCCGGGGTTCAGGTGAACCCTGATGTGGGCGGCAGTCTTGGGGGAGCTTAACAAGCATTATCTCCCTGACGTTTACAGTAACTCCAAAGTTGGTTCTATTCTTAACATCACTTTATACCTGAGGGAGCAGAAGCTTGGGGCCCGAGGGAGTTGAGAGCCAGTAAGTGGCTGAGCTGGGATTCAAATTTCACTGGGTCTGATTTCCAGGGCTGCACTCCCAGCGACTCTGCGGTGTGCCCTGCTCTCGGCCTCACCTGTGGTCCCAGTGAAGACTTATGTCAGGGAACAGAAATACAGCATATCCTCTCAAGTGCACCCCATGACACCTTTCTCCCGGGGAATCTCTTTTCTGGGTGAGCCTGAAAGGGCCGCCCGTGTTCTAGTCCTGAAACACACGAAATTCTCTCAGGGTTTTGCATGTGCCTTTCTTTCCCTCTGCCTGGTCCAGCCCCTCTAGAGGGGCTTCCTACCCCATGGGCCATCCTTCTGACTTGTCCGCCTTGTGCTGTATCACTGCCCGCTCATTTTCTTCACAGCATAGCACTTATCTTTTATCCTTTGGTAGTTTTACTTATTTTTTAAACTTCTCTCCTTCCAACCAGTCTGTAAGCTCCATGAAGGCAAGTGGCCATGTCTATTTTGGTTTTTGGTTGTTTTTTGTTGTTGTTTTTGTTGTTTGTTTGGGCGGGGGGGTTGGTTGTTTGTGGTTTTGGTTTGGTACTACTCTATCCCAAATGCCTAGCATAGGAAAAAGAGAATTGAGAAAAATGTTGTTTCTCCGGTACACTCTTTTTTTTTTTTTTTTTCTTTTACACAGATCATTTATTGCCCACCTACCGTGTGCATGGCAGGCACTTTGATGGCATTTCCGGGACAACATAAGCTCATAGAAGGCCTTGACCACCAGGCTAAGGAGTCTAAACTTTAGTGTGTAGGCAGTGAGTTGCCCTAAAGTATCCTGAGGAGAGTGACATTGTTAGAGATGTGCTTCAAGAAGATTTTTTTGGCAGTGTGCTTAATTAAGAGGAAGGACAGAGTAGACCCTGGAAGTCTAGTCCGGAGTCTCAGACTTTAATGTACACAGAAATCACTGGGATCCTATTACAATGCAGGTTCTGACTCAGTAGGTCTGGGAGGAAGCCAGAGATTTTGCATTTCTAACAAGTTCCTAGGTGACATTAATGCTCCTGGTCCTCACACCACACTGAGTAACAAGGACCTCGAGGACAATTTGGACCTTTTGTAAAAATTTAAGTGATGGCTGATGACGGTGTGTCTTAGGACACCTAAAGGGACCAGCGACAAATAGGTGGCTGACCACGTAGGTCTGAAAATATTTGGTGACAGAAAAGAGAAATCTATTTTGGTGGATATTTTGGGTAGGAATTGCATTTTGATACTGGTAGCCTAAATGTGAATGCGCGTTTATTTTCCTCATGAAACAAGAAGTCCGGAGGTCAGTGGTTGCTGGCATTAAATTATTGGCTCAAGGACCGAATCTCTGAAAGTTTTTTAGTCCTTCCCTTATGATCCATAAGCTGCTGACGCTCCAGCCATTGCTTCTGCATTCCAGGTAAAAACAAAGGAAAAGTAGGGAAGCGCAAAAGTGTTTCTGCCGTTTAAGTAGTCCCCTCCTGAAGAGCTTTTAGAAGTCTTCAGTTATAACAAACACATCATTGGCTATTACTAGCAGGAGGGGAGATTGGGAAATTGTTCTTGTTGTTTGTTTTGTTTTTGAAAACCAGAAGCATAGCCAAGAATGAGATCCTGCCTTGATGTGGACCTTAGCACTTGGGCTGCTCCTGCTGTGAGGAAGGGATGCCTTAGAACCCACATGGAGACACCAAATCAAGTTCCTTTACTGTCGTGTTAATGACAGCCTCTGTTCACTGAGTATTTGCTATGTGCCATGCACTATGCTGACTACCTGACATGCGTTACTTCATTTAATCATCTCAAGGGCCCTACGTAGTAGGTACTGGGACAGCCTTTACTCGGCAGCTGAGGCGGACAGGTTAAGTAATCTGTTCAGGCTTTCCCTCCACGTACATGTAACGGCTGGGATTGAGAGGCAGTTTGCCTCTCAGAGCCCAAACTCATAACTTCTATACATTTTGCGTCTTTATCATAACTGCAAAGAAAGTTACTGAGTTTCTAGAAAGAAAAACAAGCAAAAACTACTGACGTTCATGTTCATGGATTTATAGCCCCTTCAGAGAGAGGGAAGGATTTTTAAAAACCATCTAATCTGACATTTTTATTTTATAAATAGAGTCTCATTAATGGCTGAGTGCAAAGGAGAATCCAGGTCTTTTCACTCCTTGGTCAGTCGGTTGAAATAATAATATTATTATTATTATATTATTGAAATAATAATATTATTATTATGCATGACGTTGGACAAGTCACTTCACCTCATGGAATCTCAAATGTTGCCATTTACAAGATTTATAAGGCAGGTCAGTGGACGAACTGGTTTCTGAGGGTTATCAATGACGACGTTCCGTGCGTCTATGAGAAAATGAAAGTTAAATGGTTATATAATCCCAAATGGGGAGAGCTTATTCTTCAGAAAAGGACACAAAAGAAGGGATATTCATCTCTTATAATTTAGATTTCCATGTGTTTTCTACCTCTCACTATGGTTCAATATAGTGAACCAATTGCTTCTCTTTGGGATTTGAGATTTGGTTTAGTCATTTGCCCAAGATCAAATAGCAGAAGCAGCAAAAGAAAAAATATATATCATGGCTCTCACAGCATTTATAGGACTGCTGCTTTCATTCTCAACATTTGTTCAGTAGATTAATACTTAAGGAAAAACTATTAACATTTTATTGCCAGAACCAACTTATTTTCCTTTTATTGTTTCTAGGAAGCATCAGACAAGAATTTAAAATACTTTCTAAGGCAGGGACTTAAGTTGCTGCATCTCAAAGCAGAACAGCTCTAAGAGACTTTTTTCTATAAGCAAAATGTCTATTCTGCTTATAACCGAATTCTTCCTTTTGCACATAGAAAAGTTGGGATTCTACCCCTGAATCAATTATGTCACTTCTTTTGCTGCACATGTAGATAGTGTCAATGGTAATGGGAATCCAAACTGTTTGGAGGAAGTGGTTGACACATGTTGACAGATAGAGTCAAAGCCATGGGTCCCATGGTCATGGGAACCAATTTGGCTGATCTCTCTTGTCCAAACCTCAGGCCCCTGGCCAGTCACCTGCCAATGGGTGCATGAATACCAAGTTAGATTCACTTAGTTTGACTTAACCCCATCCTAACTCTTAGAAAACATGAGCCAGAGTCTACACCCAATGGATGTTGGGTTATCAAAGGATAGCAATCACATTAGCCTCTCCATGGGAGGGAGTCCTAACTGTAGGAATGCAAAGAGATTGGGAGTTAGTGTACCTCGGTTCACATCCAAGCCCCACACATTACTAGGGTACATCCTTAGCCAGGTCCCTTGCCTTCTTTAAACCTGTGATCCTCAAAGGCCTGTTGTGGGGAAGACTGTAGATGTGAACCATTACCAAGAGTATCAGCACATGGTGTGCATACAGGTGGTGTGTGATAAGTGATTCCTGAAGTTACTCTTTTTGCTGTTGCCAGACTACAAATGCCTTGGCTAACCATGTCTTGATTAACTTCTATATTTTCTGCGCCAGCTTAGACTAACAGGATGCCCTATATATAGAGGGTCCTCAGAATTTGTGTGGCAAGGTATGAAGGTCAGTCTGTAAAATCAAGGGCACAAGAAATTTAACTGCTTCCTAGAAACCTCATTTCAGACTCTGAATTAACATTTTGCCTTGCTGGTGGGGAGAGAAAATGGAACCTTCTCAGTGCTTCTTGGGTTTCATCATGGTGCCTGCTTCCTCAGGATGTGCTGTAGTCCCAGGGCAATGCCTAGACTGCACAGTGCGCCGTCATTAAAGAGAGTATGTGCCTGTGTAGGTGGGGTGTTCCATCTGATGTTTGGTCAGTCATTTGCCATATTGTTCCCGACCTTATGAACTGTTGTGGTTTTGTGATTCTTGGCGCCTCCTGCCAGACTTCGGGTTGAGAACCTGAGTGGAGATGCATATGATATCGACGTAGCCACACATCCTCTCAGCAGTATGTCTGGGAAACCAAGTGCAGATCCCCTGTCTCTCAGAACCACCACCGCCCCCCCCCCCCCCTGCCCCAGGCTTCCGCTTCATCTCCAGAGACTCCCTGTCTACTCTGGCAGAGGGAAAAACCAGTTCTTCCTTGTGTTTCTGGGATTGGGTTAATTCCCCTAGGAATCTGTGTTTCCAGAATTTAGGTATTTGGAAGTATAAAAGCCAGGAGGCTACCTTGACTTAACCTGTCCTAGGCAAGGAACCCAGCCTGCTCTATACTTGAATGTTGGGAAGGAATAGGGAAAATAGGGGAAGAAAATTGTCAGTTCAGATCTCAGATGTTGTTCTTGCTGCGTGTATATGTTGAATGAGTATCTTTATGTATACACATGGTGTATTGTAATGCTGTAGTAAAAACTCTTTTAATGGTTGGGGTTCTGTGCATGCAAAAGAATGAACTTGAACCCCTGCTTCAAACCATATACAAAAATCAACTGAAGATGGATCGCAGTCCTAGAAGCAAGAGCTAAAACTATAAAACTCTTAGAAGAAAATATAGGATTAAATATTCATGACTTTTGATTAGGCAGTGATTTCTTTGATATAGCAGCAAAGAGATAAATAACAAAATGAAAAGTAGATAAATTGTATTTTATTAAAAACCTTTAAAGTTTTATATTAAATATAATTAATATAAATATTTAATATTACTAATAAAAATTAAAATAGTTTTTACTAAAAACTATTAAAAACTTTTGAAGATATCTTCAAAGAATACCTTCAAGAAAGTGAGAAGACAACCTATAGAATTGGAGAAAATATTTTCAATTACATATCTGGTGTGGGACTTGTGTACAGGATATATAAAGAACTCATATAACTCAACACTAAAAAGACAAATAACCCAATTTTAAAAAGTGGGCCAAGGAGTTGAATAGGCATTTTCCCAGAAAGATACACAAAGGGCCAATAAAGTCAAGGAAAAATGCTTAACACCTTTAGTCTTTAGGAAAATGCAAATCAAAACCACGGTGAGATACCACTCACACCAACTAGGAGGGCTATCATCAAAAAGACAGACAATAACAAATGCTGGTGATGATGTGGAGAAATTGGAACCCTCCTGCAAGAAAGCAAGTAGGTGTTTCGGAAAATAGTCTGGCAGTTCCTCAAAAAGTTAAACATGGAGTTACCATATGACCCAGTTAGACTCCTCGATATATACTCAAGAGAAATGAAAGAATGTACGCATAAAAATTCGTACACAACTGTTTATAGGAGCATTTTTCAGAAGGGCCAGGAGGAGAAAGCAATCCAGATGCCCGTCAGTGGGTGAATGGATAAACACAATACGGCAGGTCCACACGATGGAGTATGCGCTCATAGAAAGGAATGAAGTGCTGGTATCTGCGGCAATAGGGGTGAACCTTGAAAACATTGTGCTGAAAGAAAGAACCCAGATACAGAAGACTACCTATTATACAATTCTGTGTATACAAAATGCCAAATAGACAAGTCCGTATAGACAAAAAGTAGATTGGTGGTTGCCAAGGGCTGAGGGTTTGGAGAAGAGATTGGAGAGTGACTGCTAATGGGGGGTACTGGGTTTGTTTGGGGGGATGCTGAAAATGTTCTAAACTCAGACAGTGTTGATAGGTGCACAACTCTGTGAGGAGCCTGAGAAAACACAGAACTGTGAAAAAATTCATGCTGTAGTCAGGTCACCTCTGTGTCCTTGGGCAGCGTCCTTATGAAAAGGTAGACGGAGGAGCACCTGGGTGGCTCAGTCAGTTCTGTGTCCAGCTCTTGATCTCAGCTCAAGTCTTGACCTCAGGGTTGGGAGTTCAAGCCCCCGTTGGGCTCCACAGTGGGTGCGAAGCCTACTTAAAAGTGAATGAATGAATGGTGGATAGGGCCCTGGAAAACAGTGGGAACTTCTTGTTCGTGCTTTCCGAGTGAATGTAGGCCCAAGTTGTGAATTCATATGTCCTTTCCTGGGGTGACCACAGAAATAAGTCGTGCTTTGCCCTGTGGCCATGTGTTGCCTCTTTGGTCGGCTTCAGCTTTTACGTGCTTTGATGTGAAGAAGTGAAGTTGGAAGGAGGGGGTTAAAGTCTTATTTAGTCACTTTATATTGCTCTTTCTGTCCACTAGAAAACTGGTTGTTTTTAGATCCACTAATGCTCTAAAGGGTTTTGCATACGTTATGTAATTTACTCCTCCAAAGTCCTGTACCCCCATTTTACAGAAGAGGAACCCTGAGTCTCATGTTAATGAGAGCAGTTACTCACACAGTCTGTGGTCACAGAGCACAAAGTGGTGAAGCAAGGTTACAATTGAGACTGTCTGGCCTGACAGGCCTGAATGCTCAGTAGATATATACGGGGCTGCATGGATGAGTCCGTAATGAAGGAAAACCTATCGCTATCGTATAAATATTAAGCTGGGGGTTGTGCCACCTGAGATAGTTAAGAAAAACCATTCTGTTGTAGGCAGTATTTTAATCCCCTGAAAATGAACCCTTCCAGTATGAAAAAGAAACATCTGCACCAATGTTATCACCATTTAAACCCAATCTCTCTCTCTCTCTCTCTCTCTCTCTCTCTCTTTTAATTTCTGTCATATTTTTTTTTTTTCTAAGAGTTACAGCCATGGCTCCAAGTGAGAAAAAAGCCACCTTTTAGGTGACCCCTCTCTTTCCCACTATGTTTAATAGCCGTTAAAACTCCCTCTAGTGGTTAAGTCATGATGTGACCCTAAATCTTGCCTTTTAGAGACTGAATGTGATCCCCTGGACAAGGGTGCTTCTGTGAATGCAGAAGACTGTAGGGTCACACCTGTCCCTGGACTGTCCCCCTCCTGTGTGTGGACTCGGTGTGGACAGTGCGTGTCAGAGCTCTGCTGCTATAATCCTCTCTCCCACCTCTGTCCTCTTCACTCACACGTCAAATCGTGCATTGATTACTATTCCTGAATAGACTAGAGAATTACAGAGATACTTACTTACTTTGTAAGATAACAGATTGTGGGGTGCATCCTTATAAAATGCTGTGAGCTGTGGGACTGAGACCCACAAGACACATCTCTAGAGAGGTACCTGCTGTTTCTTGATTTGCTGTTTTACCTATTGTGTAACGACTTTCTTGCATTGCAGAAGAAAAGTAACTATTTCAAATACTCACCCTCGGTACACGTACACGTCCCACGCACGTACAGAGTCTTTCTCTCCCCCTTCCCGCCAGCCTTGGCACTGGGTTTTGATTTAGATGAGGCAGAGACAGACTCTTTCATTGGCCAGAATCATTACCATTGTCTGGGGAGAGCAGCTGCCAAAATAAGACCCAGGCTTACCTTAGAGACAAGGCAGACAGATTTGGACAGTGAAACAAGTCACACAGAAGGTATGACTTGGGCACATTCCTTATTTGACATTCTGATTAAACAGCTACATTTCTCTGAACCATCACCCTCCCACCCCGCCACTCTTAAATCGCTTTCTAACCTGCATAGAGCTCACTTAATGAGTACAAGTTCAAGTCTGCTTAGCATTCGTGAGATGCAGGACCATGAGATTCCATGTGGGACAGCGTAGTTCACAGCTGAATCACGTAATTGCCTTGCATCAATTGTACCACTGTTTTGTTTTCCTTGAAGTGAATAATTATCTTCTCTTCCCCCTCCCCACCCTTAATTTGACATGTGCCACTTTGACCTCAGACTTTCTGACAGAAGCTTGCACTCTCTCATCATCCGGTTGATGGGTTGTGTTTTCATCCTCGGACACCTCTCTCCCGGAGCCTTGGTCCTCTTCTTTCTGGTCTGGACGGCTCTCTGCACAGCTGTTGCCCTTGCACTTTCCATCAAAATCGTGCTGGCCTCTTCACTGCCCTGCTGTGTCCCATGTCCCATTTCCCGAAGCCCACATCTTTCTCTTTCTTGTTTTGTTCTTTCATTTTGTTTTTTAGGTGGTTGTATGTACATCAGAAACTTCCTGAGAAAGGTAATTTGGAGGTAACAGTTTTAGGATTTTACACATCTGAAAATGCCCTTGTTTTGCCTTCATTCTGCAATAGTGTGGCTGGGAATAGAATTCTGCCAGGTTGGAAATAATGACTGATGACATTGAGTACCTTTTCATGTGCATATCTGCCGCCCATGTATCTTCTTTACTGATAAGTCTGCTCAAATTTTTGCCCATATTTTTTTCCCTTAGGTCACTTATTTTTATTGACTTTTGAGAGTTCTTTATGTGTTCTAGAAACAAGTTCTTTTTCAGACACATAAGTCACAAATATTTTCACTTGGTCAGTGGCTTATCTTTTTATTCTTTCTGTAGTATCTTTTGATGAGCAGACGACTTTAATTTTCACAAAGTCTCGTGTATCAATATGGATTATTTTATAGATGTATTTTTGGTCCCTTTTCTAGGAAGCCCTTGCTTACACCAGAGTCACAAAGATTTTCTTCTATCTTTGCTTCAAGAAGTTTTATTTTGTTTTAAGTTTTATGTTTAGTGTGATGCTCCACATTAAGCTAATTCTTGTAAATGGTGTGAGATATGGCTTGAAGTTTTTGTTTTATTTTTTGCACATGGATATCCTCTTACTCCAACACTCTTTGTTGGAAGACTATTATGGTTCACGCAATTGCCTTTGCATCTTTGTCAAAGAAATCAATTGTTCATGTATGTCTCCATTTCTGGACTCTCTATTGATGCCAATACCACACTTAATTGATTACTGTGGCTTTTTAATAAGCTTTAAAGTCAGAGATTGTTATTTTTCCAGAATTGTTCTTTTTCAAATTGTTTTGACTGTTCTAAGTCGTAAGCATTCACATATGGATCTTAGAATCAAGTTATCAGGGGCGCCTGGGTGGCTCAGTCAGCTAAGCATATGCCTTCGCCTCAGGGCATGAGCCCAGATTCCCCCGTCCCCCCCCTCCCTCAGACTCCCTGCTTGGTGGGAAGCCTGCTTCTCCCTCTCCCACTCCCCTAGCTTGTGTTCACTCTCTCGCTGTCTCTCTCTCTCTGTCAAATAAATAAGTAAATAAAATCTTAAAAAAGAAGAGAATCAAGTTATCAAATTCTACAAAAAGGCTGGTTGGGATTTTAATTGGGATTGTGTATAGATCAATTTGGGGAGAATTGACATTTTAATAATAGTACAGCTTCCTGTACATGAGCAAGGCATATCTGTCCAGTTATTTAAGTCTTCTTTAATTTCTCTCAGTAATCTTCTGTAGTTAGCACACAGTCCTTTACATCTTTGTCAGATGTTTTCATAAGCATTTCATATTTATCATACTATTACAAATGACATTTTGAAAAAGTTCAGTTTCTAACTGCTCCATGCCATTATGTAAATATATAACTTATTTTTGTATCTTGAGTCCTGAAACTTTGCTAAGCTTACTGATTCTAGTAGCTTTTGTGGGTAAGTTCCATGAAGTGTTTTTTTACATAAATGAATGTATTATCACCAAGTAAAAACATTGTTATTTTTTCTTTTCCAGTCCAGATACTCTTTATTTCTTTTTCTTGCCTTATTGTACTGGTTGGAACCTCTGGCACAATGTTAATAGAAGTGATGAGAGCAGACCTTATGGGTCTCTTCCCCATGTCAAAGAGAAGGCATTCATGTTTTCACCAGTAAGTTTGATATTAGCTGTAGGTTTTCGTAGATGCCTGTAGATGAGAAAGCTCCCTTCTATTCCTGCTTTGCTGAGAGTTTTATTTTTTAAATAAAAAATGATTGTCAGCTTTTGCATCTATTGAAATGATCACATGGATTTACTAGTATAATTTGTTAAATGACGAGTTGTATTGATTGACTTTCATATGTTAAACCAAGCTGTATTCCTGAGAGAAGTCCCAGTTGGTCATGATATATTATCCTTTTTTATTATTCTTATATTCTAATTGCTAAAATTTTGTTTGGACTTTTTTGCATCTGTATTCATGAAGGTTATTTATTCTTTACTTTTTTTTTTTTTAGTGATACTTTTCTGGTCCTGGTTTTGTCTGTCTGTTTTTACCGGTTCTGAGGGTGAGCTGGCTTGATAGAATGAGTCAGGAAGTATCCCTCCTTTAAATTTTTTTTTTAAGATTTTATTTATTCATTTGACAGAGAAGAGAGAGATTGCAAGTAGGCAGAGAGGCAGGCAGAGAGACGGGGAAGCAGGCTCCCTGCTGAGCAGAGAGCCCGATGCGGGGCTCGATCCCAGGACCCTGAGATCATGATCTGAGCCAAAGGCAGAGGCTCTAACCCACTCAGCCACCCAGGCGCCCCTAAAATTTTTTTTAAATACTTATTTATTTTAGCTGGGGAGTGGGGAGGGGTACAGAGAGAGTCCTAAACAGACTCTGCACTGAATGGGGAGCCTGACATGGAGCTCATTCACACAACCCTGAGATCATGACCTGAGCTGAAACCAAGAGTTGGCCCTTCAACCAAATGCACCACCCAGATGCCCCTACAATTTTTTTGAAGAGTTTTTGTGCTTGTTATTATTTTTCCCTTAAATATTTGGTAGAATTCACCAGTGAAACCCTTTGAGCAAGTTTTCTTTGTGGGATGGTTTTTAACTATATATTTTGTTTCTTTTCATTTTTTAAAGATTTTATTTATTTATTTGAGAGAGAGAGAGAGAAAGTGAGAGAAAGTATGAGACAGGAGAAGGTCAGAGGGAGAAGCAGACTCCCCGTGGAGCTGGGAGCCCGATGCGAGGCTCGATCCCGGCACTCTGGGATCATGACCTGAGCCAAAGGCAGTCGCCCTCTATTTCATTTGTGTAGACGTGTAGTAATTCGAGTTACCTGTTTCTTCAGTAAACTTTGGTAATTTGTGTCTTTCATATGTGTCTACCTCATCAATGTTATCATTGTCATAAAGTTAATAATCTTCCCCTGTTATCCTTGGAATTCCCTTATTATCTATAGACTCTGTGTTTATATCACCTCTTTCATGATTTTGCTAATTTTTTTCCTCAATTTTTTCCTTGAACAGTCTGACTGAAGGTTTATCATTTTTTTTTTAATCTCCAAGAACTCCATTTTTGTTTCATTGATTTTTCTATGTTTTCTACTTACTGGGTTCTACTCTGATCTTTATCATTTCCTTTCTTAACTTGAGTCCAGTTTGCTCTTCATTTTAGTTTCTTAACATGATTCAATGATCAGGTTCATTGATTTGAGACCATTATTCAAGCATTTGTATTGTAAATTTCCCCCTAAATTTGTGTCATAAATTCTACTATAAAATTACTGCGTTAGCAGCATCCCACAAGTTTGATCTATGTGTTTACATATGCATTCATTTCAAAAATACTTTCTTTTTAAGATTTTATTTATTTATTTGAGACAGAGAGAGAGAGCAAGAGCAGGGGGAGAGGCAACGGAAAAAGCCGGCTCCCCACTGAGCAGGGAGCCCCATAAGGGGCTTGATCCCAGGACCTTGAGATGATGACCTGAGCTGACTGCAGACACTTAATTGACTGAGCCACCCAGACGCCCTGTATTTCAAAGTACTTTCTAATTTCTTTTTAGATATCCTTTTAAAACCATAGGTCATATAAAAGTGCTTTATTTAGTTTATAAATATTGGGGGATTCCCAGAGATGTTGCTCTTACTAATTTTTTTGTTTAATTCCATTGTATCAGAGAACATACTTGTATGACTTGAATTCTTTTAAATTTATTGAGAGTTGTTTTATGGGCCAGAGTATGGTTTGTCTTGCTAAACATTCCATGTGCCCCTGTAAAGAGTAGATATTGTGTGGTCATTGGGTAGAATATTCTGTAAATGACCAGATTAATGTGAATATGTTTATATTCAGTAAAGTTAGAAGTATTTTATATTCTTACCGATTTTCTGTCTGCTCGTTCTATCAGTTATTGAGAGAGGAGTGTTAAAATCTTGGACTGTAAGTGTGGATTCAAATATTGCTCCTTGTGCTGTGACAGTTTTTTCTTCATGTATCTTAGGGCGGTGTTGTCAGGAGTAAAAATGCTTAGAATTGTTGTGTCCTCTTGATGAATTGATTCTTCTGTATAATTAATTGAACTTCTTCATTCCCCATACTATTCTTTGGTCTAAAATCCTCTTAGTGTGGGGCGCCTGGAGGGCTCAGTGGGTTAAAGCCTCTGCCTTTGGCTCAGATCATGATCTCAGGGTCCTGGGATCGAGCCCCGCATCGGGCTCTCTGCTCAGCAGGGAGTCTGCTTCCCCCCTCCCCCCCCATCTGCCTCTCTGCCTACTTGTGATCTCTCTCTCTCTCTCTGTCAAATAAATAAAAAAAACTTTTAAAATAGAATAGAATAAAATAAAATTCTCTTAGTGTGATAATATAGCATCTTCAGCTTACATTTGATAAGAAGTAGCATAGTATATCTTTTCTACTCTTATTTTTTTATTTTAAAATTATTTTATGGTAGAATATGTTCATGAAATCAAGGTAAGGATCAAGGTAACTTACAGTTTTGCTTACGGTCTAAACCTGGGATTCAGGGTGTGCACCTGTGTTGCACATGTCCTCAAGTGTGTGGTTTTGAATGAATTCTTACAATTCTTTTTTTTCTCTTAACAGTTTTTCTCCTATATTCTTGGCTCATAGTAGGTGCTCAGTAAATATTTGTCAAATATTTGTTAAATTGCAGAAAGGAAAACATTTTAATCCTTTCACTTTTCACCTATTTATGTCCTTATATTTAAAATGTCTTTCTGATAGGGAGTATTATTAGTAGGTCTTGCTGTTTTATCCAATCTGACAATGCCAACGTTTAATTAAGATATTTAGACTGTTTACATTTAATGTGAATATTAATGCAGTAAGATTAAAATCTATCATCTTAGTGCTATTTGTTTTTTACTTGTCTTACTCTTTGTTCCCTTTCCCCTGTTTTTATACATACTTTTTGGATTAATTAGATGTTTCTTATGTTTTCTTTTTTTTTCTATTTTGTTGATTATTAGCTATAATCTTTTGCTTTGCTATTTTAGTGCTTTATTTAGGGTTTATAGTGTAATCTTTGGCTTGCCACGGTCTACTGCAGCTGATCTGTGCCTCTTCACGTATAGTATACAGGCTTACAAATACGGCACTTTGATTTCTCCCAAACTTTGGGCTATTGTCCTATTTTTCTTTTATTTGTGTTTTAAACCTCATACTACCTTGTTTTTTGTGTTGTTGTTGTTGTTGTTATTGTTGTTTAGACAGTCCATTATCTTAAAGAGATTTTAAATGTAAGGAAACTTTGCATATATTTACTTATGCAATTACCATTTCCAGTACTTTTCACTCCTTTCTGTAGACGTAATTTCCCTTCTGGTATCGTTTTTTTTTTTCTTTAAGAACTTCACGTGACATTCTTTGCAACGTGGGGTCTTCTGGTGATGGATGCTTTCAGCTTTCGGATGTCTGTAAATATTTTTTTTAATTTTTTTTAATTTTCACTATTTTTTTCCTTCCATCTTCTTGATTTGGTTTATTTTACTCTTCGCCTTTTCGTTTATTAATGGGGGAATTTATGTTATTGATGTCAGACTTTTCTTATTTTGTAAAGTAAGCATTTCACACTCTAAAATTCCCTCAGCAGTGTGTACCTGCATCTGACACATTTTTATATGTTGTATTTTCATTCTCATTAAGTTGTATGTATATTTAAATTTTCTTTGAGATTTCTCTTTAGCCAATGGATTATTCATATGTATACTGTTAGTTTTTATGTGTTTGGAAATTTTCCTGTTGTCTTTCTAGTAGTGGTTTCTTTTACATTTGTTGAGGTTTGTTTTATATCCAGGATTTATTATTTTTTAAAGATTTTATTTATTTATTTGACAGAGAGAGAGAGACATCACAAGTAGGTGGAGAGGCAGGCAGAGAGAGAGAGGGGAAGCAGGCTCCCTGCTGAGCAGAGAGCCTGATGTGGGACTTGATCCCAGGACCCTGATATCATGACCTGAGCTAAAGGCTCAGAGGCTTTAACCCCACTGAGCCACCCAGGTCCCCTATATCCAGGATTTAATCTACACTAGTGAATATTTCAGGAGCATTTTAAAAAATGTGTATTCTACTCAAGTACAATATATGTCACTTATGTACTGTTGGCTAAACTTTGTTATTCATTTCTTCTGGAACCTTCTGGAACCTTTCTTGCTTGCTTGCTGATTTTCTGCCTAGTATTTCTGTCAATTGCTGATAGTGGGGTGTTTCACTTCTGAACTGTAATTGTCCATCTCCTTTCCACTTTCAGGGTTTTCTTTGTTGTATTTTTTTTTTTTTAAGATTTTTTTATTTGTTTGACAGAGATCACAAGTAGGCAGAGAGGCAGGTGGGAGGGGCGGGGTGGGAGGGAAGCAGGCTCCCTGCTGAGCAGAGAGCCGGATGTGGGGCTTGATCCCAGGACCCTAGATCATGACCTGAGCCAAAGACAGAGGCTTAACCCACGGAGCCACCCAGGCACCCCTCTTTGTTGTATTTTGAGGCTCTGTTGTTTGGTATACACGTATTTGGGGTCATTATGTCTTCTTGAGTTGATTTGTTCATCATCATGTGGTATCTTTGTTTATCTCTAGTAAACTTTGCTTCGAAGTCTACTTTAACAGATAGTAATGTAACCACTCAACTTTTTTTAGATTTAGTGTTTACATGATATATCTTTTTTTCTATCCTTTTCCTTTCATCCTACCCATATTGTTTGTTTGAAGTGAAGTTTTTTTTATGGATAGCGTATTATTGGATGATGAGGGTTTTGTTGTTGTTGTTGTTGTTCTTATCATTGTTCTTTTGTTTAACCTCCTCCCCCCATGACGGTAGGTGCCCACACTCCCATGTCGGCCTGCATGGCTTGGGTTGGAGGTGGGATCAGAGTTGTTCTGTGCGTTTGCCTGGCGTACAGCAATTCTTGTCTGAAAGTTTTCTTTCTTGGTAGGCTGCGGCTTTTCTTGTGCTTTGGCTAGAAAGCAAGCCAGTTTTTCTTGGGCTTTTTGTGCCTCTGCTCATTGGCATTTCGAGGTTGCCAGCTTGTCCAGCTCCAAGTCTGGGATATATGAGGCACAAAGAAAAACCACAGCACTCACCATCACGTTGTTCCTTGGGTGCCAAGGCTCCTAGCTGGTGTGCCACCTTCTTGCCACTTTTTACAGTCCTCTTCCGTTTAGTCTATACGTAGTGCTCAGGAGTTTTCACGGTAGCACGTACAAGGAATTGGGAAGAGCAGCTTGACTCCGTCTTTCTGGCGGCAGAATTCTTTTCCATTGTTTCAGAAGAGACATTTCACTTCATCTAGAATTCTAGGTTGACACTTTTTTTTTCTTTCAGTACTTTAAGGAGACTGCTCCCCTAGCTTCTTGTTTTTATTATTTCCTATGAAAAATCCTCTCAAATCTTTGTTTTTGTTTCTCTGTTCATAATGTGTCTTTTCTCCCCCCCCCTGCTATGGAGCAGTTTGGTTATGCTCTGCCTCCGTGTAATTTTCTTTATGATTTTGTGTTTGGAGTTCATGGAGATTCTTTGATCTGTGGGCTTACATCTCTTAAACAGCCCCTCTCCGAAAGCAGGTGACTCGACCAACCCTACGGCAAACGCTGCACTGCTGTTGATTTGTAGCTCAACTCCATTGTTCACCAGATTCCATATCGTTGTTTAACAGGTGTGCATATGCTTTGTACACCAGATACACAGGCCCTTTTCTACAGTGTTCTAGCTTTAAACCCTAGGGGGCATAATTTGAAAACTTCCCGAAGTCAAAGGCCCATCTCATCTTTTAAATGGTAGATAACTGCAGGAAGGTGAAACTTGTCTTCTGGAGGTGAGTTTGCAAATGTAGGAGCACAGGCTTGGAACCAGGCTGACTTGGGTTTGAACTCCACCTCTTGCTGTGTAATTATGGGAATGTCATTCAACTCTTTTGAGCCTCCAATGTATAAAATAGGGATGATAATCATACCTACCTACCGGACTGATATGTGGAATAGATAAGTGAATGTGGAACATAGGTAAGCACTCACGAAATGGTACCTATTGTCATTGTTGGTACTTTTCTAATAGCTTTATTTATTTTTTATAAGGTACCTTTTTTTAAAGATTTTTTATTTATTTATTTGACAGACAGAGAGAGAGAGCTCACAAGTAGGCAGAGAGGCAGGCAGAGAGAGAGGGGGAAGCTGGCTCCCTGCTGAGCAGAGAACCCCGATGTGGGGCTCGATCCCAGGACGCTGAGATCATGACCTGAGCCGAAGGCAGAGGCTTTAACCCACTGAGCCACCCAGGCACCCTTTAATAGCTTTATTTCTAAAGCTGATTAGGTTTATAGTAAAATCAAGCAGGAAGTACAGAGATTTCTCTTAAATATGCACATACACAACTTCCCACACTATCAATTTGTACATTTGTTATCATCAACAAATCTACTTTGAGACATCATTATCACCCCATATCCATAGTTTACATTAGGGTTCACTCTTGGTCTTGTACATTCTGTGGGTTTCAACAGATGTACGATGTATGTACCCACCATGATAGTATCATACAAAAGGGTTTCACTGCCCTAATCTAGCCCCTTTGCTCTGTCTGCCGACTCTCCCTTCCCCCTGACCCTTGGTGACCACTCAAACTTTTACTATCATAGTGTTGCCGTTTTTAGAGCATCATCTGTTTTGGCCGATACGATATAAAGCCTTTTCAGATTGACTCCTTTCACTTAGTAATATTCATTTAAGCTTCCTCATGTCTTTTCTTGGCTTGGTAATCCATTTCTTTTTTTTTTTTTTAATCCATTTCTTTTTTATCACTGAATACTATTCCATTTAATGGACGTACCATTTCCATTTATCCACTCACCTACTGAAAGACGTCTTGGCTACTTCCATATTTTGGCAATTGCGAATGAAGCTGCCATAAATGTCTGGGTGCAGAGTTTTGTACGAACATGTACGAACTCAACTACTTTGAGTGAATACCAAGTAGCCGTTTTGCTGGATTGTATGGTAAGAGTATGTTTAGTTTTATGGGAAACTGGCAAACTGTCATCCAAAGTGGCTGCACTATTTCGCATTCCCACCCGTGTGATTAGCTTCCATTGCTCCACGTCCTCACCGGCATTTGGTGTTGTCAGTGTTTTGGATTTTGGTCATTCTAATAGGTGTGTAGTGGAATGGTATCTCGTTTTAATTTTCAGTTTCCCAATGACAGATGATGTGAAGCCTCTTTTCATATGCTTATGTGCCATCTGTGTATTTTCTTTTGTGAGCTGTCTGTTCAGAACCTTGCCCATTTTAAAATTAGGCTGTTCATTTTCTTCTTGTTGAGTTTTAAGGATTCTTTGTTTATTTTGGAGCCGCTGGCATTTTGATTTGAATTCTTACTGTCTTCAGTGCTCTCTGGGTTTTCTTGACACCTCAGCATTCTTCTAGGCTACAAAAATAAAAAATCTGTTTTCTCTTTTTGGAGGGAAGTAGAGAAATTATCTTCACCTGAAAAAAATTAAAGGAGGTTTCCCCAGGATTACCTTGATCCAAAAAGAATTTCTGGCTGCCTCTTAGGTACAACAGTAGCCCCAGCATGAAGCCTCATGGGGCTTCCATGCTGTAAATCCCTCCCTACAATAAGCTACAAAATTAGCTTATTCTGTGTGTTTCTTAATAATTATCTTATTAAGTAGTGAGAAATACCTGCTTAGCACAGCCTTGCCTTTCTTCTGTGTCTTCCACAGGCATGCATAGATTAACAAGGGCCTTGCTCTATCAGCGGTGGTGACAACACACCTAGAAACAAGCCACTCTAACTTCTAGAGGACTGTGCTGGCCTAGATCATTCTATAAAAATAGTCACTAACGGTACTGAAGAAAAGTATGTCCCATTGCAGGTGAAGGATGTATTATATTCTCTGATTTCCATCTTCCCGCCCCTTCACTGTGCATCAGGAGATTTATATCAGGGGATTCATTTTCATTTTATGTCTTTTTATTTACGCACCAGTTCCTTTGCAAGTAATTTTAATTCTCCTTTTCATGAGAGTGAGGTTTTGTGTCTGTGTATTTCTACATAAGATAAAGGAAATGATTGTTTTTAATGCAGATTTGAAAGAAATATAATGGATTTCAGCTACAACAATTTCTCCCCATTTAGAGGAGATGAACACCTAGTTAGATGAAGAACGTCATTTCTCGTATAATTTGAATACATCCTGTTTCCATGACAACTTGTACTTACCAGCTTGCCTGGTAAAAGAAGTGTTTGAATTCTTTCTTTGATAGGAGATTTGACCAGACCCTGGGATTCCGGTTTTTGAATTCCAATAATTTAATTCCAGTTTGGGGGTATGTCTCTTCGTAACACGGGCTGCTTTTGAAGGAAACAAACCCAAAGTTCACTGGGGGGGGGGGGGGGCAACTCCATCTTCAGAATAAAAGGAGAGGATTCCCAGGCCAAATGCTAAGGAAGCCAGGAAATGATATTGTCGCAGCTCGTGCCCATTTTCTGACATCTTCCAGTTACACGAAATCAACATGATGATGTAACAACTAAGGGAGATACTGTTTGATTTGACAGGGAACGGCTCAGTCACTCATGGCCGTCCGGATGCTATAATCGTTAGGCTTGTTTCCTCACTGCGAACTCAGGTCTTGCCTGTATAGGTGGGCCGTGCCCTCTTCACGCCGAGTTTCGATTCTTGCAAGGAGTATGGTTTTATTAATGATTATTCCTCAGAACGAACGATAGGAAATTATTTGCATCGTTAACTGTGCTTGTGCAAAACATGAGAAAGATGGGACTGTATTTTGTGGACAAGATGATGTTTTATGTCATATGAAATATTTTAGTCCATAAGGCAAGAAAGTATGACCCCTTTAGGGCCCTGTTGGGGCATTTTCAGGAATGATAGAGAGTTAACTCCAAATTAGGATAATTCAGAATTTAGTTCTGAGGGACCCGGAGGGTTTTGAAAGGACAAAAGTGATTCTTAGCTGTCTCCAAGATCGTTCTCAATGATGATAAATATTTGTGACCCAAAACAGGTGTGCACAGTGGTCTGCGGGGTACCAGGTTTATCATAACTCCCATTAGAAACCACATTTTTAAAAGATTTTGTTTTATTTGAGAGAGAGAGAGAGAGAGAACAGAGCGATCCAGAGAGAACACTGTGGTGGGGGGAGGGGCAGAGGGAGAAGCAGACAACTCGCTTAGCAAGGAGCCCGCTGAGCCCAGGACCCTGGGATTATGACCTCAGCTGAAGGCAGACGCTTAACCGACTGAGCCACCTAGGGACTCCTGTTTCTTTATTTTTATATTTCTTTTAGCAATCTCTACATTCAACCCTGAGATCAAGAGTCTCATGCTCTTCCAATTGAACCAGCCTGGTGCCCCCTAACTAAGGAACTTTTAAAGATACACCACACCACCGCAACTTAATGTTATGTGCACAATATATAAAATATGAACGCCAACAAGAAAGAAGGAAAAAAATGACAATATCTTTCTGTATTGGGAGAATGCAATTCTAGCACTTGATAAATGGAAAGAGATTAAGGAACCACAGAGATTTCTTTGGCCGAAAATTCTCTTTTCAAGCATTTTCATGATTCCTAATGTAGCACTTTGCTCAGTAGTTACAGTTCAGAAAATTTTATGCAATTATAATATTTTTGGAAAACAAATAATATGGCTTTATTCCAAACTTGCTTTATTTTCCTTTTCTAATTGCCCATCAATTGATAATAGCTTCTCAAATTTTAGAGGGCTCAGCTCTTAAGAAGTAAATGACTTATAAAATATTTTAATATTTACTTTCATAAATGTTTAACCATAGAAGGATTCATTATCCAGATATTTATTGAATATTCAATACATGAGCAATCTTTAAAATACTCTCTGAGGAACACAAAGGTGACCTCTCCCCCCACCACACACAAGGAGCTTAGACTAATACCAGAAATAAGGGATAGGTGGTCATTTTGTAACATGACTCATCACCTCCTAATATTTTGCTGAGTAAATTTATATATTTTCTGTATGATGAGTTCTTATGCCATAACAGGACGTGATGATTTAGGCTTGAAAATGAAGCTTTGGAAGGCACAGTGCCCTTGCTCAAGAGTACAGGCTTGCACGAGGTTCCCCTAAGTGATTTCTGAGCTGTAAGTGAAGGCTCGAAATCAAATCTTATCCCTGAAGAGGCTCTTGGCTATGAAGAAGTAACCAGCTTGCTGTGGACTTACGCCACTGTGCGAGCACGCATTACCTTGCAGTGGGGCCTGGAGGCCTCCTGCATGGATGCGGGCCACCAAGTACCCTGTGGACACACTCTGGGCGTGGCCAACCGTTCCACGTTGCCCAGGACTGGGGCGGGGGGAGGGTGCGCGGCGGTTTCTAGGACGTATGTTGCTGAAATTGGGACCATCTCACACAAACTGGGACGATTGGTTCTATACCCTCTTCTCTCAGTCTCTGAAGAGTGCCAAGAACACCTGTATTCAAGTAGCCTCGAGGCTGCCGTCTTAGCTCTGCCGGGAATTGTAATAAGGAAACAAGAACCAGTAACTGTGGGCGTTTTATGGCTCATGCAGGGCCTCACCTCCAGGCAGCACTGCGAAGCCGTATTAATAGTCCACACATTTTTCACTTGACGGAAAAGAAGACTCAGAGAGGTTGATTGATTTGCCCCAGATCACACAGCTGTTAAGTGTGGGTGCAAACACACATTCGGGGGTTTGCCCCTGCTCACATCACCCCTACTGACCATCTCTTCTTCCCTTTACAAAAATTCCAAAGACTGGTTTGAAGCCTGCTAGCCTTCCTTCTCAGGTGCATTCTCCGCCCTGAGCATCTTCCCAGCTTTGGTTGATTGAGAGGCCAGGGAAGCATTAATAACTAGTCTGTGATAGGGAGCCAGTGGTTGGTGGAGAATTCTGTTTATTGCAGTATTGCACGTAACGGAGACAAACCTTGGTAACAGTCTGAATGCCAGCCGTAGGAGCGGGTGATGTTAACCTTAGATATAAAACCTCCAGTTGCTTATTCAGGAATAGCAGATAATTGGAATCCAGGAGAAGCCAACTACGGCCAAACCATTGGCCAGCCCAGAGAACAAAGGACAGGAACGCTTTCCTCTAGAGGAAAGGGGGAGGTTGGAAGGCTGTTAAAAACAAAAAAGTCCACTGGAGTAAGCTGGGAGCTCAGAGTATAGGGACTTTCCATTGGCTGAGTTGTGACTCCATCTCAGGGGCTGGGCTGTTGCTGGAGGAGGAGGAGGAAAGCCTTCCTCCTGCTGGGGTAGTGGTGAAGGGAGGTTTTTGACTTGCAGTGTACATGGCTTCCTGGGGGGCGGGGGGATGCAGTTGGCCACTGTGGTAGTGCTGGGAGCTTTCCCTCTGGCCTCCGGACTCCATTTTCAATGAGGTTTCCTTTATTAATTTTCACAGCTATATGGATCGTTGTTCTTCCAATCAGTGAACCACTGTGCAGTCACAACAAAGATCCCTTAATCTGAATTCTTAGGCCACAGAACCAGTGTTCCTGAAGTCATTGGGACTTTTTTCCTAACCAAGGCAAAGCAGGCCATGGTAAGGGGTTTGGGCACCTGCTCAGCCATGCCTCCAGAACCCTAGATATCTTGCCCCTTTCTGGAGTTTTGTTTGGTCACTGAGCTCCTGTGACAGAGCTTACCCTGGCCCTTGAAGAATGGAGGATTTGGGTGGGCAGAGAAGAGAAGAGAAGGCTCAGGAAAAGTGGGGATATGAGAGTGCACACAGTAGGTTTACTGAGAGGGGAGAACACGGATTAGGTTGAGTCAAGTCGAGTCCCCCGTGTGCCAGACGCTGCACTAGGAACTGGGGAGGCCCTGGGGGAGGAGGAGCTTGCAGGCCTGCCTTCGGGAGCTCCTGCCGTGGCAGAGCTGAAGATGCACCAAGTGGGAGAGGGCACATCCAAATGGAGATATTTATATATATGTTTCAAAGTACATATACTTGCTCTGTGTTAATACATACACATATGCTTGAGATATATTAATATATTTCCAAGTATATGCAAATTTAGGTATATATATAATCAAATATATTTGGAAATATGCTTGCAAATGTGTTTGGAAAGGTGGGTTGGGTGGGAAGATTGCAAATGCTAGACTGGAGATTTCAGATTTCAGCCTGTGGGAGAGAGGCAGCCATATAGGCTGAGCAAAGAAGTAGCAGGGAAAAGGTGCTTTTTAGGAAGAGTAATATGCCGTCCTCAGAAAGGATAAACTGGCAGAGGAGGAAGACTAGAAATTGGGAAACAAATTCACTGACTGTTCCTTTCAATCAACAGCTGTCATATACCCAGTTCTTTTCCTTCACAGAGCTTGGCGGCGTGCCATCCACGTGGCCAGACCTCGGCTGGGTACCAGAGGCTGGTCCTCCTGGACCAGATGTCCTGGGGTGTCAGGATACCAGATGCCCAGATGGGCAGTAGATCCGTGCAGCTATGACGCGCGTTCAGGAAATCATCGGTGGGGATGAGGCCCTGCTCTGAGGCTGGACGGTGGGGCAGCTCCTGCCCAGGAGGCCCGAGTGGGAGAAGCTAGTTGAGTAGAACAGAGACGGGCCCATTCAGCAGAGGAAACAGCTCGTGTAGGTGCTGTGAGGCTGCAGAGAAGCTGTGAGGAACGGGGAGAGTGCAGCCATGTGGCTGGAAAGGCAGGAAGCGTGTAGAAGATACTGAGCCCTGTTTGCAACCAGTGAGAGACGGTGAGAGCAGTAGGAAGCGGGCAAAGCACGTTAGGCATGATTGGACTGGTGTTCGGAGACAACAGCTGAGACTCCTGTCTGGCACCAGGTCGGAGGGGCTAGTGCTGGAAGCAGGGAGACTGGTCAGAAGCATGTCGTGATTGGCCGGAACGCAAGAGGTGAGGACTAGGAGTGGGTGTTACTGGTGAGAATAAAGAAGGAAGACCAATGCTGAGGCAGCAGGAGGAGCAAAACCAGGACCGTGTGGCTGATAGGACAACATAGATGTGGAGGGTGGGTCCGCTGAACCTTGATGTCATGTTTTCCAGGCTCAGTGATTGCAAGGACTTCAGTCTCCTCATTGCAAATACTCAACAAATGGTATTTCGTTTACCCCTTTCCCTTGCACTAGCAGCTCTGAACCAGACCCTCAGGGGTCTTTTAGATGCTGGACAAGTAACATGGGTCTAGCTTTTCCTGTGTGTGGCTTGCAAGGTGCATAAATGTATTTTCTCCTACATACCTCAAAGCAGCGTGCGGAGGGAGCTCTTGGTATCTCCATGTTCCGAGTGACGAATGGGGCATTCAGCAAGGTTAATAACTTACTGAGGTCACACAGCTTACCCCGGCAGGATCTTGGTTAAAGCAGACTTCTGTCTCACTAAAGCAGTAACTCTTAAAGCGCATTATAGCCTCCCGAGACACCCTCAGTGCCCCAGAGGTGTTTCAAGCCTGCCCCACCCCCCTACCTCTGCCAGGCCCCTCCTGGGACTGACCACCTGCAACCCCTGCCTTTGCTGGAAGCTTCAGCAGAGCCTGGGCCTCACTGTCCCCTGAATCTAGAGAGACTGAGATCTGCCATCTAGCGGCCACTGCTTTCCCTTTTATTCGGAGCTTTTAAAAGAAAGGAAACTGGGAGTTCCCACATACAAGACAGGCCTGCGTATTTATAGCATCACACCCTGTAAACAGGAAACTTCTCAGTCTTAGAGAAGGAGCCTGGTAACATAAACATAGCATATTGGCAATGAGTTCCTCCGCCCATTCAACAAACATTTAAATATATATGAATGCATATATATGTATATGCATATATATTTAAATGTTTGTGTTTGTATATATTTACTCATACACACACACACACACATATATGTACATCCATTCCACTGGAAAGTAAGCTCACTGAGACGGGAATTTCTTTTGTCTGTATTGCTCACTAATGAATTTCAAGAGCCTAGAGCAGTGGCATTTGCATAGCAGGCATGCAATAAATATTTACTGAATGTAGAATAAATGCGTACATACCATTAGTGCACCTTTCCTGTACACCAGGCACTTGACATGAGTGTTTTCTCATTTACTCCTTAGTGATGACTTAAGGGACAGGGAATGTCAAGATGCTCATTTCTTAGACATAGAGACTGAGCTATAGAGGGACAAGAAGCTTACCAGGTCTGGGGAGAGCTGCTGGGTTTTTGACTCAGGTTTGCTGACTTGAGAAACACTGCCTTGAACTACGTGCGTGGTACCTATCGTCTGCTCTGTGTGCAAGCGTTGTGTGCGACACTGCTGCCATTTTGACGGGCGGTAGAGGTCCCTCTAGGGAACCGCTAGCTATTCCCCTCCTGTGTTTCGACTTTACTGAGTGAAGTTTTCCATCCCACAGTGCTATGACAGAGGCAGCACATGGAGGGAATTCAAGAAAGGCTGGCTGGCCAACAATGAGTCCCTGTCACTAGCTAGTTGTGTGGCTGTGTGACCTTGCACAGTGCCCCCACACCTCAGCTTCCTCATTAGTCAAAGGCGGAGACAGAGTTAGGATCCCTGCCTTCCCTTCTAGCTCCTATATTCTACGATTCCTGTGACTCCCAGGGAGCTGGATGAGAGTGAAGAGAGAGGACCACTGGTTCCTAGGCAACCAGTACCCGCCTCACCCATGTTGCCATGGTGACGATGGAAGTTGGGCTGATGGGATTACCAGCTCCTGCTAATTGCACATGAGAGCTCAAGGTCTCTGTCTCTTGCTTGCTGGCTGGCTTGCTCTTACTTTCTCATTCTTCTAGGAACTGTGGAAAGATCTCCTCTCCTCCATCTGCAGCGTCCCCACGGCAGCCCTAGTGCAATGGAAAGCAACTGAAAATGGAGCCTAGCTGTGCCTCTGAGTAGCTGTGTGACCTTGGGCAGGTTACTCGGCTTCTCTGAGCTTCCCTTTCCCCATATGGAAAATGAAGGTGTTGGAATAGGGACCCCTGTCTAAGGCTCTTCCCAGCTCTCAAATCCTTTGATGCCTAGGGAGCATGTCAAGGGAGCAGACCACATTGTTACTAGGCAACCAGCAGGCACCCTGCCCAAGTTGCCTTGGTGACTGGATACTAGAGGGGAGGGGAGTAGCTGCTGTAGCTAATTGCTTAATTATTTATGAATGCCTCAAGTCCTTTTTGTTGTTTTCGTTGCTAGGGGCTGTGGGGTCACCTTCTCTTCCTCCCTCCTGCTACCCCAAGTCGTCTGAGGTGTGCATTAGACAATGGGAGAGCACATTGGCCTGGATCTCAAGCTACTGGCGTTCTAGTCCTGCCTCTGTCATTTCCCAGAGCTGTGGCCTCGGGTAAGTCACCTCACCTCTCTGGGCCTCAGTTTCCTCCTTTGTAAAATGGGGGGCTCGCTGAGATCATCTCCACATTCCCTTTTTACCCTGAATTTCTAATTCCTGCTGTCCAGTTGCAAAGTGGGGAAGAGGAGGGAAATTTTCCTAATTTTTTATCTTCTAAGGAGGAGTCCGAAGAGCAGTAGCAATAGTTAAGTCTCTTACACGTTTCAAACAGGAAAGGGATGAAAATTAGGCCCATTGTTCTCTGCTTGCCTTTCATCCTAGCCATGTTGCCTGACCTGTTTTATTAATCTTAAGGTCATTTAAGTTTTATGATTTTGTACATCGTCTTCTTCCAAAATAGATCCGAGGGATTCACAGTAAAAGATGCATATGTATAATTACATTATTAAAATAAATATAGGAGTAAGTTGATATAAAAATAGTGATGCTGCTTCATTGGTTATTACCAATGTTCTGATTAGGCATCAGATGTAATTCTGAGCATCCTGGAAGCCAAAGCAAAAAGAGAGGGAGGTACATAAATATTACTCAATAAGGAAAAATTGCCAGACAGATCCTTGTTTTAAATTCTGGAACTAATTTATCATGTGGTACTTACTGTCTTTTAGAAACTGCAGATAAAACTTTTAAAATAACCCTTTGTTGTCAACAGTATTGTTGAAGGACAGAAGAAACTAGACTAGACAATTTGATGAGTCCTAATCTAATTAGAAGGCAAAAAGTCCCTTCCTACCTTAGAGTTTTAGATAACTATCACTTAATAAACATAGCTTCAGAATCAACCATTACTTCTAAATCAGTTGTATATAAATTCATGTAACCACCTTCACAATAATTTAACAATAGGCGTCAAATTCCTTAATGCAAACCAAAATTCTACTTCTCCAAACTTATTCTGAAATAAACTTGTGCAGCTGAAGAAAGACACTGAATATAAAAATGTTTATGGTAGCATTATTTATAAAAGAAAATGACTAAACCATGTAAGTCTTGAGAGCTAGTGAATTAAATTATATTATTTCTTTACAGTGGATTATTTTGCAGCCCTTGAAGTAGAGGTATATGTTTTGATATGGAAAAAATCTTCAAACATATAATGTTAAGTACATAAGGAGGTGCAGAAGTGGTATAGAACACTTCTGTTTCTCTTGTAAAAGATATAGATAGGAATACAATTTCTGTATCTAGATACAGGCTTTTATGTGCCTACTTGCATTTTTCCGGAAGGAAACTGTTAACAGTGGTTTCCTCTGGGCAGGAAGATTGATAGCCTTAGGAGGAAGGGAGACTTACTATTCACTGCCTTATTTTTACTATGTGGTCCTGTTCATTCTCCAGTTAGAGAGGCAGTAGAACCTGGAAGTTAAAAACCTAGATATTGAAGTCTGAATCCCTGTGTTCAAATTCCAGTTCTATTACTTATTAGCTGTGTGACCTTAGGATTAATTTAACTTCTGCATTCCTCATCCATAAAATAGTACCTTCCTCATTGGATTGCTGTGAATATTAAATGAATTAATACACTCAGAACAGCCTAAACAATACCATATATGCTTTTTCTTGAAAAAAATAAAAGGAAAAAATATATGCAAATAAAAAACCCTGCATCTAACCAAAAAGGAGCCCTAGGATCTCAGAGCCAGAAGGATTTTATTAATATGTCACTGCTTTCAGCATCATATGTTGTATACAAAGTATGTTTGAAGTAGAGATCACAAAGCATTGGTCTCATTTACCTTGTCATTTTATCTGAACTTGAATACCTTTTAGGGAAGGCACCTATCTTGGGATTCACAACAGGCATTTTCAATCCTTGAACCCATCTGGTCTCCTATTCTGGTCCATCCCAGTGAATGCTCAAGCCATATGCTAGGCCAGGTAGAAAAGTTTTGAGGCGATGGAACTCTCCATCCAGAGCTGTTACAGGCCAGGGAGGGACTAACCAAAACTCGAGCTTTGAGAGGGCATCCATGCCCGTGCCAGTTATGACATGTATTCAAAGCCCACAAGGAGCTGTGCCAAGAGAATTCCTCTTTCTTTGGACCCAGGAATCTTATGGCCACGGGGATTTCCTCTGTCTTCAGAAGTTCAGAGAGCAGAGGGTTCCGTGTTCAAGAGTGCCTGGTTTCCTCCTTCTTTGCAGGTACTTTGGGGCAAGTCTGGAGACTTAGGCTGACTTTGGGAACCTTCCTCTGAACTTGGCCACACTCTGGGCCAGACTTTAAAGACACTTGGTGGCCCTGAAAAGGGTGGGATGGGAGCTGTCTTCCCTTAAAATTAGCTGAGTTAGGAAATGTGCTCACGGCGGGGAACGCCAAACTGACCTATCACAACCTCATGCCCAAGTCAGTGGTTCCCGGCTTGTGTCTGTCGACCCCCCCACCCTTCGGGCATTCTTGGGCATTCCAGTCTCTTCATCCATTTGGCCAGCGGTTCCCCTTGCCATCTTTCTGTCACGTCCAACTGTGCTTCCATCTGCCCTTCCATCCCTCCATCCTCCTCCAACCATCTGTCGGCTTTCCGCCCATCCTTCAGACTGCTGGTATTTCTCTGCACCCGTCCTCCCCTCCCACCATGTGCGTCTGAAACTCCATCCACGGGTCCATCGGTCCATCCCTCCCTCTTTCCGGAACCCGCCCGTCCATCTCACCGGCCTCCCGTCTCGCTGCAGAACCAGCCCTCTGTCTCTGACCCCAGAGCCCGCTAATCCGTGCCCGGCGGCAGCTCTGCCCTCCCCGGACCGGGGGGCCTGTCGGCCGGCTGTCGGTCCGCCGCCCGCCGGGTCCGTGTCCGTGCCCAATGGGCCCCGCCGCCCGCAGCGGGTCGGCCGGCTTCGGTCTGGCGGCCCGGCCGGACCGTGCCCCCGGGGCCGGCGGCGCGGCTCCCAGGCCAGGCGGGCGGCGGGCGGCGGGCCCGGGGCGGGGCGGGGCGCGCGCGGGGCGGGGCGGGGCGGCCGCGCCGGGGCGGGCGGGGGCCGGGGTGACTCAGCCGCCGCTCGCCCCGCGGTCCGCGCGTCCGCCGGTCTCGCAGGCGGGGCGGAGAAAATGGCGATGCCCCCGGCCGCCGTGCCCCCCGCCCGGGCCCGGGAGCCGCCGGGGCCCCGCGCCGCCGCCGCCAACGCCACCGCCGCGCCGCCGCTCGGCCTGCAGCAGCTGTCGGCGCTGCGGCCCGAGCCGGGAGAGGTCCCGCTGCACTCGCCCTGGACCTTCTGGCTCGACAGGTGAGGGGGCGCGGGGCCCGCCGCGTCCGGCCCCCGCCCCGCCGCCGCCGCCGCCGTGCGCCCGCCCGGCCCGCGCCGCCGCTTTGTCTCGGCGCCGCCCGGGGCCCGGGCTCCGGCCCCCGATCCGCGGCCGCCCGCGCGCCCAGGACTCGCGCAGAGCCGGCTCGGGAGCCCGGGGCCGGGCCGGGGCGAGCGAGTGTTTGGCGGCCTCGCCTCCGGCCGGGAGGGCACAGGCGCAGCCCCAAAAGTTTCGGCAGCACTTTCCCCTTTTATTTCCCTCCAAGGAAGCGTGTCCGCGGTGGCCGTCCTGGCCGGGCGCTGGGAGATGGGCCAGCCGAGGGTCGTCGGGTCCTCACTGTAAAGTGGGGAGAGCCGTGCTGTGCTAGTGGCCCCCGCGGGGCTCCTGGGGAGCTCAGGACCCGACCTCCGCTGTGACAGCGCTCCGGAAAGTGGGCCGGCCCCCTGGGAAGTGTGCAGGGTGGCTGGATCAGGGCCCAGCGGGGGCCTCCGCTCCGTGCCCCACCGAAACTGCCACCGACACCTCTTGGCATTCTTTCTCCAACACTGGGAGGGTTTTTCTTGACAATTTACTGTGCAGCCACACGCCTTCTAGGCTCTGGGAATTCAACGGTGAGCAACACCTCACTTTGTCAATAAAGTGGGGACGATGATAGCTTTCTCAGGGGACAGCTCAGGTGCCATCTCCTCAGAAACGCTTCCCTGACTACTGTATCTAAATTAGCACACCCTCATCTTGCAATCAGTCTGTTTTCCCCTGCTCTGTCTTGTTTTTCTCTGTAATGCTTAATGCTGCCACATAGTATTATGTATGAATCTGTTTATTTTCAGTCTGGCTCAGTCCCTCGGTACTTTCTCCTGTGTTGAAAGCCAATGAGCAGGGGCTTAGTTTTTGACACTTGCTAGATCCCAGTGCCTGGAGCTGTGCCTGGCACATAGTAGGGACACAAGAAAATTTTGACAAATGAATAAATGCATGAATGCAGAGCCCTTCTTAGTATCCATTACTTTGTGGGTGCCCAAAGATGACACCTCAAGGTTGTCCCAAAAGCTAATGGAAATTTTGATGACACTGCAGCTGTGGTTAAATGTTTGGAAGAAAATTATATGAATGTTTTCAATGACATTTACTTAATAGACCCAAATCTGGTCTTTAAAAGCCTTGCATAAAATTCCTGCAAGATTTTTAAAAAGTGATAAATCATCTTTTTAAAGGAAGATAAGTTCATTCCTTTCTTCTTGTTGGAATTAGCAGCCATCTATAAGAATTGACACTCGGAGCCACTGTCTTTTCCGGGGACCCAGAGAAGTTGGGGGTGGGTAGATACAAAGAGTCTGGTTTTCTAAAACATTTTCACTTTCATTATGGGATACTAAGAAAGCATTTTACTGTCATAATAGGAGTGGTTTTGGCGAACATTAGCAGGGTGGAATCCTGTGTCTTTGTTTTCAAAGGTGTGCTGTAACTATTGCTACTTAGTTTCTGTTTTCAAGGTGTTAAACCGGGGGCCTCTGGTCTAATGTTCTGACATGTGGAGATTGTTGCCTGGGGGAGCCATACCAAGAGAGTTTCTTTTTAAACGGCTCACCAAATAGTTGACTTACAGGCACATAGTTTTAAGAACGGTCCAAGATCTTAATGCTACATAACAACAAACCACTTTTTAAGAATATCAGGTATGTTTCAGGATAAGAGTACAGTAACTTCAGTGAAGACACAAACTCCAGCTCTCCTGGTCTGCATTTGGGTATTCTTATTCTCTGAAAGCTAGCCATCCAATAAAATGTTACTGCCACATTGTCCAAATTTGGAGTAGAATTAATTACATTAATCTAGAAATTATAATTACTTCCAGCATTGCTCATTTGGATTCATTTTGCCTGATCATTAGTCCCATAGCTTTTATTGAACACTGTCTCCACTTCTCTGGGAGTCTGTTACATTTATGTCAGCTGGCCCCGTCCCCTCAGGGTTATGAATACATTGTGTTCTACGAGTTCTGTTTATAACTTTTTCTCCCTAGGGAAACAAGATTCTAGAGAGAGTGGTAAGGCTCTCAGGAGAGCCCTCCAAGGCAGTCTTTCCCCCCAGCAGGGCTGATGTCTGCCACCGAGGGCATCAGTTTTGAGTTCCACAGCATCCAGAGGCCTTCTCATCCCTTAAGCTCTCCTTTGGCAGCTACCATCTGTCCTGTCTTCCCTTTTGGCCTATTTTGGGACCAGAGACAAGTGATCTAGCCCCACTAAGCCTCAGTTTCATTGTCTGTAAAATGAGGATATTCAGAGGCCCTCTCTCATAAGGATCGTTCTGAGGATTAATGGATGAATATAAAACACTAACATGGGTGCCCAGCATAGAATAAGTGCTTAATAAATACTGATAACTAACATTGTTACCTGAAGCCCCCATATTGCCACCACCCCCCTACACACACTCCAGCGGTCCCTGGAGCAGCTTGCCTGAACTTAGTGTTAGGAAGCCAGCAACCTGAACTCTTTCCCCCGCTGGATGAGTTGGAGAGCCCCTCAAGTAGAGTTTCTTGCGTTTTCAATAGCAAATTCCAGGAAGCCCTTCTTTTTGTAAGTGCGTGTGTTCTATTTGGACTGTACAGCTAAGAATGCAAGCATTTGGGGTATAATTTTGATTGGGGATAGAGAATGAAGAGTTTCCTCCCCTTTTCTGGCTATCGAAAACCCGATCCTGTCTCGGTCTTAGAGGCCATGTCTCTGAGTGGTGACCCCCTTTCCTCTGAGTTTTCTCCGCAGCACTCAGTCCTCAGGCCTCTTGTCCCCAGCCACACCAGCGGTAGCATTCAGTGACAAGACGTTCAGTTCCCTCGGCGCGCGGGTGATTCCCCACAATTTTACACTTGCGCGCGCGTCTCCATATGGATGTCTAATACACATCCAAACTCAACACATGTCAGACCACCTCCTCAGCTTCTCTCCCGAATCTGCCTTCTCCCATCTGTCACATCTCAGATCAGGGCAGTTCACAGTGACTCCTTCCTTCCGGTTGGCCAGCCTCCTGCTCTTGGTGACCTCTGTGACTCTCCCCTTCCTCTCCTTCCCCATTCCTTCTCGCTCCCCTGCGCGCACTCTGCACAGAGGCTGTTGATTGTACCATCCCGGGGTATCCAGACTGCAGTGCAGCCCCACGGCCTGCCTCCTGGGCCGAGCCCCACCGCCTCTCCCACCTGGACCACGCCAGGAGTGTGCGGACTGCCCTCCCTGCTTCTGCCCTTGCCCCCTACGGTCCAGTCCCATCACAGCAGCTGGAGTAATACCCAAGTTAAGGCCTGTCACTTCTCTGCTCTCCTTTACCCTCAGAGCAGAAGCCGAGGTACTTACAATTGCCTGTGAGACTCTGCAGCATTTCCTGTCCCCGCCCCACAAGCCTTTCTCCCCCCACCCTTGTTCCCCCCTCCCCCTCCCTTCTCCCCTTCTAACTCTTTCTCCCTCATCCCAAGCATGGGCCTTGGCCACCAGCAGTCCCTCCCGCCTAGACTGCTCTTCCTGCAGTCATCCGCTGGGACTGTGCTTTCCTCCCCTCTGCTCTCTGCCCAGATGTCATCTTTTCAGCAAGGCCTTCCCTAACCACTGAGACGAAAACGGCACACACACCCTGGCACACGCTGCCCGTGCCCCTGACCCCGCTTTATTTTCTCCATAGATTCTGGGTCCATCCTCTTCTCTCACTGGAACGTCCGCCTCACAGGGTTCTTTCCGCACCCTTCTGCCCTCAGCTCCTGGATCAGCCCGTGGCACAAGTCACCCCACACCAAAGAGGCCAGGGTTGTGGAATTCTACTCCTAGTGACTTCCCCTTCTTCCCGAGTGGTTCATATTACTTGGAGTATCATTTGTGAACCTGCATCCTGAGCCTGAGTGCTCTCCCGAGTTCTGGACGCCCTGTCAAGCGCGTGCCAGCTAGCAGTTGCCGCCATCCAACATATTTTTCGGAGTTGGAATTTCCTATGACTGCTTTTGTCTCTCAGGTCCACTATTCCACCTGGTTCTGTGCTTCAGATGTTTGATCCCCTGTCGGAAAGCCTGCTCCAAGCCTAAGCCATCCCCTCCTCTCGCTGTTCCCACCGCCCTAGGCCACGGCGCTCTCGGGCCCCAGGTACACGCTGGTCCTACCTGTGCCCAAGCTCTTCCCTCCTCCCGGCATCCCTACCCAGGCTGCCAGGCTGAGCCTTCCGACCTGCCCCTGGTCTTGTCTTTCCCAAACCCCCTGCCTTTCTCCTCTGCCACAGCAGTGTTTCGACCTCCGTCTCCTGCCACCTAAGCCTGCCTCTCCTGTGCGCTGCCGGCAGGTGGAATTCTGGATCTCCACACCTACTTGTACCAGAGCGGCTCGGATTGGTTTTGTTGTGGTGCTTCCTTTTAGAAATGGGCCACTCTGATTTGAAAAGAGCACTCCCCCGCTTAGAAACAATAGCAAAACCTAAACCCCACAGCCTTCAGATTATGGTACAAACTTCTGTATTGCTATTTTTAACATGAACCTCACCTTTTTTTTTTTTTTTTTAGCCTCATCCTCTATATGTCCCCAACTCCAAAATACCACTCAGTGTGTTCAGTCTCTCTGCTAACAGTGGACTTGTGGCCCTTTTCCTGCATAAGTCATAGACTTGCCAGCCTCTGAGATTTGTCTCCTGATGTCCCTTGTGCTGGGAATGCCCTTCTCCCCTTTGTCTACCTGAAAAGCTGCTGTGCATCCTTCAAGGCCTTGCAAAGACGCTAACTCTGTAATTGTCTTTAAATAGCCTTTGGCCCCAGCAGGACTGAGCCCTCCTCCTTTGCACTCCTGCCACACTTTTCTATAGGCCAGCATTTGTATTAAGGATTATGGATTGCCCCTCTTTCCTTCCCTCTTGACCGTGAGACGCAGACTGCCTCGTGACTGACTCCCCAGAGTGGACTTGATAGTGCGCCCAGTAGGTGCTTAGAGAGTGTTTGTGTTCTTCTGTCTTTAGTCGCAGAGGCAAGCCAATTACATGTGTCTCCCACCATCCCACCGCCTCGGGCTTTACCTCTGCCTGACCGGTGTTTCTCACCATGTCATCCCTCCCCACTCACATCTGCATCACCTGGCTGGGCCTCCTCAAATGCAAGCTCCCAGCCTTGCCCAGGACCTGCTCGCTCAGACCTCTGGGCTGGGGTGCACGTTTGGAGCAAGCGTCTTACACATCACAGCGGGAGAATTACTGCTCTGTTTATGGAGCTGGTCAGTGTGGCCTGTTACTTGTCCCTCGTCCTCGCTGCTCTCGGTGCGAAGAATGCAAACACAGTGCCGACTTGGTCCCAGGCCTCCCAGGAGGGATGTCTCTCGCACCACAGGCTCCCGGGGCATCAGCGGAGAGTTCCGGGAGGTAGCAGGTTCCAGAGGGACCTCCCTCTCACGGTGTGATGCTTTCACATGCATTGTGCTGGTGTCTCTGCGAGAGCAAATCTGATAGGGGGGGTCCGGGCCAAGCTCGATAGAGAGCATCCCCAAATCATCCTCATTCCCAGAGTGGCCTGTTGGGACCAGGCGAGGGTAGAAGCCGCGTGGAAGGACGCAGTTGACAGAGAGACACGGGCTGGCATCTGCGCCTGTTTCCCCCCATTTTTGCCTTTCTGAACCCACAGGCTCTCTTAATGGCCCAGGGTTTTACTTTCTGGAAGGGGGAAATGGTGTCCACGTAGCTCAGGCAGGGAAAGGCTCTGGCCTGGGGGCTCACAGCGTCTCCCCCCCGGCCCCCCCCCCCCGCCCCTGCGCCACCCCCGCCGTGCGGCAGTGCTTGCTTCCTGCAGTTGGACCTGGAGGCCTTAAACACCCTCACTCAGAAAAGTCACCAGTCCTTCCCTGGCACTAGCTGCTCAAAAAGTCTGTTTTCCTTCTTTTTATATTACAGATGCCATTTCCTTAGGGCCAAACCTAAGACAGCTGGCAGGACCTTCGTGGTCTGGCACGGTGCCCGTCCAGAACCTGGCCTCAGCTTGCTGTCACCTCTCACGCTATTACAGTTCACTCCCACCCAGCCTCTGGGTACTGAGGGGTTAATCATATGGCCAGAGGAAGAGTCCCAGTTGCTCAAGGAGCTTATAGGCTGGGAATGAAAATAGAAGGAAGCCTGCAAAAGTGAAAATAAGCTAAACATACAAAAATAAAGCATTTAGATGATGAAGTGTGCTTCAGGAGACCCCTTATTAAATGTTCCTGATAGGCCCTGGACCATCTTGTGTGTGTGACTCTCAAACAGGAAGCTGCTGTAGCCACAGGCCACAGATCTATCTAAAAGCAATTAAAGTGAAGTCAGCTTGAATGAAGTGAATGATATACGAGGGGTGCTCTTCCTCACAGAACTGAGCCTGTACAGATTTTCCCTCTGACAGCTGAGCCCAGTGTGAGCAAAGTCACCAAGACTGGCTTCTGGGAGACACATCCCTCTGGCCACAAAGTTTCCCCCTCGAAGGCCATTCTCTGGGCGCGGACGCAGGGGTGGCTAACATGAGGGGGAATGTCAGTATTCCTTTCTTCCACCACCTATTGTGTGTGTGTGTGCGCTGGGCCTGCGTATCCGATCCTCGGATGTGTCGTCCCTGCTGGGTAAGACCCTGCGTGCTGTAAACAATCACCCGCCGAGTCCTCCCGATGTTGAAGTAGGGCACATCAGCGACATTTCCAGATGAGAAAACTGAGGCCCAGAGAAGCCGCTGGACCAAGGTCCCACAGCTAATCCAGAGCGGAAACAGGATTTGAGCTCAGCGCTGCGTGACCCCAAGCAGCGGGGTCCCTCACCCCGCCGAACACCACTTCCCTGTGAATGTAAACAGTGCGCGTGACACAGTTCTCCCATATCCCATATTCTGAAATAGGGAAGCTACATGGGACCTGATTGGTAATCTGGGCCGACCGCTGACTTTCACAAATGAGGAAACCACGCCCCTGTTTTGTGGGAAGCAGTTAAGCCAAGGACTCCCTGGCTTCACAGTTTGCGAAGAAGAGACCCTCGCCTAAAACCCGCACTGATGAGCCTGAGTAGGGTCGTCCTGCCCGCTTAACGGTGGCCCATCTTGGTCATCTCTGGGCGATGACATGAAATACGTCTGTGAGAAAAGTGATTTTTATGTGTTTTTGACAACGCTATCTACCGTTCATTAGCTCTTACTTGCCAAGTTGTTAGCATTTCTGCCGGTGACTTGATTTAGAGGCCACAGGCCAGCACCTCCCAGAATCCCGTATATTACAAATTACGTACGATTCAGCAGGTGTCCTGTGGGCCTCACCCCAGGTGGTGCTGCCTGTTGATCGGCCACACTTCGGCAAGGATGCGGGCAGGATTTGGGGGGAAACCTTTCCAGCTTCTTCTCTGCGTAGGAAGCATTTCCAGGTGTCCGGGTCGCGGGTAAGCGGTGCCGTGGCCTGCCAAGCGCTAGCCGGGTAATGGGAAGATCGTTTCCTTGGGTGCTTACCAGGGCTTCTGTCTCCATGAATTATTCATGAGCCTCGCTCACCTGGAGCGGCCGGATCTTTAAGGGCGGGGCTGGGGGGAGAAGGCACATTTGTATTGCAGGGCCGTATGCGGAGGATTGCAAGCTGCAGGAGAGCTGAGAGTGCTGGGTGCAGAGTTGTGTTCGTGGCACCAAGCAGAGCATGGGTCATGGAATGAGTGATCCCTTTAGGCTGGTGACCGAGAGCAAGGCTGCCCGCCACCCGTGGCTCAAGTCTCCGCTCTGCCCCTAGCCAAGTCTGTCTTTGGCAGGTCACTACCCTCAGACTTCGTTTGCTTATCTGCAGAATGGAAATGCCAACCATTATTTCCCTCATGGTGTTCGAATGAGGATGAAATGAGATCGTGCATGCATGTAACACGTGATACATAGGGTGGTTGTTTTTTCAGTTATTGGGGCCTCAGTAGGTATTTCTGGAATAAGAGCGAGGATAAAATGCTTTGAAGCATTGCAGACTTAACTTGAGCTAAAAGAGTTCTGTGTTGTGAGATTCTCAGGGACCTGCTTTAATGAATAGATAAAGATGATTTGTAAGTAACACATTAACTTTTTGCATATAAATGATGCTTAGGTGCCTAGAAACCATTTAAGTAGAACAGTTGGTCCAAACTTATGAGACTGTCTGCTTTCTCCCAACTCCCCAAATGAGAAGAAATTTTAGCGAATTTTACATAAAGAGTCTTAAGATGCATTTCCTGTTACTCTATTACTCCTTGAAGCTGCACAGGCGTAATAAAAAGCCGGATTGGGGGGTTTGGGTCGTATGCAACATTAAGAGTTCCCCTCTCATCTTTACACTCATCCTCTACTTGGCAGACCTCAAAGGATCCCCTCCCACTTCTGCCTTAACCGTCACATCTTCTGGATTAGCCAAGTCCAAGTGGAAATAGCCCTCAGGTTAGCTGTGGCGTTGAGCCCTGAGACATTGGCACCTGATGGGCTTTCTTTTCTGAGGAGGGAATCTAGGAGTTTCTCAGCTCTGTGTGTGTAACTCTCACAGATTTCTTGGATTCCTACTGGCTGCCCCACAGATTAGAAAGTGTGTTCAGTGTCTCTTAGTTCTAATTGCTCTCTTATCTCTTCCTGTTTCTCTGCCTCTGACGGTGATGATGACGATGGTGATGTTAGCCACAATGGCTTATTAGATGCCAGGTATTGGGTAAATGCTTTGTAGAGCATTCACTCATGTCATGTAAGTACCAGAGCAGTGAGTGGTGGAGAGACCGTGTTCTCAGAAAGGAGAACTGGGGGCCGGAGAGGGTCAGGCTTGCCACATAGCTGGGGGTTGGCAGAACTGAGACTTGAACACAAATCCATTGATTCCAAGGGCCATCCTCTTAACCCCTCTGTTTTCCTGCCTTCCTGCTATACCTCACTTGTGGCTTTTGTCTGGTAAAGTATCTTCTTCCCGTATCTAGCCCCAGAAGATGATGACCTGTATGTGTGTTCTTACTGAATTGTGTTCCTTATATAACATTTGGGGGTATCATTATTGCCAGGGATTCTGGTAGCCTCCAGCCCAGCCCTGCATCTCTGCGTCTACCCCCTCCCAACAGTGTGGCCAGGTGGATGGTGGTGGAAGAATGACAGGCCAGAATGGGTTCAAGGAGGGAGTAGATAGCCTGAAAAGGGATGAGAAAGGGATTTGCCCTAAGACACCATGGGTGACCCTCCCATGATGACAGTGACTGCTTGGTTTTTACTGGGAGCCATCCTTACCTAAGAGGAAGATCCTGGGCATCAGAGCTAGACTGACCAGGGAAAGAACCCAGATTTTTCTGCTTAAAAAGCCTCTCTGAGCCTCAGTTTCCTAATTAGGAAAGTGGGGATGATGATAGAAACTTGACGGGGGTGCTGTAAGGATTAGAGACAGCATAAGCAAAACCCTCTATAAAAGGAGGCCATAATATCACTAAACCAGAGGAAAGACTCCTGGCGAACACTTCAAACTCCTTAATCTGATCCATCCAGGAAGCATTTCCTGTCCCAGGGAAGGGTCCTCAGCTGCTGCTGCGTGCTGGGAGAAGGCAGCATAGAATTCGGACAATGTGTGAACAGGCCCTGATTCCTTGGTTCTATGATTTGCCGCCACTCTGGCTGTGTGTCCTTCTAGGAAGGGTCGTTCGTCATCGATATGTACACCCCTGTCATGCTTTCTCTCCCACCTCGTCCCTCCCAGGCAAAGATGAGGGGGAATCTGATCAGAGTTGCTTTTCCTTCAGGAGTGTGGGGAATTCAGAAAGCAGGGGCGCTGGTTCTGTGAGGTTCCATGAGGATAAGGACTTCGTCTAGAGTGACCACTGATGTATCCCCATCAGCTAAAAGAGGTGTGCACTGAATCCTTGTTGATTACATAAATCGTAATCAACAGAGACTCTCTGAGACTCTTTGTTATGTGTCTATGTCAGGGTGTCTCGGCATTGACTCTGGTGACCTTTTAGACTAGATAGTTCGTTGTTGTGGGGCTACCCTGTGCCCTCTACCTGCTGGATGCCACTGGCCTCCCCTTCAGGTGTGACAACGGGAAATGTCTCCAAATATTGCTGTATGTCCTCCTGGGGTGGGGGGGCAAGATCATGCGCAGATGAGCACCTTTGGCTGCAGAGCAAGGGTTGGGTTGGGTTTCTGTTGGGAGGTTTCGGTTTGTGACATGAATGGAATAAAGACTTTTAAAAGATAGGAGAATATACTGTATATGTGAGATGAGTAAAAGTGTTTCTCTCCTCGAAGTCCATGGCCAGCATTTATGTTCCGGTCGGTAGAGCTCTTTTGCAGAGTAATGGGGAGGAGGGGGTGTGGGCGGTTGGCCCAGAGCCGCAGCTCTGGGGCTAGCGTGCTTCGCTACTTTAAGAAACAGTAACCGTAGATGTTACAGCTTCTGGTTCAACTTTGAACCGGTGTCCAGACTGACCTGTTTACAAGACAGATGATTTTAAAATCTCAGCCTGTTTACCCTGTTAAAACTGATTCCGTGGCTATGTCCCAGTTCAGCTTGTTAAAGATGTCCCGGGGCAGGCCTGAGGTTTAGGCACAGTGGGATTTTTCAGGGACTCTCAGGATCGGACTTGGCTCTCGGAAGAATGTCGTTCCTCGCAGCGGCCAAGCCAACCACTTACTACGATCAGAAATTCCAGCACCATTGTTTTGTTACTTTGAAACCTAGATAGCCATAAAACTGTCCAGCAGCTAGAAGAAACCTTTGAGATCCCAGAATCCAACCTTCACTGTTAAGAACTTAGGAAACCAGAGTCCAGAGGAGCTGATGTACTTCCTTCAAACACCAATACATCCGCATCATGAAACATTAATCAGAATAGTCCTATCACGGAGGGTGATTCTGTTGGTTTTAGCGAGAACCTTCTCTCCTCGGCTGTCCTGGAAAGGCGATTCTCAGAAAGCTGGGTGGCCGGGATGCAATGTCAGAAAGGAGGTAGAACGTTTAGCACACCAGCGGGAACGGAGTCCCTGCACCCTAGCCCCTCATGCTGCCGTTTCACACAGACGGTGCCGCCTCCTCATCTTATCCTGGAGCCCATGCTCGGACTCTAGAAACTAGGTTTCTTTTTTTAAAAACTTGGACATTGAAACTGAGGGGCCCAAAGTGATTTTGTATGATTTTCTCCGCCACGAGAATAGAAGACCGGAATACAGAGATAGAGGCATTTAAAAAGAGGCCTAGAAAGCAAATGTGCATCAGAAACTTTTTCCAAGTTAAATGGTATTGTCCTTGCATTGTGTTAGGCTGACCTGATGCTGTCTGAAGCGAACGTCCAAATACTCGTTCTACATGGTCATACCTTGAAGTGTGACTTTAAAAAAAGTAAAACTGAAATATGCAGTGTTAAGAATGAAAGAAAGGCAAAGTACACTTCTTTCCCTTGGACCCTAAGAAACCTCCCTCCTGTTAGTAAAGGTGCCCTGTATATGCTCTCCTATGTGCTTTGGGTGATCCAGGGATATCTTGGGCATTTTTGGTGGAGCGGTCAGCTAAATGTTCCAAAGGAAAAAAAAAA
>CM052799.1:33854294-33871837 GCA_028533885.1 Nasua narica | reverse complement strand
TGCAGACAGACTTTGGAATTATCACTCATTTCTTCCTTCCCCGCCTTCCCCTCAGATGACGAAGTCATAGGAGTCAGTGTCAGCATTCGGGACCGGGAAGACGTCGTCCAAGTCTGGAATGTAAACGCCTCTCTAGTGGGTGAAGCGACCGTGTTAGAAAAGATCTATGAACTTCTGCCCCACATATCTTTTAAAGCAGTATTTTATAAACGTAAGTGCTCTATTTTCAGTTATTACACTCTAGCTTATCCTGTCATTACTTTTAAAGGTAGAGACTATGTTGCAAATGAGGTGAAGGCAGAATCACTCAAAATCCTATAATCCAGAAAATAATTCAATAAGATACATGTGTTTAAAAAAAAAAAAAAAAGTTCAGTCTCAAGAAATTAAAATGAGCTTTTATTGTCACCTCAACTCATGGATCAGAAAAGGCGATACGTGTTGTATTTGTTATTTCAGAAATTTAAACCTGATCTTAAATTTGTCACTCTCAGGAAAAAAAATTACCTTCTACTTGAAACAACAATAACAAAAATTCTATTATATGAGCTGGCAGGTGGATATTCAATCACCCCTTCATAAACAGGAATTTATAATGTATAACATCTGTATTTGTGGAGGAACTTGTTCGGAGCGCAGGGGTGATTGAATGTCCTACTGAAATGCTAATACTTCCTCGTTACGGCAGACCGTGACACAGAATGAAAGAGAATTCCCGCGCAGTGGTGAGATGTTAACAGTATGAATAGGTGTGTGGACCATTGTTTCCATCATGATTCATGTTCATTGCTTTTGTGTGCTCTTTTGAAAAAGTCATCTTTTTCATAATGAAAACAGCTTAGTGCTATTAAACGAATGTTTGGTAGATCAAACTGCAGGTTACACTTTTAACGGTGAGTTCGAGAAAAGTACTGACAGCCCTCTACATACATCTGATAAATTTCTGTTTCCCAAACCATTCCAAGAGTCAATAACCCAGTTTTTTTTTTTTTTAACTGTGTGGTATATCATTGACTCTAAGATGCCTTTGATGATGAGTATTATTTTACAATCATCCAGAAAGAAAAATAAAAGGCACCCAATTAAACTCTGATGTATTATTGATGCCAGTGGTCTTCTGATGTGGGGTGGGGAGTGCATCTCAGTCTTGTTGAAATGCACTCCATTCTTGTTTCACTTCTCCCAACCCCTTGCCAAAAAGGAGAGGAAAAAAAAAATCAAATGTTCTTTTGGGATTCTCTTGGTATGATAGAGGTTATTAAAACAAAGGCCTCCCTCGAAGGAATCATAAAATCACAGGCTGAGTGATTTAGATTTTAAGCAACAAGACTGGTACATTGCTGTAGACATTCAGCAGGGGCTTAGCTTCTGAATTTTAAGTGAAAGTTTCAATAAAAGAGACAGAAAGATGGCCCAGCCCTAGTGGATTCTTGGCTGTGCAGTGTGGAAATTGCACATTTATAGATAGAATTTTCAGTCCTTGGGGAACATTAATTATATTTCAACACACATATTAATCGAAAGGTCACCAAGGGTTTCTCTTGTTTTTCTGCTTCACACGACTCACTCTCTGGAAGAAGGTGTATTTCATGGCCACTAATGAATGGGGGCTACAGGAGTCTTTACCACCTTTAAACCCGCTCCACATTTGACTCAAAGAGGAGAGAAGCAAATCTGGAATCACCAAGTCAGGCACTCTTAATTTCTGTTCCCCTTCAGCTGTGGGGCCTCGAGCAGGTCACACTTTCTCGTCCTTTTACTTTCTCATCAGAATATTGAGGAGGTTGGTCTTCAATGATCTCCAAGGTTCCTTCTACTTCAAAATTCTCTGATTAAATTTCCAAGTTACATGGTTCGCAGCAGGTCCAAGATGATAGGAGTATTTCACTAGGAAATGAAGCCACAGAGTGGTTAGGCGAGTTGTTAGGGCAGTGGTAATAATCAGGTAAGACTGAACAAGGATGAGTCACTGCTTAGTTGTTGTGATGGCTTGGGGGGTGGGGGAGAGGGGGGAGGGCAAGCTAAGCAAGGGGGAGAAGTTGCAACCTGGCCAGTTGAATCAAGCTGAATAGTTGCCCTAAAGATAGATGCCATTGTGAAGTGTGTGAGTAATGCAGAACTGGCTAGGGTCTCCGTAGAAATCCGTATTTTAATGGCATAAATTAACATTTAAAGACTCAAAGATTATTCAAATAAAAATTTGAATTGGAAAAAACAAGCAATTCTCTTTATTTTATATAAAGCAGGCAGTCCTTTACTCAGTAGGATTATCATACACCACGTGCTGCAGGATTGATTTGGAAAAATGAGGTTTGGGCAGAGAACTTATTCACAGCATGATGAAGGGCAGTCGTAGCGTGAGCTGAGTTAGGAACGGCCGACTCCATGCTCTTACCCTGTCTCGTTAGCAGGATCCTGGTGTAAGGATTCACAAGGGCGCAGGATTCAGGTGACACGGCAGATTTTCCATGTAGAAAGAGCCCGAGTGTCTTGGGTCAAGGCCTCCAGCGGGGGGAGATGAGGAGTGGGCTGTTGTAAAGCTGGACAGGATTTGGATACAGATGAATTACTTGACGGAGACACTCACTAGGTACAGAGAGACCTTCCCTCCCCGGCCCCCACCCCTTCCCTTATGTTCTTCAGAGCAGCTGACTGACATCTTTTCTGCCGGGAGAAGTATTTAGAGCAGAGGTTGGCACACTAGGAACCTCTTGCCAAATCTGCCCCCTCCTTGCCTTCTTTGGTGGGGGCTGCAGCTAAGAATGGTTTTCACATCTTTAAGTGGTTGGAAAAAATCAAGGGAAGAACGACATTTTGTAGCACATGAAATTTGTATGAGATTTAAATTTCCGTGTCCATATATAGATAAAGTGTATCGGCGCCTCGCGGGGCCCGTTGGTGCGCATACCGAGCTCGGGGCCGGCGGGACAGAGACCGTGTGGCCTGCGCAGCGCAAAACATGTATTCTCTGCCCCTTTCCGGAGCAAGTTCTCTTGACTCCCGGTTTGGAGAATTCTATATTCTCTTTCCACCAAGGCTCCCCCAAGGCTGAAAGAACTTCTGTCTCGCAGGACTCCCCCCAGTTCTGAATGTTCCATTCGGCCCGCTCCACAGTCCGTCCCAGTTGCACGACTTCCGTGTCTCAGCGGTGACCGCCGCAGACTGTCCCTCACACTCAGAGCCATGAAAATCCCGGCACAGTCCCCATCCCTCAGTTCCTCGCTTGGAGCCCAGTGTCGCCAAGAGGTCTGGGCCCCCTCCTCCTGACCCCGCGGCACTGTCTGTTTTACTGCGGAGCAGACCGTGTGTGCTTCAGTACCAGCCCTGAAACTCTGTTTTCAAGGGGAAAAAAAGGGGGGGGAGGAGGAATATTTGTAAAGTTCTACATACGAGCAGCATTCAGTTAAATCATTTGGGATTGTAGGCTCTCCTTAGGAATTTGGCCAACCCGCAGTAACCCTGGGAGCTGTAGGGATGCTTCCCCCAGGATTTTATCCAAGTGAAGAACAGGTTGGGGCGAACATCCAGGATGACCGTGAAGGGAAAGCTGTCCCTGTGCCCACCGCCTCACCCCTGCAGACACTCGTCTGAAGAACTTGGTCTATAGTAAAGTCAGAGAAACGGGAGGGACTTGACAGGTGGACGGGGCCAGCCCATCTGTGCCTTCCTGGGGACGTCATGCATTGCCCACAGGGGAGGGCATAGGGAGACACAGAGAATTCTGAGCTGCCTTTGGCTTTCTCAGTCCCGAGCTGCGGGAACTATTCCCCTCAAGAGAAGAGAATCTGCCCTTGCTTCATGACGATGGTTAGTCAGATTCCACGAAGTAGGCTTTCACACTTGGCCTTTTTTGCCTTGGAGGAAATGTTATATATATTATGAATGTCTTATTTCCCACTTCCACTTTATAAAATTTTAAGTCTTCGAACTTAAAATTTTTGATACCACAATTATTTTTGATACCACACTTATTTTTTATCCTAACTGTAATCAGTGATTTATTTTGCAAGCCAGACAACAGAACTGGAAAAAAAACTTAAAAACGTGATTGAAGAAAATAAAAGTCCCATACGTTTTATGAAATTTCATTTCCCACAAAGGGTGCTCAGAGGTGGGGAGATGTGATAGGATTGCTTACCCACTTGTGTTGTTCTTTGCTTTGCTTTGTTTTGTTTTATTTTATTTTTAAAGATAGGTCCATGCATGGCCCTGGCATGGGTGACATTGGGTTCCCCCACCCCATGCATCCCATGGGGCACATTCTCCCCAACCCCATAGCATTGGAGGCCCTGCATATTCTCTTCATCAGCTCGTGGGGCTTACTCATCCCCTCGGCACAGCAAGAAGAAACAGGCAGAGTGCCCATTGCTTGTTTATTCCTTGTTTTAATTTTCATGATTACGTTTCTCAGGAAATGCACGCCTTAGCTAACAGTTACTGGCACAAAAAGGTATTTGCGTTCTTGCCAGCCTTTGGGGAAACTGAATGAGATGCCTTAGAGAAGGGTTGCCCCATCCTTTGCTTAAAGTTTTCTTTCCTTTTTTTCTTTTTTGTTTTTTTCTGTCCTTTAGCCCATGAAGAGCATCATGCTTTTGAAGGTGGACGTGGAAAACACTAATTGCACACTCTGTAAAGAATTCTTTGTCCTTTGCTGATTGGTTTTGGAAACGGTCTTAACAGGAGGGAGAGTGAAGAGAAGACTTGCCGAAGCCCGATGCTGGTCCTTTTAGAGTGGGTCTCTGTCCTTGCAGATGGGGCAATTAGGGCTCAAAGTGGCAGGTGGGGTGGGGGGGGACTGTGCGGGTTTCTACCGTCACATTACTTGCTTTTTTTTTTTTTTTTTTTTTTGCTTTCTAAATTCTCTGTTCTTTTCACTCTGGGTTGGTTCTTTTGTTTTTTTTTCCCCCTTTTAAATTTCCTTATTCAGTCTAATTATTGTTTTCTACACTCCCCTTTCATTGAGGCACAAGAAATCGGTTTCCCTTTAAGTAGCTCTGCTGTACCTAGTTAATGAGAATATGCCTAATCATGACAATACTGCTTTTGAAAACCACACTGTACTTGGAGGAATACTAGCTTGGTGAAACCTGTCTTGATTATTTGTTGTGACACATTCCTACACACTGTGCACTGGGCATTGTTTTTTTCTGTCCCAGGGAAAGGAAAAACCATACTTAATCTGATTTTGCACTGACAGTACACACATCTTTTATTTTTCCTTTTTAAACTTTTTTTTTTTTTTTTTTAGCGATAAAAGGAAAATAATAGTTGGGTTGCTGAACATGAAAACTATAATCACAGTTGAGCATTTCAGGATATAAATCAAACTTGAGGTCTTCACACCGTCTGTGGAAGTATTTCTAACCAGAATATCAATTTGGCCTTCTCAAAGGATAGGCATAGAGTGATGGCAATGGATTTCTCCTGATAGGAGACCTTGTATTTCTGACTTGAAGAGGTGGGGATATTCTGATTGTTTGAATTAAAGCTGCTTCTGAATTTTGGGTGTGTGTGCCCACTTAGGGCTTTCCAAATCCATTCAAACATACTTCGCTAGAGTATCCCTTTTTCCTGCTCACATTGTATGTCATTTCCAATAATCGATAGTCCTCCTGCCTGGGCATCTCTCCTCTGCCTCTTTCGTTTAGGAGCAGGAAGGTAAATCTCATTTCCAGGATGAATGTGAACATTGGCAAAGTGGAACGTCGAGTGCATTCTGTTGATATTAATTTTTGGAATTGTTGATGTATATTGTATTATGTTACCAAAGAAATGCCAGTTTTAGTAGAAGGAAATGGCCACCCTCTGGAACACTGAGACTCTTTCAAAAATGTGCCAATTTCCCTCTCTTGACTCTGCCAAGCCTCCTACTCCTTTTATATGAAAAAGGCAGGGCCATTTGAAGCCACTTCCTCCTTCTGGCTTTTTCTGAGTCCAGGGAGCTAGTGCACGTTGATACATTTCACAAAAAGGGCCCTGAGCTCAGAACTTCGCCATACCCAGGATTTTTAATACCTCTTGCAGTATTGACCAGCAGAGAGAGTTGGGGCCACTTCAAGCCTCCAGCCTATGTTTGTAAATAAAATTCTCCATTCACACATTTTTAAGGACTTCCAACGATATCTCTTTGTAAAAGTTGTGCCCTTCGCTTGCGTTACTAACCACATCAACCATATTCTCAATGATGACAGTCTTAAAAAACTCCTTTGTTTCTAAATTGAGTTTCTTCAGAATGTGATTTCAGAATGAGGTATAAGAGTAGCAGACCCCTTTTTTTCAAAAGTCTGGAATTTGCTTCTCTAAACATTGTCCTAACATCCAACTTATTTTTAAATTATTCATCAAGGATTTTAAAAATATTATTCTGAACATGAACTTAAATTCTTTTTTATACTATAGGTATTTTTCTGATAGATTAGAAAAAAAGGATGATTGACCTATCTTCATCTTAATTGTCATATATATTTCCATAAGTAAATGGATTTTGAAGTATTTTTTTGAACTTTAAAGCATTGTGATGACATGTTCAGCTTCTGCATGTATGTAGCCTTTGAAGAAGAAAAATAAATAGGAACGCTAGGCTTGCATTAATGTTCTCGAGTTTCTGTTGCTTCTGATCATGGCACGTGGCTTAATGCACAAAGTCGATTTTTGTCCCAGAGAATTTCTGCACCTATTTCTGACCCTGCGGAAAATACCAACTGTGAGAAGGATTTCATTTACCAAATGTTAAGAACCTATTATCTAAATTACTTTAAGAGTGAAGTTTGTCAGATTTTGCTTTGGAAATTGTTTTAATTGAATATTTAGTTCCTAATAGACTTTGTATGAACTAAGCTGATTTAATCAGTCTAAAAACCTCTCATTATCTTCTTGGATTAAAGAAGCTAATACTCTTTTGAGATACAAGGAAATATCTTGTGGGGCATGAGACTTTTGTTTAGGGCAGCACACCCATGCTGGGGCGGGTGGGGCGAGTGGCAACTTTGCAGGGGGTTCCTGATTTCAGTCCGGACCTTGCAGGTGCAGCCTGCCCTCTCTACAGAGAGCCTTATGGAAAGCCCAGTGCTGACACGCTCGCTTTTGTCCTTCCTTAGGTCTGCATGCAGAGCCAGGGTCTCTGAGGGGAACCAGTATTGCATTTTCTCCTCCCATTGGCCTATACGGGGTCGTTAGATCACAGGCGCCTGCTTACACTGGGGAAGTGACACCCGTTTAATAAGGACAGATAATACCCACTTAAAGTAACTTGTCTCCGTATTCCCGTTTCTCCTGTAAGCACGTCCCAAAGTGTTGGCTTACTCCACGTAAAGATTCCCCGCCCGGCTTTTTCACACTTCTGAAATGAGCGGATAGTTTACACTGAACCTGGACATTTACTATAACGTGGCTATTAAATTCACAGTAAGAGTGACAGCAAAAGACGCAAAAGGGAAAACACAACTCTCATAAAACTTTAAATAGTTTGACTTGACTCCTTCTCCACTCTCTTCTTAACTTCAGCTCATGCCTACACCATACACACAGTTCCAAGACCTTATAGATGAACGAAACTTTGGGCCTCGTTGAGAAGTAGACACACCGTGCTGGCTGCTAGCAGAGCCTTGACCAAATCTGTCCCTCGTGAAAGGACATTGGGTAGCAAGGGACAGAGCTGGAAATTAGAGTCTCCAGGCTACATACCCACTCCAGGTTCCTCGAACTGAGAACACTCAAAAGTCGCTCAGCCTAACCCCCACACAGCTCACCCCGGCCAAGCACTACACACCCGATCCCGTCTGGCCACTGATAACGCCCGTACATAATCAGATAACCTCTCATTTTCTCCCTCTGACTCTCGGGGACTAAAGCGATGCTACAGTTTGGTGTTTGAAAATAACCTAATTGGCACAGGAGGTGGGCCTTCGCTGTGAGAAGCCCAGCTCCTAGAAGGTCACATCTTCTGTACTTAAACAAAACTGACAACATTTGGAGCCATCACATGGGGGCGCTGCCTTCCAGCCAACGGGCCTGGCTCAGCAGCACATTTCCCCGGCTAGGTTTGTGCAATTATTTTAAGATTCGAGTGCATTTTGCTCTTCTGGTTCTATAAAAATGCGGTTAGATACTACCAGTAGAAGTTTAGCTCTCCGATACCGGAGAGGAACGTGTGAAAGAACTCTCTGGATGTGCTTTAAAAATCTCAAATCTTAGGCTCTCAGTGAGCCTCTAAGCAGTTACGAAGAGAAAGAACGAAATAAAGTAACATATAGGAAATACCAGGAATATTTCATCAAATATTGTGCCCAAAGCGAGAAGTAAAATTAGGGTTTGGTTTTTGGTTTTTTTAAGGGCTTTCTAAATATGGAACTCCCCTTTAAAAACCTAAGTCTGCTGTTCACCTTTCCTAGACTGTATGTTTCTGTACGATTTCACTCCTAACAACTAAAAGTAGAGGACTGCCTGTAGGTAGTTTATTTCTTAAAATAATTGTATGCAGACCAATTAAAACTTACTTAAGAGTTTGGTGACTCAGGATTGTAAGAGCCTGGGTAATTGCCTAGACAACTGGGAGGGGGCGCAAGATGGAGAGGGAAAAGACGAGAGCGGAGGTGCGGTGAAGAGCCCTTTGAACCCACACTTCTGCGTAGCAATTAGAGTGGGTTCTCCCACTCGTCCTGTAACAAGGAAGAAAGCTCAAATAGGTTCTTTACACATCTAATTATGCAGTTCTGTTTCCATTTTCTTTATTTACATATGCATCCAAATCTGTGAGCACTTGGTAGGTTAGTGCGTTCAGGCTAAAAGTCACCATCTCGTGTTGTAGAGATACTCTCATCTTGCTGACCCTACTCCATTTCTAAAAGGAAACTCACCGAGTCGTTGAATTTTAGAGTGGAAGGGACCTTCGAGATCATCTGCCAGTGCTTCTCACCCACTAGTGTGCAGAAGAACCATCGGGGTGCTTACTCAATATGCACATTTCTCCGCCCCTCCCCTAGAGGTTCTGATCCGCCAGGTCTGGGAGGCCTAGATATCTGCCTTTTTGAGCAGAAGTCCCAGTGATTGTAATGTGCATGGCCCTCAGACCTCACTTGGAGAACCCATGTTCATATCCAACTCCCGCCTATGACAAAGGGGGAGAGCCTCCTACCCCCTCCCCCCAAGCTCTCAGGTGACCTGATTGGAATTACAATACCAACAACTCTAGGAAGCCTGGAAAAAGCCATTATCACTAAGACTTGAGAAGATGATGCTCGTAAATAAGAACTTTATGGCTAGGACCACAGCGGTAATAAGTAGCCCATCTCCGGAAGTCCATGATATAAAACCTTTACTACAGAGTGGTGGCTTTTCTCTTTTCTAAATACCATTTCAGCATGTTAAGAGAAAAGAAATTAATGTTCAGAAAAAGTAGTTACTCCATATGTGCAGTAACTACTTTTCTATAATATCTTATGGCATCTGGGGTTCAGCATCATTGAACAAGATTAAATGAACGTTATAGAGCTATAAAATTGCATGTAAAATAACGCAAAACTGTTCAAATGACTATCAAAGTAGCCTGGGAATGAATTTCCACTAAAATTGTCACTCCTAGACGTAGCTTAGCAAAGCCATTACTGAAGTGGAGGGATTCTTTAATACAAAGAAGTGTCCAAAAAAATCAAGTAAGTTTCTTTAATACAAAGAAGTGTCCAAAAAAATCAAGTAAGTATTCCCTAAAACCATGTGAATGGTAATCAAAAGTCATTGTGAAGTCAGTATTTTTTTGTCCATCATTGCTGCTAAAATTTAGAGTCCCATTGTATATGTGTGTGTTGAATGTACTGATTAGAATATCCAATAAAATGGTCTTTTGGATATTCTATGCTTTTGTGTCCTTCAGAAACCATGAGGTTGAAGAAGTCTGTGTTAAATGTTTGTTTAGGTTGCTGCCTCAAAAAAGCTATCAACTCACTTAATGAAATGCAAGATTTCTTTGTGAAAATTTCGACTCCTAATATTGACGTGAGAGGATTTTTCTGAAACTTTTATTTCGGAGCAAGTGTTCAAGATTTATAAAACTGTCGACTTTGTATTAGAGAAACAAGCATGAAGTAAATATGAGCGTTTCTGAGTTTTCTGTAGAAAATCAATAGTACCTTTGGTTTTTTTACCTAAGAAAGTTTAAAGAGGTGAAAATTTTAATTTGATCACTTTACCTGATATGATGAATGGGGACTTTGAACATTTTAATAAAACTTATAGGGTTTCTGCTTTCAAATAGAGCTATTAATTTGGTGAGCATGCATTAAATCTCCCCACCCCCAATTTCTCAGACTTTAATCAGGTAATGCGGCTCGCAACTACAGTGGTTTGGTTTTTTTAAGTTTTAACTACTCAGTCATCATTAATAACCAGTTACCATCCCCTTGCATGTATCCTCCCTTGGATTTTAATTTCATTTAAATTACTACCCAAAGGATTTCAGAGTTTAAGCCAGTGAGCACACTTTAGCTTGGGATGTCTAGCACTGGTTATCCCAAGTTTAAAATCTTATCAGCTGCATTCAAAATGACTCATCCTTTGAAACCGTCCTACCTGTGTGTAAGCCGAAGCAGGTTTATTTGCCTTATGTTTTGGATCTGCCGTGCACCCCCTCCCCATTGTATACCATCTGTGCCCTGTGCAGTTGGGGCCCTTCCACATATGGCTACAAGCTGGTGTAATGCCCTTCCTTTTGATCTGGCTTCATCTAGTGATTTGCTCAGTATTTTTAAGGTCAGACTGAAAACTTTTCTGTTCTAGTTATTTTTGATTTTATATTGTGTGTTGTGTTTGATGTTCAGATACATGTGAAAGTTGCTTCCATGAGTCAGTGATTTTTATTCTAGCCTTTGGCAGCAATAAGGTAAGACTAGACTGTACTTTTCTTTCTTGAAAATGTAGTGACTTATGTGTTTAGGGCAAATGTTTAGGCTTTTTGTGTAAAAGTTCTTGCAGTTTTCTCCTTTGGGACTGTGCTGCTATGAATCTGTGCTCCTTTTTTCAAGTTATAACTTTGTGGGGCTTAAGGGTCCATTAGGTTGTAGAACTTTCTATTGAGATTTTTTTTTTTTCGCATCTGTTGCCACTCATTTTCACTCTGTATTGGGATTCTGTAGAACAGAAATGTCCTTCTTCTCCCTCGGGTTTAAAATTTCAGGCCATTTTGTTAACCACATTGCTTCATCTTAACTAGGGTCCAAGTATACGTGTGGTGACGGTCATCAGACTATTTATTCCCCCTGCTATCGAGCCTTTCTGTCCAGTGCGCACAGTGTGTGTGAGGCTCCCAGCGCGGTGCGGGCAAGGTAGTCCTAGACTCCGTAGAAGGTAGTGCGAGGTGCTCTGACGGGAAGCAGCCACGGCTTTTCTCTTCCCCTGCCGAACATATTTGGGGACGGGGCTCCTCTTTGGCTCTTACAAAACACATTTCACTCCTTTGCATTCCTTTTCTCTACTTTTTGCTAAGAATGGTCTCACTTTAGAATAAGTCGATTACTCTTATTTCTCTCTTGTCCTCTAATTTGCCCCTAAGATTCAACTGTCCCCCGTTTCACCAAGTAAAGTGAACTTACTCTTCCTTTCTGGCTGTCCTATAGACCCCTTTTAAAACAAAAAGCCAGCGAACTCTTACTTCTCCCATTTATCTGCAGACTTTCTTATCTCTCTCTGCAGAAGCAAGCAGTTCAAGATTATGTGTGTGATGCCCAGTTACCATGAACACAGCAGATTTTTGTGCAATCTTGGAGGGGCGGGGCATAACACCCTGAAGGTGTTAAGATTTCCCAATTTCTCCTTCTCACATTCGAGTCTAATTACTGCCTTCACGTATTCTGTGTTTGCTGTATCACATAATGGTTATCGATGCACTTTTGGGGGACATGTTCTCGGTTGTAGGCTCTGCCTTCCCACTGAAGATACGGTTTTTCAGAGGCTAAGCACAGTGATTCTTTTGGTTACAGTAACCTCTGGTGCAGAACTTTTTAACCGCTTTCCCTAACGAATGTATTTTTAAAAACCTCTGGAATCCTACAGGAAGATCGGTCTTTTGTTATAGGAAGAAAAGAAAACAGTAGCATTTACTGAGCTCAGCCAGCTAAAATGTGTACCATTGAAATATGTATCTATTTCCCATCATCTGGCTAAGCTGGGGCGCTGACTAGGTTATTTCTTGCCAGAGAAAATAATTTTAAATCATAAGCATATTTAACTAGCAAGCATAAATCATAAGCCCTTCTAATCATAAGCCCGTTGAACTCTGGTAAGGTTTGTACAGATGGTACGGTTAAATGTGTGGGCTCCTCCCAGCCTCAAAGATGTGGACAAGCTCTTACTCCCCAATTTCCTCTTTCGTTTGGGGAACTTAAATCATTTGTTGTTTGCACATATAGAATTATAGAAAGCACGAACCTAGACGAAGGTTTCAGGTCTTAGGAAAGTCTGGGGTTTTGTGACTCACCCTGACTAGAGAATGCTGGAAAGAAGGGTAAATGTTAACGCAACATTCCCTTTTTGAGGCAAAAATAATTGGTGTTTCATGCAGATAGTCAAATTATGAAGGACAAAACTCTGATTTTCAGAATGTATCTTTAAAAAAAAAAAAAACCAACGTCATGGAATTATAAATAACAGTTTTAACAGAAGCCTGTTGGCTTTCAAAAAGTGTTCTCCAGGTGGTTGGTTCTACAGAAATACTTTTAGATACTGCAAACAAAGCTCCTATTGTAAAGTATATTTTTAAAAGTATTTTTTAAAGTGTAGTAACACGATAACACATCCATACTGACATGCATTGCAAGGCAAATTGTTAACATTTTGGAAGCCAGTCGGCATAATTTACATACTCATTGATTTTGTTTTATGAAACACCACTTTTTAGAAACTTTTTATTGTAAAAATAAAGCAAAGATACGGAAAACCACCCAAAACAAACGTGTGACTTAGCGAATCGTTATATGGAGAACACTCCTAGAGCAGCACCCAGGTCAGGAAATAGAACTTTGCCGGCCGCCCCAGCAGCCCCCTTTGTTAGTTTCCTTACGATCCCAGCCCCTAGGGCCTTGCCCGCTAAAATAACCCTGATGCCGACTTCCAGGAAGCTCCTCCTTGCATTTCTTTCTGGGTTTATCACTCAGGGGATAAACATCCCCTTGATCTTTTTCTATAGAAGCTCCTCTGTTTATGAAAGTTGGGTTCCGCAAAGTTACTTAGCAGCTCTCTAAAGGCTAAGTGCAGAGTGACGTTCTAAGCCTGGGCTGCCCCCATTAGGCCACTTCAGCTGTGCTGTGTGGCTCTGTTCCTAGCTGGGACTTGATGGTAACCAATGGCGCAGGGAGCTCCATGCCATCGAGGCACAGAGACTCACTAACATACTTCTCCCCGAGACACCAGGAAGTACCGTCATGATTGTACGGGGAAGCTAAGACTTGCAGGGGTGAAATGACTTACCCACACTCACGCAGGCAGTCCGTCACAGAGTGAAGGGACATCTAAGGCACTGTGGCTCCAGCCTGTTCTCCCGATGCTAGGCTTGTTGGAGGGTTCTTGCGACAAGGATCTTGTGACTGCTTAGAAGAGTTTGTTTGTAAAGGAAAGGACCTACAGCTTTAAGGAAAAGATTGAAAACTCGCTGGCCTAGTTCAACCTTTGCATTTTACAGATGAAGAAATGACCCAGAAAGCATAAAGAATTTGCTTAAGGTCACACAGCCAGTTGGTGGCAAGGTTGCCGCCAGCTCCCCGAATCTCCTGGCTGTTAAAATCAACGATCTTTCCTTCATTCCATACCTTATGTGGGAAAAATGCACATTTCCTAATCCGCTTCTTTGCATCAGTTCCACATGAGCAGATTTGTCTCGAAACCAGTGTACAACTAGGATACACCATCTACTTGCTTACTTTTTCAAGGTTTTAGCTGGGAATTAAAAAATTTGTACTTGAAGTTTGCTTTTCTGTCTCACTTATTGAGTGCCCAATCTGTAGACGCACATGCCTAACACTCTCCTCCAAAGAATGTACAAGAATAACACATTTGACTGGTGTGGATGGCAGGTGGAAAAGAATTACTGGTGTAATGTAGGCCCTTCAACATCTTCACGGCCAATTCTGGATTATCCCAGCACAGATGGATCATGCAAAATCCCTTTTCTGCTTCTTATTGGTGACCTTTAACTATTTGTGTTTGCAAATGCTTCTACCGGAGATTGGGGAGAAGAGCAGAGAAGATGGGATTTGGTTTCTTGACCAGAGCGTTAGGTGTCCTGGTTAATGGTTTGGTGGTTTTCGTGGGAGACTCTAGGATTCTCTCTCGGTTGAACCACTCTGGGATTTCCAAACCTTAGCCTTGGATGTCACCAGTCGGAAGGGAGGCAGACGGGCACAATGCAAAGAGCTTAGCTTGGAATTTGTTTTATTGGGTTGAAATCCCATTAGCTTGTGCCTCAAGCAAGTTACTCATCCTCTCATAGCCCCAATTTCCTAATCTACAGAAGGGAAGAAGACAGAGCTTCTTCAAAGCCAATGACATAATTAAGCACCCAGCTCAGCACTTTGCTCATGTAGAGAGCTATTCGATGGTGCTTCTATTAGTGTCCGTACGTCCACACGGTAAAGAGAACGAACTGATCCAATGAACCTTTGGCACCTTCCTCTTGACTTACTGGTCCAGCTTAAGTTATCTGAGGTTCTGCAAGTTGATGGCAACAGTGGCCAAAACCCATTAGTCTCATGACAGCTTGTTTACCAATCTTTCTATCTCCTCACATCATATTGGCACGAACAAGTTGGCCTTCACTGAAGCTCTGTGGACCTGACTTCTGGGTCATTTGCTGTGAACCGGTTAAAAACCTGAATGAATCTAATCTTCCAGTTCATTATTTTCTAAGGACATTATTGCCATTGTTACCCAGGAATAGATGAAGGAAGTCGCGCTAATGAAAATGTTTTCCAGGCTGAACAAATTATCGTTGAAACAGAAGTCCCATGTCCTGCTCTGTGGGTTGGAGGCACTCAAACTTCTCATTGGAGGAGGACCGTAGGGGGCTCCCAAGTGTTCTTTGTAGTCCATGCATATTCTTTTAGTGCTGGATGCCTTAAGGGAAGCCGATAGGCATCGTTAGAGCGGAGATAAGGATTATATGAGATATTGACTCGCTCACTCAGAAAGTATTTATCGAACAGCTATGATGTGCTGCTGGGCACTAGGAACACAAAAATAAACAAGACAAGACATCCTCCTTTCTTCATGGAGCTTACTGTTGAGCGGATTGGCAAATACCATTAAAACTTAGGAACTACTAGACCATAAGAAAGGCAGAAAGTCTATCTCAAACATGTGGGAGCTCCGCATACCTCCACCTACTACGAACTCCGCGCTTGCCGGGATGAAGGCAGGTTTGAGTGTTGTCGTGAGCTGTTTTTGTGTTTTTTTTTTAAGTTAAAGTATCCTTAGATTTCTAAAGCTGAGTGTTTTTACTAATCTCATCATTGTTTTTAAAATGCTCTCATACTAGTTCTGACACTGCATTCAGTTAACCACAAAGGCTGTTTATAATTTGTTGGTGATTTTCAAACATCTTTTAAAGCTGAGGGAGCCCTGGCCTTTCGCTTGATAATTCACCGAGTCTCTGTGTGTGTACCCGAGGGGTGACCATCATAAAGAAGGCCTGTGCGTCGACATGTTCAATCGGGGGGTTCTTAAGCTGTGGAATGTCTAAAGATTGCTTACTCTGTAATTTTTAAAAGCCCTATAATTCCTTATAAAGCATATATAGCATCTGAACAAGAAATATGACACTAAGTCTCGGATTAAATAATATCTTGGGGCCACTACCTTATGCGTTTTCAGCAGTTCAGGAACTCCACTAAGTGCAGGTTAACAAGACTGGAGGGTCGTAAATGAGCATCTGTCCCATGACCCAGCTGGGGACCCCTTCCGATTATTCATTCCAGAAGCACGTGCTGACACCGGGTTCAGCCCTCTCGAATCTCCCACTCGAAGTGGTCTTTTAAGATTGGCAGGAGGTCAGAGCCTTCCGCCTCGGGGCTTCCTGGCGTGGCTCAGTGTTTTCTGGGTCTTCCTCGCTCTGTAGCCCAGATAACTCTATTTTCGGAGTGCAAGTAAACAAAAGGAGACTCTGGGCGGGGAGCAGTCCAACTCGGAACCTTTGTGTGGAAAAAGGGTTCTGTTGTTGTTGGTTTTTAGAGCATTTTAAATGTTTAAATGAGAACAGGCAGCTCCGCACAGAAGAACTCGTTGGATTGGGCCCGCTGACCGGGGGTTTTGCAGCCCTAGTGCAGCCTTCCACTTCAAAGGGCTGGCTATGAGGGGATCACACATTTGCCTTGATGACAAATTAATCAAACTTGATTTCTTGGATGAGACGGGTACAAAAGAACTACAGCTCCCCAAGGCCTGAAAGTCACTACGGCCCTTCTGGTTCTGATTAGAGCAACAAAAGGATGTCTGAGAGCCATCTTCCTCCCCGCTCAGGCTGGGGGACAGAGCTGAAAGCCGCCGGCTTGTAAAGGAGAAAGGCCTTATTAAAACACATTTCAGCTGCGACCAAGTGCTCGGCGAGCCCTTCTGACAGAGAAAATTACTTTTTAGTAGATGCTCACCTTCTCTCAAGAGCAAAGTTCCCACTTAGAAGAATGAGAAGAGGTAGTATATTAGCAATCTGAAATGTTTATAGAGCTCCCCTTTTATGTTTCTGTTGGGAAGGTGAAGTTAAAAAAAAAAGAAAGAAAAAGAATGAAATTGACCTGTGATTTCTGGCATGCCTTAGGGATAGGTGGGGTTTGGCGAAGGAAATTCACTTGTACCTGGTTAAAAAGCAAATTCCCCCGGCCAGGAGATTTATGTACCTTTAAGGCAGGCCTAGGACAAGGCAAAGAATGGGATTCAAAATGCGACTGCCGTGGGTCTGCTCCCGCAACCCACTCATGCGAGAGCGCGAAATAAGCCTTCTGCTAAATCGGGGAGCGCAGGATTTCGATGCAAACCCTCTTAGCAGCTTTGTCATCCGCCTGTTCCGCGGAGCATCCAAGGACACCGCTCGCATCCCTCTTGTGATCGCTGTGCGTTCTATATTTAGCAGAATTGCTGTTGCACAAAATATGGTCCCCTGACTGTCCTGGGTGTGCTTTACGCCTTTCCCAAAAAGACTTCAAAAAATGAAAGGTTCATACCTTTATGTCACAGTTCAGGAAAGAAGCACCCAAGGGATGTCCCCCCCCCCTTTAATATGGAGGCAAATCACACAGGTCCACCTACTGTGAGTTCCCATTTTATTTGTAGGCTCTCCTTCCCCGCGGCCGCACCACCGCCAGCCGCTGACTGACGGCTGATGAACACGTGCGCGGAGAAGTGGGGTCACACGGGCTCATCTCTCATTTCTGACACTTGGTTTGAAGAGCCTTCCTCCAAGTATCTTTGTGATCCTGACAGGCAGTTTTCAGAAGTTTCTGGCATTCCAGGATCCTTAATAATTTAAAGCTGTATTTTAGATTCCAGCCATGAGCAAAGTATACGGGGGG